>OZ053305.1:602500-1166612 GCA_964056655.1 Arabis hirsuta
GTTAAGAAATTTTTGGGGTTTCTCAAATATTGGTTATACTAAAGCCTAACCACCACTAAAGTTTATGCTATCCTATGTTTTTTTTTCGTTTTGTTTTTATTATCATTACGAGGACAATGACATAATGTATATGTCAACAATCTTTTTCAAAAATTGTCTAAAAACTTCCATAAAAGTAAACACGACTCTTATGTGATCACATATACACGTAATTATGTATACAGGGAGTGGTAGGACAAGCAATGTCGACAGTAGCAGTAACATGGGGGATAAAGAAAGTAGGAGCTGTATTCGCATCAACATTTTCTCCTGTTACTCTCATTGCAGCTACTTTATTCGATTCCATAATCTTACACACTCCTTTGTACCTCGGAAGGTACTTTTTTTTTTTTTTTTCTAACATCACTATCATATTCATTTTCGTTTTTATATAGTTTTGATATATTTAACTGTGTACTTGCTCATATATAACACTAATTACATTTTTATTAAAACTATTGTTTTACAGTGTACTTGGATCAGTAGTGTCAGTAATGGGTCTCTACGTGTTCTTGTGGGGTAAGAAGAACGAAAAGGAAGCATCAACTTCTGCTCAAGTGGATAACGAAGACCAAACTATTAATAATAACCATAACGACTCTAGGTCTCCCGTTTAATAATTTAATAATATTGTTATTCTATTTTTAAATAGTTAATCAAATGTTTAAGAAGAGATAAGAGTATTATTATTCGAAGTCTTGAACTCGAAACATCTACGAAGAGAGTTGTGAAATATTTATTCATTATTATGATGTTTAGAGTTTTTGACCATTTTCTTGTTTCATTAATAAAAACACCTCGTTTTATCTAGTTTTGTTTTTTGTTATCGTCCCTTAGTATCGTTTGATATTATGAGGTGAGTTTGAGAACATAAGAAAATGAAATGAATTAAGAAAGCGTTGTAATGTGTCTAAACTTAAAACATCTTGTTAATTCGTTAGTTTATTGAGTCCTTAAGAAACGAAATTTCACAATTAGGCCCATAAGAAGCCCATTGGACTATAAACTCAGGTGGTAATCTATATCTATAAAAGAGAATGAATTTCGGAATACACTTAAATTATAAGTATACCCTTAATGAATTCGAGTTATTACGATTAAATCTCAAATCTCGAATTTTATAGCTTTTATATGTTTTTTAGTTTGTATTAACCTCGAATAAAAACTCTCTACGCCGCCGATTGACCAAATATTCTCTCCTGTTTTTCTTCTAATGTTCCATCATTATATGAATTAAAAAAAATAAAAAAATTTGACAACTGCATTGAAATAAATCGGCGGCGTAACAACTTCTATTTGATTATTGGCAGAACCCTAGCTGTATTAGAAACTATATATATCGACCTTATTCGTCTCTTTCTCATAAATTGAATCGTGTTGTAAATAGAGAGAAAGAGAATGGGGAAATTCGTATCTTCTTTCATTAATCAAGTATCCTTTATATAAGGATCAATACATGTGATAAAAGGAAGTTTCCTTTTCCTAAGAGAAAAAAAAATTACTTTCCTTTTCCTAAAGAGAAAAGGAAATTGCCCTATGACTAAGTATAGATGGTCCGGACCGGGCTATACTAGACCAGAATCGGTTATGACAATCCACTATGATTTATAACACTCCCCCTTGGATGTCATAACCGGAATGGGCTTGTAACACGCTTTGGACGTTGCCTCATTAAAACCTTACCAGGAAAACCCAATTGGGATAAAACCGTGGTGAAGGAAAAAGAGTACAACACGTATTACTCCCCCTGTTCGAAACCTCACTGAAGGTCTTTCAGTCGACGCATTCCAATCTGATGAGTTAGCTTCTTGAACGTTGAGGTTGGAAGCGACTTGGTGAATAGGTCCGCTGAATTTTCACTTGACCGTACTTGTTGCACTTGAACTTCTCCGGTTTTCTGCAAATCATGTGTGAAGAAGAACTTTGGCAAGATGTGCTTCGTCCTATCACCTTTGATGTATCCGTCCTTAAGCTGTGCTATGCATGCTGCGTTGTCCTCGTATAGAACGGTTGGTTTCTGCTTTCCTTCGGTCATCCCACAATCAACTCTTATGTGCTGGGTCATTAGCCTTAACCAAACACATTCACGGCTGGCCTCGTGAATAGCCAATATCTCCGCATGGTTGGATGATGTAGCCGCAATGGTCTGTTTCATAGATCGCCAGGATATGGCCGTCCCACCATGAGTAAAAACATAACCTGTCTGAGACCGAGCATTGTGTGGATCCGAAAGGTAACCTGCATCAGCAAAACCAATTAAACCGTCTTTGGATTGGTTAGTATAAAATAGACCCAAATCTCTCGTTCCTGATAGGTAACGAAGAATATGTTTAATCCCGTTCCAGTGCCTTTGGGTCGGACATGAGCTGAATCTAGATAGCAAATTCACGGCAAAACATATATCTGGCCTAGTGTGGCTCGCCAGATACATTAAAGCTCCTATGGCACTGAGATATGGTATTTCGGGACCAAGGACGTCTTCATCGTCCGTCTTAGGACCAAATGGATCTTTCTTTAGATCAAGAGATCTCACGACCATGGGGCTAGACAATGGGTGAGATTGGTCCATGTTAAATCTCTTGAGTACCTTTTCTGTATATGCCATTTGATGCACAAGGATTCCATTGTTAATGTACTCAAGTTGTAATCCCAAACAGAACTTTGTTTTTCCTAAGTCTTTCATCTCAAATTCTTTCTTAAGATATTCAATTGTTTGAGAAATTTCCTTAGAGGTTCCCATGATGTTCAGGTCGTCCACGTACACAGCAATGACCACGAATCCCTTATCAAATTTCTTTATGAAAATACACGGACTGATGGGGTCGTTCTTATAGCCTTCTTTCACTAGGTACTCACTTAGTTTATTGTACCACATCCGACCTGACTGTTTCAAACCGTAAAGAGCTTTATTCAATCTTATACAATGTTGTTCCCGGGAACTTGTCTTATCTTTGAGCTCAATACCCTCTGGGATTTTCATATATATCTCATTATCCAGTGGACCATATAAGTATGCTGTCACTACGTCCATTAGCCGCAAATCCAAATTTTCTCTTATAGCCAGACTTATTAAGAATCTAAAAGTTGTAGCATCCACCACAGGGGAGTACGTCTCCTCATAGTCTATTCCTGGTCTCTGTGAGAATCCTTGTGCAACTAGCCGTGCTTTGTATCTCACGATTGCACCATGTTCATTCCTTTTCCTCACAAAGACCCATTTATGTCCAACTGGTTTAATGTCATAGGATGTCCGGATTATTGGACCAAAGACATCTCTTTTCCTTAATGAATTTAACTCCACATTTATAGCTTCTTTCCATTTAGTCCAATCTTTACTCTGAGTGCACTCATATATTGATGTGGGTTCTGGATCCTCGGTTATGTTCATAAGTTCAAGTACTACCTTAAATGCAAATATATCATCAATTTCTACACACTTTCTGTTCCATTGTATTCCGGACATAACATAATTTATTGAGATCTCATTGTTATCAGGAACTTCAGGGCCATGAAGCTCGGCGTCCCGAGCCTCATTGTTTGGTACCATCGGTTCGGTTATGTCTGGGGTTCCCTGGACCTCGGATTCCTTAACCACGGATTCAACACCTTTCTTTAATTTCCGAGGGTTCTTATCTTTGGAACCTATTGGCCGACCACGTTTTAATCGTGTTTGAGACTTTGTAGCAACTTGATTGTGTCCCTCTTGGACATCAATACGAATTGGTGCATTAACAGCTGGTATATATGACTTAGTTACTCTCTTCGGGTCAGCAAAGGAATCTGGCAATTGATTAGCTAGCTTTTGTAAATGTATTATCTTTTGGACTTCTAATTCGCATTCTTGAGTCCGAGGATCTTGCCATGTTGAAGACGTTTGATTCCATGTAATTTCCTTTACCAGCTCATTATTATCTCCTCCTAGTGTTGGATAAGTGGATTCGTCAAAATGACAATCCGCGTACCTGGCCTTAAATAGATCACCCGTGGTTGGCTCAAGGTACTTAATAATCGTGGGAGAATCATATCCAACATATATCCCCATCCTCCTTTGAGGGCCCATCTTTGTTCTCTGTGGTGGTGCAATCGGTACATAAGTGGCACATCCGAATGTCTTAAGATGGGATATGTCTGGCTCTTGACCCTTGATCAATTGTGATGGGGAATACTTATGTTCACTAGATGGCCTGATGCGAATTAACTCTGCTGCATGTAAAATCGCATGTCCCCAAGCTGAGACCGGGAGTTGTGATCTCATAAGCAATGGTCTGGCTATTAATTGTATGCGTTTAATAAATGATTCTGCCAAGCCGTTTTGTGTATGTACATGTGCCACAGAATGTTCAACACTTACCCCCATGGACATACAATAATCATTAAATGCTGGGGACGTAAATTCACCAGCATTATCAAGGCGTATAGTTTTTAAAGGAAAATCTGGAAAGTGTGCCCTTAACCGTATTATCTGGGCAAGTAATCTTGCAAACGCCAAATTTCTAGTTGACAACAGGCAGACATGTGACCATCTCGTGGATGCATCAATAAGGACCATAAAATATCTGAACGTCCCACAAGGTGGGTGTATTGGTCCGCATATGTCTCCTTGTATTATTTCCAGAAAGTTTATTGTTTCCTTAGTTACTTTAACTGGTGACGGCCTAGTAATGAGTTTCCCTAGTGAACATGCTTCACACGTGAGATTCTTTGGGATAACTCTTCTTTCTTTCAATGTGTGCCCATTAGTATTTGTTAATAGTTTTCGCATCATGTTAGAACCGGGATGGCCAAGCCGGTTGTGCCAAAGAGTGAAATTCTCGGTAAACGCCTTGTTTACCGTGGCATTTGCTTCTATCATACTGATCTTAGCACAATAAAGGCCTGTAGAAACGGCAGGTATAGTCTCTAGGACTTTCTTATGGCCTTGGGCAATTTCGAATATTTGAAGAAACTCTTTGTTACCTTCGCCCTTAGTTTCAACATGAAGGCCATTCATTCGGATATCTTTAAAACTCACTAAGCTTCTCTTTGAGCTGGGTGAATATAATGCATCAGAAATTTCTAGATGCGTGCCCTTAGGTAACAAAACATGGGCCTGGCCGTGCCCTTCAATCATATTTGCTATACCCGCAATGGTGGTCACATTTGCCCTTTTAAGTGTAAGATCAATGAAATATCTTTTGTCTTTTAGAATCGTGTGGCTTGACCCACTGTCCACAACGAACACATCCATATCATCATTCATTCTTCAAAATAATAAACACATCTTAGAGACTTTAAAATAACACCCTTTTTTCATTAAGTTCAAAATAATAGCAAAATCCAAAACATAAACTAGAAAACGTAAATGCAAATCATAAAAGCAAACATAAAACAGAAAATTGATGACGATGGAAAAACAACTTGGTCACTTAAGTAAATCTGAGGTTTCAAAGTTTGTCTGGTCATCTTGCTCATGAGCAAAATCTCCTTCGTTATCATGCTGGATCATATGGGTTTCTGGATTCTTCCCTTTAAGGCTTTCTTGGTAGAGGTTAACTAGATGCCTGAGAGTCCGACATGTCTTAGCCCAATGATTGCTCATTCCACATCGATGGCATACAGATTTTGTGGTCGAGTTTTGTGGTTGAGAAGAGATACCACGGTTAGAATCAGTTCGGTACCCGCGACCTCGACCTCTTCCGCGGTTAAAGTCGTTTTGGAACCCGCGGCCTCGGCCTTGACCTCGGCCGTAAGGATGAAAATGGCCACGGCCACGTCCTTGCCATCTCCCCCCACGTCCACGGCCACTTTGTCTATACTCTCTTTGGACGTGGTTAGTTTCTTTCTCAGATTCTTTCTTTGCATTTGTGGCCACATTTGCTTCAGGAAGTGGGGCTGATCCAGGAGGTCTCAATTCACTGTTTCTCATTAATAATGTATTGTTCTGCTCGGCCAGTAATAGACATGAGATAAGCTTTGAGTATGTCTCAAAACCTTTTTCACGGTATTGCTGTTGTAACAATACGTTGCTTGTGTGGAAGGTGGAAAAAGTCTTTTCCAACATGTCATTATCAGTTATCTTCTCACCACACAGTTTCAATTGTGAAACTATCTTAAACATGGCCGAGTTATATTCTTCCACGGACTTGAAGTCCTGGAACCTGAGATTCCTCCAATCATAATTGGCCTTTGGTAACAACACCGTTCTATGGTGGTCATATCTTATTTTCAACTCATTCCAAAGGTCCAGAGGATCTTCAATAGTTAGGTATTGGTCTTTGAGACCCTCAGCAAGATGATGGCGAATGATCGATATTGTTCTGTATCTATTCTTTTCGTTTTCATCATTACCCGCAGTGATACATTCGCCAAGTCCTTTTGACTTTAAATTTATCTTTGTGTCCAACGCCCACTGTAGGTAATTGTCTCCAGAGAGATTGAGGGCAACATAATCCAAGTTGCTTATTTTCGACATCTGAAACATACATCTTATTTTCTAAATATCATGAAAATTAAAGTCCATGTTTATAATGCAAAACAAGCCGCGGATGTATGATGCTTATCAAACAAGTCTTATTTTCTAACAAGATTAATCTAACATAATATATCTATATGTTCATGATGCAAACCTATCATGCAAATTCTAAGCCGTTCATGTTGCTCAGGTTTTAATATGGCAGGATATTAAATAGAATATGTTCGGTCAATTGCTAAGGCGTATACAGGTGAAAGATGACGATGTAGTTTCAGTATTAAGATAATTAATCAGGTTTAATAATCAATCATGGCAATTAAATCAATCAAACTAGCACACGGATTCAATTCAATTAGGTTACACAACTAAATTCGATTTTAGGTTAAATATGCGAATTAGGGTTTCAAGCGATTTTAGGGTTTTGCTAAAATTAGGGTTTCATGTAAATTAGGTTTTCATAACGTGAATAATTATGAATTATGATGAAAGCAATCAAACGATCAAAAATAAGAACAAGCATGATTCTGATTTTAGGGTTTCTACGGTTTAGGGTTTTATGGTCCTTTAGGGTTTTAACGTGAAAAATTATGGATCAGGATGAAGACAATCAATCAATCAAATAATAATAAGAGCGAGCATGATTCAGATTTAGGATTTAGGGTTCAGATTTAGGATTTAGGATTTAGGATTTAGGGTTCTTTAGGTTTTAGATTACTTACCTTAACCTCCGATTTTGTTTGAATGGATTGTGAAGGATGCTTCTAGTTCGCCGTAACCTTACTAGGCTGTATGAACTTTTCTTGTTGAGATCGAGCTGAGTTTTGTTCGGATTTGTTGATGGTGGGTGAGAAAATCGGAAATTAGGGTTTTTTTAATGAGAATCGGATTTTAGGGTTTTTTAGCTTAGGGATTTAGAAACAATCGTGCTGATAACGTGTTGTAAATAGAGAGAAAGAGAATGGGGAAATTCGTATCTTCTTTCATTAATCAAGTATCCTTTATATAAGGATCAATACATGTGATAAAAGGAAGTTTCCTTTTCCTAAGAGAAAAGGAAATTACTTTCCTTTTCCTAAAGAGAAAAGGAAATTACTTTCCTTTTCCTAAAGAGAAAAGGAAATTGCCCTATGACTAAGTATAGATGGTCCGGACCGGGCTATACTAGACCAGAATCGGTTATGACAATCCACTATGATTTATAACAAATCGGCTCTTTTTATAGATTTTTTGTATTAGCTTTTTGTTCCATGATGATTATAATTTTTTTGGGTTTTGTTCTGTTTTGTTTTTCAATGAGGTTAGACGTTGTAGGTAAATCTTATCTCTCTCTTTTCTTCAAAATTTAGTTTCTCCATATGTTTCTGTTTTTATATTCATATATACTATTTGTTCACTTTGATAATAAGATTTGTACTTTTAGATCTTCAAATTTCCAAGAAGATGAACAAGAAATATTCAATCTTATAATATATTAAAGAGATCAATCAGATTATCTTAGTCACGATCAAGCGCTTGTGCCAATTTCTCCAATGGTGATCGTCTTCATCTTGACGTCATTGTATGATGATCGAGTTTGCTTTCTCTATTTCTCAGTTTTTCTGTTCTTCTCCTAGATTAATATCGAAAACCCTGTTTTTTCCATTATATCTTTAGATGTTTTTAAGAGATGTTTCAAAATTCTCTATGGTAGCTTTGATGGATGTCGATTTGGAGGAATATCAGGTTTGCATGAAGTTACTTCGACATGACTTTATTCCCTTCGACTGTCTTCTTCTTTAATGCATCACATGAAGCTAGATTCTGTGTAAATCCTTGATCCAAAACTGGAACGACAACTTTTTCTAATCTACTCTCTTCGTTTACAGGTTTATATTCACTTAGCAATGTATGAATTTCATTATTTATATGTTCGTTTTATCTTCGATGTTGGTTTTAGTTTTCTTTTGTTTGAATGATGTTTGTGCTCTCTAATTCTTTCTTGCTATTCATCGTAATTACTTACTAATCTGATTTATTTTGTGTTCAGATTGACGAATTGGTGGATGCTTCCCATCATGTGGATTGTTATCTTTAGTGTTGCACGAGCAACATGAACATACAATTATTATCTGCAATTCTAATGTAATTAATTTTCTTTTGTGCTTCTAGCCGAATGTCGTCGTTAACAAAACCACAATTATGTGAAACAAAAACAAAATCAAAGCGCATTACAATTCTCATTTTTTTATAATACAGATAAAATGAAGACACGTAGCTTCATGTACCAGTATACAAAAAAAACACAGGTGCACCATGTATAATATGGCTCCTTGATGCAAAATAGTTGATGGTGTGATCAACAACAATTCGATGGAATTTCAGCTAGGATAGGAAGCAAGAGAGCATAATTAAAAACACACAAGTTTAAAGAATTTTGTATAATTACATTTTTCGTTGTTATTGCTTTTGTGTTTTTATTATTATTATTATTTTATTATTAAGGAGATATATCTTTTATCAAAATTTCTGTTTTTATTTTAATTTAAAAACTATTTTAATTAGTATATATCAACTCAACACATATAGTTTTTATGTTCTAACAAAGCAACTCAGAATCATAAATGGATAACATTCATATCTACAAGTTATTATGTTTTGATAATGTCATATTATCGGATTAGACAACCACGAGAGATAGATGCTTGCACAAAACTTGATGAAAGCACAAAAACATGCACCAAAATAAATAGAGCACCTAACAATTAACCGGTAAATTTCACTAAAAACCAAATCGAATTAAAACTTTAGTTCTTTCTGCAACGTTACATATGTATCAAATTTTTTATAGCGGAACTGAAATCGAACCGTAGTTTTATTTTCAGTGTGTGAGGATTATTCTTCCCTTTTAGAGTTTAGCTCCTCCTAATTTGCTAAAAAAATTTAAACCTTTGAATTTGTTAAAAATATAAATGATATATCAATAAATTTAAAAAAAACTCATTAGTATAAAACGAGTATTCGATTATAACATTTTCTTTTATTGTTGTAGTAGTTTTCACTTAAAACAAAATCAATTTAAATTTTATTATTTTTGCAACGTTGCACACGAACAAAAATTTTCTATAACTGAACTGAATTGAACCGTAATTTGATTCAGTGGGTGAGGGTTAGGGATTTCCTAGGATTAATATGACCTTCTTAGGATTTGGCCCTCTTAATTTGCTAAAAAGGTTAATTGCTTTAATTTTTTGCGTATATTTCTGATGGTTTAGCCTTATATATTAGTGTTTAGAACATTTTACTTTGCAAAAAATATTAATGGTATATCTATAAATTTTAAAAATATAAGTTATTAGTATAAAACGAATATTCATATAATAATATATTTTTGTATAAATCTGTGAACTTTCTTTCATTCTATGGTGCATATCAATCCGAACGAAATTTTTATTGGTTTTTACAGATTATCGAGTTGAAAAGGATAATGCATGGTTGACATTTTGCTTTTCTTATTAAACTAGAATTCATGTTTTGTGGCTCATAGGAGAAAATTTTGGCTGAAGACCAATGCCACAGTCATAGATAACAATACATATATTTGACCCTTACCATGAACGACTTGATCAAGGTCACACATGAACTAATGGAATATTTTTAATTACTTGTAGGTATTATTCATCGAAACGAATGAGCTCCAGCAATGGAATGAGTTTTATGGAGAAAAAAGGGTTGAGGAAGAAGACATCACTTCATGTCAAGAGGAAAAGAGAGATTTTGTATTTGCTTACTTACTCAATATATAAATCTTCCTTAGATCTTTGAATCGTCTAAGATGTTTTGTTCCAAATCCTAAGAGGACATTATATTCGGTTCAATGAATAAATATTTGTTGGGTGAAAGAAAGAGTGAGAGAGAACGGAAGATCTATGCATAACATATGTTATGTTTTTTTATAAGAAAAAATATTATATGTTCATGTTCTTAAAACGTTTTCTTTCTTTTTGCAAGGATTTAAAAAATATGGTATTGTGGGAGAAAAAAAGGAGAAGGAGAAGGCGGAAAAGGAAAATGAGAAGAAGGAGACGCAAAAGCAATATTTGTAATCAAGAGTGTCATTATTTTTAATTTATCATACGTAATCCAAAAGAAATGCAAGAATATAGCTTGAAACTCTCAAGACGGTCGAGAAATACAAGAGGTTATAGTGATCGTCTAGTTGAGGGAAGAGAACAAAGAAAGAGGAGACTAACACAAGAATCATGAGGCAACATTTCATAGAAGAAGACAACAATGGAACACTCCCCCGAAAGTATATTCATGCAACCTAATACCTAGTAAAAGAGTTCCAACCCCACTATGTTCTAGGAAAAAGTGAAACGTAGGTGGCAGTAGAGTATGCAAAAGCTTCTAAGATCACACATAGACTTGTGGAAACTTCACAATTGGGAAGAGTTGTGCATCAAAATAAAATGAGGTGGTGGAGAAAGTAATGTAATAACTGAAATGGGGTTCATATGGGTTATGTGGAGAAAGTAATGTAATGATTGAAGTGACTTTAAGATGGTTTTTTTGGTTAATTGATTGTTGGTTTGTGTTAATCTTTGAAACAAAATTAAGTAGATAATAATCGTTTCTCTCTTCTTTTTTTTCTTCTTCTCCCTTCTCTCTAGAGAATTCTAGCGACTAAACTTCTTCTGATCAGATCTAATTTTTGGTTTTGTTGGTCTGTGCTCGCCGATCTCCTTCTAACCATAAAAGCATATCAAACACAACCTACGAGCCGAATAATGTATAGTTTAGGAATTCTCTTCTAAATATAAATGGTGTGCAATTTCAAAGTGGATTCCTCATAACGTCACTACAAATGCTGGTATATTAGTTCATATTCGACTTTCTACTGGAGAGGTTTATTATCTTTTTGGTTACTATTTGAGTTTGTTAGAGGTCCAACATGTTTCGAAGATATTGGAACTGTCTATGGAGTAATATATCATACGTTTATAGATGCATGTTCTGCCTTGGGTTTGCTCGATGATGATGATAAGTATGTCCATGCAATCGTCGAAACCATTGGATGGTCTTCTGAAAATGTGATCAATGATTTCTTTTAACTACTCTTGGTGAGGGTCAATGTAATAGGATAATTGTTGTTGCACGTCGTGTCTTAGCATGTCGTGGTTTGAAATATGATTTTTACCTTCACATGTAGTTGTTTTAAAGTTATCTATGTTTGTTATATAAAATTTGGATTCTCTTCTTCAAATAAATTTATTGGATATTTTATGTAGATTTGTTTTTCTATCTTTTCTTCGATATTTTTTAAAAAATTATTGTAAACTCATATATCTCTTATATATGCTATATATACCTTACCAAAGTATTTTTCAAGATAACTATCCCGCGAAGGGCGCGGGTACTGCAGTAGTAATTCATAAGCGTAAAAATAAAAATGTCCAACTTGAGCAATAACGTATCAAACTGCGACAACTTGAGCAAATAACGTATCAAACTGCGACCGCTCCAATCCAACACCTCTTCAAAATTTTGTGCGAGCTCTTATTTTTGTCTTTAAGACTAACTAGATTCTCACCCGCACTATGTGCGGGAACGTTCATTGTATATGTTGTAAACTATACTTGGTTTTCGTAGTTTATCGTATAGAATATGTTCAAGTTTAGATATTCTATGTTTTTAGCTTGTAGGTAGAATCAATTAGTTTGAAATAATATAATGGTTTTTGTTTTTAAGTTGTTGGTAGAAGTCGAGTAGTTTAAATTATTGTATTTTATATTGAATAGTCATAAGTGGGAATATAAATAGTTGACTATGTTGTATTAAAATGTATAAACAAAAATCGAGTAGTTATAAATAAGTTTATTGTTTTTCATTTTGCAGTCCGATTAGTAAATTAATAAATTAAGGTATATTTAAGGGGTTTTGGTTTTAAATGTTGAAACTTAACTTTAGTTTTGTGGTAGTTGTAGAACATTTGAAAAATAGTGGTATTTGTTTGCGGCTAACCGCTAGTAACTTCTTAGTACAAAAAAATAAATTTTGTAAGCAAAACAAACTATGCATAATATTTCTTCTAACATAGTTAAGATATGTATGGGTTAACCCGTCAAAAACTTTGAAAGTGTATATACTTCTCTAAATGATACGTATGAGTTAACCCGTCAAAGATTCTTTTTCTTTTATTTTCTCTTAGTCAAAAACTTTGAAAGTGTATATACTTCTCTAAAAGATTTTTCAATGACTCGTTGTTTTCTTTAACCCTTGTATAGTACTCTTTCCGTATCTTAATAGATATTTTAGAGATTTTTTTCTTTCATATTAGATGATGTTTTCAATTTTCTATGTAAAACTAATTGTGTTTTTGTTGCTTTTGACTGTTTAAATTATGCTTATTTTTTTTAATTAGTTTCATGACTCGTTGCTTTTTTTTATCCTTGTATAATACTCTTTCCGTATCTTAATAGATATTTTAGAAAAATTTTTATGTTTCATATTATATGATGTTTTCAATTTTCTATGTATAACTAATTGTCTGTTTGTTGTTTTTTACTATTTAAATTATGCTAAATTTTTTTTAATTAGTTGAATTATTTTGGAGTTGATGATAAAATTGCCATTGTATCTGTCCGAAATTATCTTTTGTCAATTGAATCTATTTAGTTATAAGGCAATGACAATTTCAGTAATATTTGGATTAATTTTAGAAATTCTCCTAAATATACTTATGTTTTAATATTATAGAGATATCCTTTTTTATTTCAATTTATTGTTAAAATTAATTAAAAAATCACTCTTAATGTTATTGAATAAAATAAAATATAAACATACGAAGAAAAAGAAAAAAAAAATTCAAAAAACTAATGTTGATAATAAATTAAGAAATCAAATATTTTTTTATGAACAATAAAATAAGGTGTGTTTTTCAACATGTAACGCACTTGTATTGTGTTCAAATCATGACTACATTTTTTATAATAATAGAATAAATCAAATATGTTACTCATATCTATTGTAACCAATGTTGTCCAAGGACTTTAACGCATTTTCTTCTCCATCAAGCTCCTCTTGCCCGCAAGTTACAATATCCCAGATCAAAGCCTCTTTGTTTGTCTGACAAAAACTTCCTGCAATCGGTTGATGAGTTTTTGTAATTTTCATTGCTTTTTGACTCCTCGAACTCGGCCCCAATTGATAACTCGATCACCCATTCATATCTCGCCTTTCTTTGAACTCTATCGGTCTACCATCTCTTTGTATTCGTGTTCCCCTGATTTTTATAGGATATTCGGATTAATATATATATATATATATAACAAATTGAAATATAAGAGTAATTTATGTGTCTTCGTAATTGTATACCTTCAAAAATGAGTCAAATGACATTCTTCTTCGAGATAAATTCTGTAAGAAGTACAAACACTTACTATTTGCGAGTTTACCTTAGACGGGAACACGAAATTCTTTTCAAGAGGCTTAATGACTGCAAGTTATCATAATGTTAAAAATAATAGTATACCTCAATTCATTTCATTAGTTTCATAGAAACAGAGGGACAAAATTATCGACATCACGAAGAAGAGAAAAGGGGCATGTGCATCTTAATCAAAATCATAAAGAAACCAACATATACCTTCATATAAAATTTTAACCAAAAACATAATGGATTCTTTTAACAAATTATACGATTAATATATTTAAGAGGATGCGTCAATTTAAGAACTCTAAAGAAAAAGATATTCTTTTAAACAAATATATTGTAAAAAATAAAAAAATATTATAAAAGGCCAAAAAATATATATATATTATAAAAATCAAAAATCAAAATTTAACTACGCACTATTAACTAATTGATTTTTATTGCATCCTCAATTGTTTTTAAAAATTGAAAAGACATTGTCATAATTCATAGAAAAACTCTAATTTTTTTGGCAACAATGGTTTATTACGATTTTTGTTAAAACAATAAAAATATTAAAAAGAAGGAAGAACAATTATGGTAGGAAAAATAATATCAAGGATAACCATTCTCCAAATCACCTACTTTTACAGAGAAGAGAAGAGTCGCCTATTCATCTAAACCAAAATCAAAAATCAAAATTAGATATTTTCGTCAAAATAAACGTAAATACAAAAGCTTAACTGAAAACAAAATGGATTCGGTTAACAAATTACATGATTTATATATTTAAGAGGATATTTCAAAATAGGAACTCTAAAGAAAATGATATTATACAAATATATTAAACGAAAAAAAACAAAATTACGGTTTGACTAATTTTTTTTTATAGTATAAATTATTTTTGAAAATAGAAAAGGCTTTGTCATGAATCATATAAAAACTATAATCTCTTTGGCAACTATGATTTATTACGGTTTTTGTTAAAACCATTAAAATATTAAAAATAAGAAAGAACAATTAAAATGGGGAAAACATTAAAAATTTACAGCATTGAAATGAGAGAGACATTTACATGATTTTGCATTTGCTATATTCAGAGGATTTGTTATGGTGTTTTGAAGAGACAGATGTCGAAGTTGATGATGGCGTGACAAACAAAAATAATTGCTAGACAAAAAAATAGAGGAAACATAGGAAAGAAAATACGTCGATTAGCAAATATACCTTGCTAAGAACCAAACCGCACGCATCACGTAAACCAAAAACCTGCTTTGAAAACACCTACGCAACAAAAACTAAAATTCAGAATTGATCATTAACGAAGTATTCTGCATACCAAAAAAAAAGCAAATTCTCCTACTATATGTAAAACATAATTATTTCCTCTAATAAAAATACAATAATGAATGTTTAATATGCATAAACTCGAAGAATGTGAAAAAAATGATGGATTTGTTTAGTGAAATTATATGATCTTATATAGTGGCTAGGGAGGTGTCGATTTAGGGTTTGTAAAAATAATATTTTTGATAAAATTAATTATTTGAGAACTTGCTCCACAATAATAGGAAACAAATTTTAACATATTACTTGAAATATCAAGATATTTAATGTACAAAGATACTAATTAGATTTTTTAAAAATTGATTTAATCTGATTTGGTATGTATCATCAAATTTTGTCATTAAGATATCTAATTTTTACACAAAATTTATGGAAATTAATGTATTGATCATATCTCTAAATATTATATTATAAGTAAATTGAGAATTAAATAATAGGAAAAGAAATGTTTGACATAATGTCTAATAGAGAAAATATTTTTGACTCATGTTTGTACTAATTTAGGAAAGGAAATGTTTGCGTAACTCGCATTCGTGCCTTCTAATTTTGAACGTGAACATCTTCTTTCAAAGAAATCTTTTTTAGGGAATATCTTCCCATATTTTATGTTCACGTTTATTGTTGTTGTTGGATTTAAGGTATGTATTGAATAATTAAGGATAATACATTTAGTTGTTAGAGTTTTAGGTTATTTGTTCAAAAATTGGAAGATTTCCAAAGATTGAATAAATCTTTAATATATTTATGGGAAGATCTTCGGCGTAATTATAGTTGGACTTTGATATATGTTTCGACTTTGATTTTAAATACTGTTTAAATGGAAAATGGTAAATATTCTGTCAAATAAATTAGTTATAGAAAAAAATGAATAAAAAATTTGTGACCCAATAACAACAAATAAATAAGATAAGATTCATTAAGTTATGACAAATTCGTTTAGGCTTCATAATTTTGAGACCCAATAAATTTTAACATTTTTATCCATCAAAGTTTTGAATAATTACAGAAATACCATTAATAAATACGGGTTGGACGAACCGGGTCGCTTAGATCCGCGCCCCTCAATCGGATCCAGTTCAAAAAATGACCGAAATTGATCTGATAATTACGGAAATTGCCATCACATATGTCCAAAATTACCTTTTTCAATTGAATCTATTTAGTTATAAGGCAATGATAATTTCAGTAATATTTGAATTAATTTTGGACATTTTTTCAAATGTACTTCTGTTTTAATATTATAGAAATAATCTAATATGGATTTTGTGTTATTTATCGGAATCAAAACGATACACTTATATAGAATTAAATTAAAAGCATAAAAATGTACTTTTATGATAGATACGGTTGTAGTCCCATCAGATTAGACGATGAGAATAAGAATATTAATTAGTCTACTAATTAAATCTATTAGAAAAAAAAATCTATTTGACGGTATCATCAATGGTAACATCCCGACGACCACGGTCGTAAGGAACATTTAAAAATGATTTGATAACTATAATCATCACATTATGATGCAAACGAAGAAGTAAGATTTAGTCTTTACCTAACTTTTATATAAATGCCAGAAATAACAAATACTGTATATGGAGAAGAAAATGCACCCGCAGTGTGCAACATGATATTATTCCATTAACAAACATAAAAATGGTATTATTCTTCTTTTTTTGAAAAATATATAAATTGAAGAAGGAACAATCAAAGCAAAAATACACCCCAACCGGAAAGGAATAATAGCCCTTTTATTTCATATATCAACTTTTAATATAATGGAATCTATTCTATGCCAAGATCTAGTCGGAGTGGTTTTAATATTTTTGGAACCCCATACAAATTACAAATATATCAATTATGTCAATCTTAAATATATATTTAAAATATGATATATCAATGATTTTTAGATATCATTATAAATCCAAATTCTAAAATTAAATTTAACAATGATACAATCTTTTTTTTTTCAAATAATAATTTAAGAACGGAAATAATAATGTAATATATTTCTTTGTCACTCTTGTTAATTTTTCCACCACATAGTTATATATTTACTAAGTTTTTTACAAGTGGAGTCCAATGTATCGAAGCCAGGCTCCGCTCACTATAAAAATGCACATAAGTGTGTTTCAAAACTCATTCAAGCAACAACATAGAGAAAAGAGAGAGAGAGAGAGCAATCTTGATTGTAGATGGGTTATATGGATGGGAAATGGGCACCTGTAATCATGATGATAGTTGTTAACACAATTTTGGGGATTTTTAATTCCCTAATCAAATATGTTCTTGATGGAGGTGTTGATCATATGGTAATAGCTACCTATCGTTTAGCTCTCTCTACCGTTTTTCTCTTTCCAATCGCATTTTTCTTAGAAAGGTAATTAGAATGCTTCTTATATGTGTCACATATCATCTTCTGGTTTCAATTTTTGTATCCAATGCTTCTTAATATGATTAAATATTCAATTTTATGATTAGGAAAACGAGGCCGAAGATGACACTAGGCATCTTGTGTCAATTATTCTTCTGTGCTCTTTTAGGGTTAGTATATTTTCTTTTTTTACCATTTGAACATTTTAGACTTCTTTTCCTAACGTCAATTTTGTTTTGATAATAATTTTTTTCAGGTCTAGTCTAACCCAATATTTCATCTTGCTTGGACTTGGACGCACTTCTGCTTCAATGACATCTGCTTTCTGGAGCATTTTGCCTGCGTTTACATTTGTCATGTCTTTGTTATGTCGGTACGTATCACTTTTATTATAAACATCAAATTAAAAGAAAAATACCTTCAAAATTATTTATGACTGTAAAAACAATTTTTCTGGGGAATAAATCGCAGAATTGAAAAATTAAACATAAAAACCAAGGGAGCATACGGCATAGTATTTGGTACATTGGCATGTGTCGGAGGAGCATTGTTGTTAACATTTTACAAAGGATTATCGTTGACCGGCTCTGAAACAGGGTCAACGGTTTCGAACAATAGAACAAAGGAACATACGAAACATAACTCATCAGAAATTTTCATGTTAGGATCCCTACTTCTGCTAATAGGAGTTAGTTTCTATAGTTGTTCGATGCTTATTCAATCTAAGATCAACTTTAAGTACCCTTCTCAATATTCAAGCACCGTTATTATATCGTTTTTTGGTATGATCCAAGCCGCTCTTCTTAGCTTGATCAACTCTCGAGATCTCAGCGATTGGGCTGTCGAAAACAAAATCAACGTCATCATCATTGTTCTCACGGTAAATACTCTATATCACAAATTTTCATATAATTCATGTAACATTACATTTTTATTACAACAGTATAAAATCTTCGCATAGGGTGTGATCGGACAAGGACTATGTACAGTTGGAGTGATATGGTGCATCAGAAAACAAGGACCGTTCGTCACTTCGATTTTTACTCCGATCATGCTTATGTCAGCCACCTTGTTTGATTATTTGGTTTTCCGTACACCAATCTATTTGGGAAGGTATTTTATTAATTTTTTTCTCTCTTTTTGTTGTATTTGTATCTATAAATACAATACAAACACGTATATTTTCATTATTATTACTAGGGTAATTGTATTAAGTATGACCATCATTTTTTTTTATATAAATGGGTAAATAATTATATTTTTTTTATATAAATTGGTAAAATAACTATGAATTTTTTTAGCACAACAAAAAAAAACTATGATTTTTTTTTATCCACAAAACACATTAAATTGATAATCCTATTTTCCTTTTTTTTTTCTAAATAGCAAGATATTTAATAAAATGTATATTGTTTAGAGAACGAGTGCCCAATTAAGTGTTTTGGCGAATATTAAAATGAGAGTTCATAATCATTTATTTAATTAACTTCCACAATATAGTTGATCTACTTACTAATTGAATAAAAAGTTTATATTATTTTGCTTATTTTCTAAAATATGCAGTGTTCTAGGATCCATCGTGATTGTGATTGGTCTATATACATTCCTTTGGGGCAAGACCAAACATATGAAAGAGTGTGCAATGTTACGACCAGTCAATAAGAGTAAAAACTCAGAAGAAGTAACTGTTGAAGTAGAAGCCAATGATAAAGACGAGAAAGATGAAGAAGAAGAACACTCTAACAACAAAGAACTCAATGTGGTTGTATCAACGGCTTCTTAATCTTTCTTTAGTTCAACGTTTATATCCAAAACGAAAATGTTTTGGTAACTTTATCGGGATATTTGACTAACTAATTAGATCTAAGTATTTCGAAGAGTTTATTTTATGGATGTAATAATTTTTCTACTTATATATGTGTGTAATTTGAAAACCTACACTAAATAATAAATATAAACAGCAAATTGAAAATGATATACATCCGAAAATGACTGAAATCACTAAGTAATTCCCTCCCTTTCAAATTGTTTGATGTCCTTTTTCAAAAAAAAAAAATTGTTTCAAAATGTTTGATATTTTACATTTTCTATGTTGTTTTTATGAGATAATGATGATGAATTAGTTGATTTTATTGAATTGTTATTGGCTTAAAGTTAAGAAAAAATATTTAGTGCAAAAAACAATGCATTTATATAGTTAACCACTAATTTATTTTTTTAATATTTCTGAAAACTCTAGAAAATCAAACATTTTGAAACAGAAAAGTATATATAAACATGAATTTTTTCATTAGTTGCCAATTAATTATGAGTTGAAAACTCACAAAACTCAAAGCAATATACAAATAACAAAATTAGAAAAATCAAAAATGTCGTCATTATGAGTATCAAATCCTGGTGTCAGTGGCTTTAATAAACAATGATTTACCATATACTCCCTCTGTTTCACAATACTTGTCATTGTAGATTAAGAAAATAATTAAATTTTCTGTTTTATCCCTAATTAATGCATTAATTTATTTGATATGCGTAATTAATAAGCTAAAAAATATGAATAAAAATGAAAAAATTAGTCATAAATATGCATTAAAAATACAAAATGACAAGTAATATGAAACAAAAAATTAAGTCTAGAATGACAAATAATATGAAATAGAGGAAATACATCAATGTTTTTAAAAGCGGACCGGCAACCGAACCGGAGAAGCATTTGGGTCGTGGGTCAATGTGGTTCGACCGGGTTTGATGATATTTTAAAATTATTAGTATCCTTAATTTTAATTTTGTACTTTTCTAATATCAGACAGAACACTTAAATAATTTTAAAACTTTAGAAAACTTAAATAAAGAATACGCATAAATATCATAAATATTAAAAACCAATTAATTCTAATAGTTTTGGTAATTTAGTCAAAAAGTTAAGAGAAAAAATATATAATTTCTCTAATACGTACTTTATAATTTAATTTTATAGCGTTGGTTATTGAGTTTAAAAATAAAAGACACGAAAAAAATTAGAAAAATAAATATAACTATAAGAAATGTAAACATTATTACTCATTTATAAATCTTATCATTACATTTTTAGTTATAAAATAATAAATAAAAGAAAAATTTTTTAAAAAAATTATTAACAAAATAGTAAAATTTGGATTAAACTCGGTTCCAAACGGTTCAATTGGATCGCCGGTTTCCGGGTTTTTGGCGGTTCAACCCAGTTCAATAACCGAATTAACTCAACTTGGGTTTTACATTTAACCTAACTCGGATCAATACCCGATTTGCGGTTGAACCCGGTTCGACCGCATGTCCGGTCCAGTTTTTACAACATTGGAGTATATGCTACTACTAGTGGTTTAATGACTCTGCACTAACTGACTAGTCTCTCAGCTTTAAGCCTGTAACTAGATCCTGAAATTCAGAATGGCATCTCCTTTTTGTCCACACCAAAGTTGTATTGACTAATAAGAAACATATTTACTTTAAAACTATCTTTAATTTATTAGAATTATACAAAGAATTAATTAAAGAAATGGCTTCAGCCTTCAGGCATCTAGTTTATATAGCCTTATTAACCCCCCAGAATTAATCTTAGATATTGCCTATGACGACGATTCGACAAAATGCAAATACTAATTTCTTCATGATGACTCGTTATAGTTTTTTCTAGTTCACCCCTTTAATTCCAATGTTTTTATACGAAAAAAATGTATGTGCACAACTAACTGACAAATATTGTTAACAAATCAGTTTTGTTTTAACTTCCTACACTATTTATTTTTCTTGATTCAAATTAAGTGAAAATTTTACAAGCCCAGATCCAACGACTCATCTAGAACACACGAAACCGACACGCGTCAGTTTAAAACCCTCCAAGCTGGCACCGTACCCATCACATTACCCACTTGCTACCTATTAACCGGGAAACCGCCACGTAAGCACTGTGGACCCCACGCTGGCTTTTACCAACGTGACCTTCACCAAAAACAAAAAAAAGACTTCTGGCTCAGAGAGAAGCAAGTTGAGAGATACGAAAAAGTGCAGTGAACAGCCACTACAATCTCACCACGTGTCGATATCTGATGGAACTTCGATGAGTTGTTTTTCCATATATACCCTTGGTGCTGTTTCAGCCTCAAATAAAAAAAACATTTAAAAAATTGAAGGAAATTAGGGGAAATATTGTTGTGGCTGAGATTTGCTTTCCTCTTCTAGTCTTGTTCAAGCCTAAAACAGTCTTCCTTCTTCTTCAGTTATCTTCCTTCTTCTTTTTTTTCTGTTTATTTGATAGTATTCCGGTAATGATGTCTGCTCCGGTGAGTTTTCCGGTGAGTTGATCTAGTTTCCATATCGGATTGTATGTTTTGCTCCTCCATGGCTACTCTTAAGGGTATGTTTTTTCTTCACATTCTCATCAATTTCTAGGGTTCATGTTACATCTTAAAACCTCTGTTTTGGTTGCTGGATAAGTTTAGTATAATCATACAAATCAAGATGTGTTTAGTCGTGGATTGATTTTAGAAAGCAAGTGATTAATTTACTGATTTGGTGTTTGGGGAGATCAAAGATGGTTTCTTTATTATATTAGTGAGGATTTGAAGCAGCGCAAATAAGCTGCTATGGATACAAATACATCTGCAGAAGAATTATTAACTAAGGTAATGAAATTGTTGCTTAAGTTAAGAATGGATTTTTTCATTTTCAGTTTTCAGATTTTTGTTGTTGTGAATTTGTAGACAAGAAAGCCATATACAAATAACAAAGCAGCGAGAACGGTGGACCGATGACGAGCATGATAGGTTTCTAGAAGCCTTAAAGCTTGGCAACGAATAGAAAGGTCGAAACAAAAATTTACCTTTTGTAATGCTTAATTTAACTAAGAGATGTTTTGTTTTTTTAGCTCCATTCATTAGGCCCATAAGAAGCCCATTGGACTTATATTCAGGCCACTAGTAAATATTGGGCCTGCCTAAACATCATATACAGTTATTTGTTGTAATGATATCAATTCCTCTTTTTATTATATGATTTAGTCGAGCAATTTGTGGTCCGTAAAAATAACGATGCAATTAGAAGAAGATATTGGCTATAAATTGCTAATATTTACTACTAAACTAGTCGAGCAATTTGTGTTCCGTAATTAGTGTAGTAGTACACTTCTCCAATTAGAAGAAGATATTGGCTATAAATGGCTAAATCTGCATCATGGGTATACACAATACAAGCCCATTCTTTATCATCATAATTCATAATGTACTTCTCTAACAAACATTTTCAAATTGAAGCGTGAAAATAAAATGTCCAATTTAGGCAACAACATATAAAACTGCGACCGGCCAATACCTCGGCAAAAATCAGTATGTGCCTTTATTCTTGTCTTTACGACTAATATGGATTTTGTGCTATTTATCATGATCAAAATGGTACACGTTATATAGAATTAAATTAAAAGCATAAGTACTATTATTATAACTAAAAAATATACTTTTAGAATGATAGATGCGCTTGTGGTCCCATTAGATTAGACGGTGAGAATATTAATTATTATACTAATTAAATATAGTTGACGATATCATCAATATTTTGTATTATTTATTTCATTTTTTATACGTTATATATATATATATATATATATGATTTTTTTCTATAAACTTAACCTTCAGCTCATAATCTTCTCGATTATCGGAGACAGTATTTAAATATTTTAATTTAAAGAATACATTTTCGTCCCAAAAGAAGTTTTGAACCCGAAACACAAAAAACTCAACCCTCTTATATTACCACTAGACCATCACCTTTTTAGTACGTTATATATCTCTTAAACTCTTACCATCTCGACGAGCACGGTCGTAAGGAACATTTAAAAATGATTTGATTACTATAATCATCACATTATGATGCAGACGAAGAAGTAAAATTTTAGTCAATCATATTCATAATTCGTCTTTACAATGACAGATTTAACAAATAATGTATATGGACAAGAAAATGCACCCAAATAAAAGAAAATGCATCCGCAATGTGCAACATGATATGACTCAAGTTAAAAAAAGAAGAAGAAGAAGGTATTATTCTATACCAATATATAATTTGAAGAAGGAACAATCAAAGCAAAAATACCCAACCCGAAAGGAATACCTCCTTTATTTCACATATTAATTTTTAATATAATGGAATCTATTCTACTGCAAGATCTAGTCAGAGTGACTTTAATATTTTTGGAACACCAGACAAATAAAAATATATAAATTATGTCAATCTTAAAAATATATTTAAAACATGATATATCAATGATTTTAAATATATCATCATAAATGTTAACTCTTAAAATAAATTAACAACCATTTTTCAACTTAAAATTTAAGAACGGAAATAATAACTTAATATATTTCATTTGTTACTCTTTTTAATTTGTCCACCATAGTTATATATTTACTAATTTGTTTACAAGTGGGGTCCTATGTATCGAAGCCCGGCTCCGCTCACTATAAAAATGCACTTAAGTGTGCTTCAAAACTCATTCAAGCAACATAAAGAGAAAAAATCTTTATCAAAAAAAAAAAAAAAAACATAGAGAGAAAAGAGAGAGTAATCTTGATTATAGATGGGTTATATGGATGGGAAATGGGCACCTGTAATCATGATCATAGTTGTTAACTCAACTTTGGGAATTGTTAATGCCCTACTCAAATATGTTCTTGATGTAGGTATTGATCATATGGTAATAGCTACTTATCGTTTAGCTCTCTCTACCGTTTCTCTCGTTCCAATCGCATTCTTCTTAGAAAGGTAATTAAAAGGCTTCTTATATGTGTACATACCATCTTTCGGTTTCAATTTTTGTATCTAATGCTTCTTAATATGATTAAATATTCGATCTTGTGACTAGGAAAACGAGGCCGAAGATGACACTAGGCATCTTGTCTCAACTATTCTTCTGTGCCCTTATAGGGTTAGTGTTTTTTATGATTAGGAAAACGAGGCCGAAGATGACACTACTATCGATTATGTTTTGATAATATTATTTTTCAGGTCTAGTCTAACACAATATTTCGCCTTGCTTGGACTTGGACGTACTTCTGCTTCAGTGTCATGTGCTTTCTGGAGCATGTTGCCTGCGTTTACATTTGTCATGTCTTTGTTATGTCGGTACGTATACTTTTATTGTAAATATCAAATTTAAAGAAATATACATATTATATGACTATTAAAAAGTTTTTTTCTTTTTGGGGATAAATTGCAGAATTGAAAAATTAAACATAAAAATTAAGGGAACATACGGCATAGTATTTGGTACATTGGCATGTGTCGGAGGAGCATTGTTGTTAACATTTTACAAAGGAGTTTCGTTGACTGGCTCTATAAATGGGTCAACGGTTTCGAACAAGAGAACAAACGAACATACGAAACATGACTCATCAGAAAATTACATGTTAGGAACCTTATTTCTGTTGATAGCAGTTAGTTTATATAGTAGTTGGTTTCTTATTCAAGCTAAGATCAACGTTAAGTACCCTTCTATATATTCAAGCACCGTTATTATATCGTTTTTCGGTATGATCCAAGCCGCTCTTCTTAGCTTGATCAACTCTCGAGATCTCAGCGATTGGGCTATCAAAAACAAAATCAACGTCATTATCATTGTTCTCACGGTAATACTCTATTAATACATATCACAAATTTTCATGTGCTTCATGTAACATTACAATTTTACAACATTATAAAATCTTCGCATAGGGTGTGATCGGACAAGGACTATGTACCGTTGGAGTGATATGGTGCATTAGACAACAAGGACCGTTTGTCACTTCGGTTTTTTCTCCTGTCTCGTTTATGTCAGCCACCTTGTTTGATTATTTCGTTTTCCATACACCAATTTATTTGGGAAGGTATTTTATCAATCTATTATATTTATTGAATTTTGTTTTTATCTTTTTGTTGTATTTATAAATGCAATCCAAACACGTCTATATATTATCATTATTATTACTAGGGTAATTGCATTAAGTATATATATGACTGAGTTTTTTTATTTATTAAGTGGGTAAATAACTATGAGTTCTTTTCTATTCGCAAAACACATTCAATTGATGAATCCTACTTTTCTAATTGTTTTGCTAAATAACAAGCGATTTCATAAAATAATATATTGTTTACAGAACTAGTACCCAACTAAGTGTCTTGACGAATATAAAAAGAGAGTTCATAGTCATTATTACTACGACTAATCGAAGAAAAGATTAATTTTTTTTTTTTTTCTGAAATATGCAGAGGTCTAGGATCCATCGTGATTGTGATTGGTCTATATACATTCCTTTGGGGCAAGACCAAACATACGAAAGAGTGTGCGATATTACGACCGATCAATAAGAGAAAAAACTCAGAAGTAGTTGTTGAAGTAGAAGCCAAAGATAAAGACGAGAAAGATGAAGAAGGAGAACACTCTAAGAGCATTTCCAATCCAACAACAAATTTTATTTTGGTGTAAAATTATCTCCAACACAACACTATTTTCAACATTTAAATGATGTAAACTTAATTTTTACAACAAATATAAAAGGTGAATTTAGAACTTTTCTATATATAAAAAGGTATTTCAGATTTTAAATAATTTCAAAATTGATGAAAAACATATAAAAATGGTGATGATTAAACCAAGTCTAATATGTTTGGTGATTATTAAACAAAAATTAATATGTTTTGTTATTTTATATGATGCAATGCATTTTTTTATAGAATTGTTGTTAAATTTAAATCATTTCATAATTTTTTTAATTTAAAAAATAGATGAAGTCAATTTGTAAATTTTAAAGAATTGAGAAAATGAATACACTTAAAATTTTGCTTTTTAGTGTAAAAAATGGTGGAATACAATAGAAAAAAACTCAACACTATTTTGGTGTTACACCATTTTGATACCTGGTTGTATCAACGGCCTCTTAATCTTTACTTAGTTCAATGTTTATATCAAAAAAAAAAAATGTTTTGGAAATTCTTTTTAGATGTTTTGACTAATTAATGAAATTGAAGTATTTCGAAAAGTTTAGGTAATGGGTGTAATTATCTTCTCTTTACTTATGTAATTTAGAAATCTAAAAAAATAAAACATAAACAATATATTGAAAATAATGTCCCTGGGAAGTTGGATAAGATGTTAAGTGATATATAAAATACATCAATTTGCATTATAGTTTTCAATTAGTTTTGAGTTAAAGGTTCACGAAACATAAAACAATATGCAAATACCAAAAACTAAAATGTCTTGATTATGAATATGTCATTATGAATATGTCATTCTGAGTATCGATTCCGGTTGTAGTACCTTCAATAAACAAAGATTTACCATACATATATGCTACTAAGTGGGTTAATCACTGTCTGCACTAACTGACTAGTCTCTCAGCTTTAACTAGATCCTTATATCAGAACAGCATCTGCTTTTTGTCCCTACCAAAGTTGTATTGACTAACAACAAGACATATTTACTTTCAAAACTATCTTTAACTTATTAGAATTCTACAAATAAAGAAATATGGCTTCAGGAATCCTTCCTAACCCCAGAATAAATCTCAGATATTGCCTATGGCGATTCAACAAAATGCAAATAATCATTTCTTCATGATGACTCGTTATAGTTTTTCTAATATTAGAACCCCTTTAATTCTAATGTTTTTTATACGAAAAATATTATGTGCACCACTAACTGAGAAATATTGTCAGCAAATCAGTTTCTTATATTTGGGCCAATAATTTATGATAAAACTTTCATAGGCCCATGGAAATTCTCCTTTTTACAAGCCCAGATCCAACGTACTCATCTAGAACACACGAATGTCTTCACAAAACCGACACGCGTCAGTTTAAAACCCTCCGAGCTGGCACCGTACCCATCACATTACCCACTTGCTACCTATTAACCGGGAAACCGCCACGTAAGCACTGTGGACCCCACTCTCTTTTACCTACGTGACCTTCACCAAAAACAAAAAAAAAGACTTCTGGCTCAGAGAGAAGCAAGTTGAGAGATACGAAAAAGTGCAGTGAACAGCTACTACAATCTCACCACGTGTCGATATCTGATGAACTTGGATGAGTTTTGTTTTTCCATATATACCCTTGGTGCTGTTTCAGCCTCAAATAAAAAAAACATTTAAAAAATTGAAGGAAATTAGGGGAAAAATTGTTGTGGCTGAGATTTGCTTTCCTCTTCTCGTCTTGTTCAAGCCTAAAACAGTCTTCCTTCTTCTTCAGTTATCTTCCTTCTTCTTTTTTTTCTGTTTATTTGATAGTATTCCGGTAACGATGTCTGCTCCGGTGAGTTTTCCGGTGAGTTGATCTAGTTTCCATATCGGATTGTATGTTTTGCTCCTCCATGGCTACTCTTAAGGGTATGTTTTTTCTTCACATTCTCATCAATTTCTAGGGTTCATGTTACATCTCAAAACCTCTGTTTTGGTTGCTGGATAAGTTTAGTATAATCATACAAATCAAGATGTGTTTAGTCGTGGATTGATTTAGAAAGCAAGTGATTAATTTACTGATTTGGTGTTTGGGGAGATCAAAGATGGTTTCTTTATTATATTAGTGAGGATTTGAAGCAGCGCAAATAAGCTGCTATGGATACAAATACATCTGCAGAAGAATTATTAACCAAGGTAATGAAATTGTTGCTTAAGTTAAGAATGGATTTTTATTTTTTCATTTTCAGTTTTCAGATTTTTGTTGTTGTGAATTTGTAGACAAGAAAGCCATATACAATAACAAAACAGCGAGAACGGTGGACCGATGACGAGCATGATAGGTTTCTAGAAGCCTTAAAGCTTTATGGAAGAGCTTGGCAACGAATAGAAGGTCTAGCTTTTGTATGCTTTAATTTAACTAAGAGAGGTTTTGTTTTCTTATCTCCTCTTGATTGGGAGATTTCTCTCTTCTTCTTCTTTTGTTTTTTTTGTTTTGTTTTGTCTGCAGAACATATTGGAACCAAGACTGCTGTTCAAATCAGAAGTCATGCACAGAAGTTCTTTACAAAGGTAAGTTGATTCCTTTACAAAGGAGAAAAGTTAACATAACTTATCAGTATCAATCTGTGAATTTAGTCGATGATCTTGTTTAGACGGTTGCCTATCACCATCTGTTTGTATAATACGTTCTTATGGTTCTCATTGCTTCAACTAGAAATTTGGGCGTCTTGGTAAGTAGAGTTGGTTCGTTTGGAGGATAGCAGCAGGATTGTAGAAATGTCGGTTTTACCTTTTTCATTTGCGCTGCAGCTAATCGAGATCACGAATTGTCCAAATGGAAAACTTACTATTAGATTAAAGAGAGCCTCAATTTCTAAGACCATAAGATAGGTCCTAACATAACTAGCATTGCATTTTCATATCACAAGTGTTGCATTTTCTCTAAAGTCGATGAAATAATGGGGATTGCATCGATTCTTTTAGCCATTCAACCAAACCTCCTCGCCCTTATAGGACAGGAGATGAAGTAACTGTGTCGTCTACCCCCGAACAATTCGGGTCAGTATATGACTTTTTGACCTCGGTGCTACCATCAGTTTCATGAATCTCAGGATTTTACATCTGAGTTGCATTTTCCATTTCCAGTTTGGAAAACTCAAAGTTTTTTGGTTTTACTTTTTTTCAGTTGGAGAAAGAGGCTGAAGCTAAAGGCATTCCCGTTTGTCAAGCTCTGGACATAGAGATTCCGCCTCCTCGGCCAAAAAGAAAACCCAATACTCCTTATCCTCGGAAACCTGGGAATAATGGTGCATCTTCCTCACAAGTTTCATCAGTAAAAGATGCAAAACTTGTCTCGTCCACCTCTTCTTCACATTGTAATCAGCGGTTCTTGGATTTGGAAAAAATGTCGTTTTCCGAGGTTCTCTTTTTGATTTTTCTCTGACTTTCCCTTCTTCATTTTGTCAATTTTCTTGTGGTAAATTTGTTGTGTATATTTTTTTCTGGTTAGAAAACTTCAACTGGAAAAGAAATTCAAGATGATAACTGCTCAGGGGTTTCTACTGTGAACAAGTATCCCTCACCAAAGCAAGTAACTCCAGGGAATCTAGACACTTTCATGGAATCTGATCCATCTCGGCGAAAGGTATAAACAATGGTAGTCCAAGAACCTGATGAATGCTGTATTCGAAGTTTGATAGCATGAAAACAAAAACTTGTTTCCATTTTTATTTTAGCAGGCAAGTGCCAATAATGGATCAAGTAAGACCTCAAATGTGGACAACACGGTTCGAGATGTTCCTGAGCAGAACAAAGACAGAGATGGTGACGGTATGCACAGCGCGCTGAACTACCCTTGGCATTTCCCAGTGGATGTTGTAAACGGGAATCAATTTCATCCCCCAGGTATGGTATCTCAAGACTTCATCTTTCGTCCTATGGGAGATCGAGTTCTCGGGCACTCTAGCTCGCACGCAAATCTTCCAGCTTCAACAACAACATCTGCTACTACTACAACTTCTCAACAAGCATTTCCAGCTTGCCATTCCCAGGATGATTACCGATCGTTTCTCCAGATCTCTTCTACTTTCTCCAATCTTATTATGTCAACTCTCCTACAGAATCCTGCAGCTCATGCTGCAGCCACATTTGCTGCTTCGGTCTGGCCCTATGCAAATGTCGGGAATTCTGGAGATTCATCAACCCAAATGAACTCTCCTCCAAGCGTAGCTGCCATTGCTGCTGCTACAGTAGCTGCTGCAACTGCTTGGTGGGCTTCTCATGGACTTCTTCCTGTATGTGCTCCTGCTCCAATCACATGCCTTCCTATTCCAACCGTTACAGTTCCAACTCCAGCCATGGATACCGTTGAAAATACTCAACCACCGCTTGAGAAACAAAACACAGCTCTACAAGATCAAAACTTGGCTTCGAAATCTCCAGCTTCATCGTCTGATGACTCGGAAGAGACTGGAATAACCAAGCTAAAGTCTGACTCAAAAGCCAATGGTGATAAACCGGTGGATGATTCAAACACTACCCCGGAGAAAAAGCTGGTGGACCGCTCATCGTGTGGCTCAAACACACCTTCAGGGAGTGACGCGGAAACAGATGCATTGGATAAAATGGAGAAAGTTGAAGAGGATGTGGAGGAGGCAGATGCAAATCAGGCAGGTGTTAACGAGTTAAGTAACCGCCGTAGTAAAATCAGAGACAACAACAATCCAACAATTGATTCATGGAAAGAGGTCTCCGAAGAGGTAAAAAACAAACCGAAAATTCATGGATTTTGCAGAGTTCTTTATGTGAACTAACACAAAATCTTGGTCTCAGGGTCGTATAGCGTTTCAGGCTCTCTTTGCAAGAGAGAGATTGCCTCAAAGCTTTTCACCTCCTCTAGTGGCTGAGAATGCGAATGGAAAACAAAGCGATACGTCAATGCCAATGGCTCCTACTTTCAAGATTCAAGTTTCTTGTGATGATGCAGACCAAGAAAGTGTAGAAATGATCGGTGTTGGACAGGGAAAGAGTGTTAAAACGAGACAAACAGGGTTTAAGCCATACAAGAGATGTGCAATGGAATTGAAAGAGAGCCAAATTGGGAATACAAACAATCAAAGTGATGAAAAAGCCTGCAAGAGGCTTCGATTGGAAGGAGAAGCTTCAACATGACAGACTTTTGAGGTAAAATAAAAAAACAAAAAAAGAATCCACATTTTACTCCATTATTATCTTTAAAATCTAGAGTTTAGTAATTACTTTCTTTAATCTTTACGAAAAAGACTTATTTTTCTTTTCTAAATCCATCAAAATATTTCTTTGGTCCATGTCAATTCCTGTACCATATATCTCCATGTGTTGTCTATTGTGTCTTTTTGTGTCTGCTACTTCTGGTCTATATGTCTGCTTCTGCTACTGTTAATTAACTAAGCAATGGATTTGTTGTCTTTACTTTTTTTTTTTTTTTTCTTCTGGATGTTTTGTGAGATCATAAAATAGTTTAACTAAGCAATGAAGAATTGTACAAAAGTTTCAACTTTGAATGTATCTCCTCTCTCTCTCTCTCTCTCTCTCTCTCTCTCTCTCTCTTTTGTTTTTAACTTGAAGGTGCTCATTGCACAAAGCCCACAAAGGTATTCGACTGGGCTCAAGATTGCTTCACTACTAAGCCCATTTACAAGTTAATTAATGGGCCTAAAGCCCAGTTTTATGCTAATCTCGTCTTAGTTTCTTACATATTAGATTTTACTCTTAATGTGTGTGATTGATGACTATATATAAAAAATGTTATAATTCTGTAACTGTTATAATTTTAAAAATCAAGTGTGTAAATTAGAGCTAAAATCAGTATATTGAAAAAAAAATGAAAATCATATATTTAATATTACGAATTATAGAAGTTGATCCGTAATTTTCGGGCGATAAATATATACACTTTAACGCTTACACTTACCAGACCAAGGCAACGCGCTTCACTCCTTTCTCTCCCAAACTTTTCTTCATCGTTGCCACAAAAACAAAATCTTCAGTTTTCTTTTTCGATCTCAAGGTATGACTTTTATCGTCTTTGTTTTTTTTGTTCTTAGATCTTAAAGTTGGATGCTTTTCGTTGTTTAATCATCTGGGTTTCGCTTCAAATCTCTTTGATTAGGAGAATCAAATCATCTTTTCAGGTTTTATAGGCCTAGATCTTTAGTTATCGATGCATAAAATGAATCTTTGATTTGAGAAATCTGCTTTAATAATCTGTTTCTCATGTGGGGTCTGATTCGCTTTTTACATTAAATTTGGTGTCTTTGATTCGGTTGATTCTCTCTCTGTCCCAAATTTAATCTGATTTTTTGTCAGATGAGTGAAGAAGCGAAAGAGAACCAGAAGCTACAGAGACCAGCTCCTCGTCTTAACGAGAGGATTCTCTCATCTTTGTCAAGAAGATCCGTAGCTGCACATCCATGGCATGATCTTGAGATTGGTAATCATCATCATCATAACAACAGTTTTTATTCTCTTAATGCTTTTTTTGATTTTGTAAACTAAAGTATGAATCTTTCTTTCTAGGACCTGGAGCTCCACAGATTTTCAATGTGGTAAGTTTCTACACTTTTCTTGAATCGTTTTATGAGATTCTTGAATCGTTTTTTATGAGATTTCTTGGATGAATATTGTTAGGTTGTTGAGATCACAAAAGGAAGCAAGGTCAAATATGAACTTGACAAAAAGACAGGACTCATCAAGGTTAATATAAGATCAAAAGTTGACCCTTTTTATTGTATAAATTGTTTAGTCTTTTTTTTGTTGTTGTTGCTAATCAATGTCACAATATTTGAATTGGTCTTCACTCAGGTTGATCGTATTCTGTACTCGTCAGTTGTTTACCCTCACAACTACGGTTTCGTTCCTCGCACATTGTGTGAAGACAATGACCCAATTGATGTACTAGTTATCATGCAGGTATGAGTCTTTCTTTCTTTTCTCATTTTATGTAGCACCAAAAAAATTTAGATTTCAACAACAATCTGTTTTCTTTTTGTAGGAACCTGTGCTTCCGGGTTGTTTTCTGCGTGCCCGAGCTATTGGATTGATGCCTATGATTGACCAGGTAAAAACTAACTTGAACAAAGAAAAGGCTCTGTGTTGTTTTTGTTCTTATCACTTTAAATGATTATTGGCTTTGTTTTCCCTTTAATTCTAGGGAGAAAAAGATGACAAGATCATTGCGGTTTGCGTTGATGACCCTGAATACAAGCATTACACTGACATCAAAGAACTTCCTCCTCACCGTCTCTCTGAAATCCGTCGATTCTTTGAAGACTGTATCCTTTTTTACTGATGTTCCTTCTTATTCGTCTCTATCAACTTCTGAAAAAGTATTAGTTTTTCCCTTTAACCTAAATCTCTCACAGACAAGAAGAATGAAAACAAGGAAGTTGCAGTTAATGATTTTCTGCCATCTGAAAGCGCGATTGAAGCTATCCAATACTCAATGTAAGTCTATGTTTCTCCATCAAGATCTAAACTTTCTTGCACCTTTTTAAATTGTAACATTAAAGGATTTGATTTTCCATTACAGGGACCTTTATGCTGAATACATTCTCCATACCCTCAGACGCTGAAGCTTTTCCTCAGAACATCTTGTTTCTGTTGCTTTCAATGATAATAATAAGCCATTCTGATTCTAATTGAGACTTTCTCTACATTTTTCTCTTGGACTTGGGACTTATCATTTGTCCTTGTGAACTCAATAATTCTTGTTTCAATGACTACTTCTCTTGGAATTTTAAAATATGTTTTGATTTTGGTTAAATCCTTTGGAAGAGTTCTACTTTGGGTTAGAAACAAATTTGAAATTATATTTCAGTTTCATTTGTCAGCAGAATAGTGTGGTCCGGATACGGTTCAAATAATTAAATCTATTTTATATATTTTTAAAAATACTTTGGAAGTGTTCTTTATGAACTCGTAAGATCTAAAAAGTATAAAAAAAAAAAAAAAAAATTGCATTGATTTAGGAATTAGAAGCACCTTTCTTATACTGTTTCAAATAAATAATTACTACACATCTTATTTGGTTTTAATATGTAAATAAGCTTAAACACACATAAAAGCAAATAATAGCCAACTGTGACAAAATCAAGAATAAGTTTTGTTTAAGAGCTCAAGTAAGAGAATTGCAGCAGAATCTTTAGCCTTCTTAACACTTGGCATTGGCTCTCCGATACACTCATCAGTCCATCCTCTATCACTTGTATTCACTCTCACTCCAAATGTAAACCTCTTTGCATGTGCCGGTCCTCCTTCTTTCACACATCTACGAAATTCACCACAAACTCTCAAAAACACTCAACAAAACCCCCCAAAATTACTTGCAAAAAGTTTTGGATTTTCTTTACCTGTAAGATGGCATTGGCCAATTCTTCCTCAAGCAAATATCATTCAATGTCTGTCTCGTAAACGTCTGATTCCCATTCTTCTTGTTCCCATTCTCGTTCTCGTCTTTATTCTCTCCCGCGTTCCCGTTTTGAACACCCTTCTCCTTTGTTTCCGCTGCTTCTTTCTCCTTCAAAGCTGCTAGCGCGTTCCTAGCTGCTAGCTTTTGAGCCATTTTCTTCTGTGGGTTCTGCGCGACACCCACTTGAACACCGTCGATGAAAACTTCCACAGTCGCTGTGTTACCACTACGGCTCGCTTTGTATTCTAATCCTTCTGCTTGTTGTTGGCACCGCTCTTGAAGCTCTCGAACTGGATGCATCGGAAGCGTCTCTGGTGTCACCATTGGTTGAAGCAAAGGTTGAAAAACCTGCAAGCAAAGCCAAGATTAATGAGAAAACAAAAATTTGGAATCAATGGTTGAGTTTTTAACCGAAATAACTAACCTTCCAAGCAGCAGTTGTATCTTTTCCACTATCGAGAAAAATAGCACCTGCAATAGATTCAACAATATCTCCAAGCACTTTTGGGGCTTTACAATCTCCCAAACCAAAAGAGTTAAACCCCGGCTTCGAAGACTCGGTTTGAACTTCCTTCACAAAATCCCGAATCTGAAAAACAAAACCAAACCAAACAGTCAAAATTTGTTAAAATTGTTTGAGAACAAAACTGGTTTGTTTCTTCAGTCTCGTTCACCTGTTTCTCTAGGGCACTAGAACCGTGACGAAGGTACAAGTGTAGTTTATGTTTAACCGCGACACGAGCAAAGTTCTCATTGTTAACCGCTGCAGCTCGAAGATCTGTTAACCGACCAGGAGGAAGGCTTGTGTATGTGAAGAACAAGTGTCTTGTGATTAGATGATCCAAGACAGCATCACCAACAAATTCCAATCTCTGGTAACACGAAACACCTGAAGACGGTCTCGAAGCATGTGTTATAGCTTCAACAAGAAGACCTTTCTCTTTAAACTCAAATTTCAGAGCTCTCTCTAGACCAACAAAGTCTATACTTTTGAGTACATTCTCTGGAACATTAGCGGGGTTCACCGTTCCTTCGATTTCTTCAGGATCATCCTCCTCTACATTAATCCCAATCCATTTCATCAAATGATTGGCTGCAATTTTACCGCCTTCAACGTAATAAACACCGATCAAAGCTTCGACAACATCAGCCAACGTTTTAGTAGACAAAACTCGGTACGAACTCAAATCACCCTCTAATTCACCATCTTCCATTTCTCCATCTTCAAACACGTCGTTTTTTTCTTCAGAAACCGGTTTTTGCTCTTCATTGAAAAACGAATATCCTCCATCTTTTGTGTCCTCATCAAATACTGGAGGCACACCAGGAGCAGACCACCTAGACGGGGCAAAACGATCCGCCTGGATATACGACTGGAGCCCTTTAACCAGAGCAAACTGGTAAAGAACCATGTTACTGACCATTTGTTGTCTCATCCTTGTAAGCTGACCCTCGTGCTTTTGAGGATACTTCAGAAACAGAAAACGACTAACAACCCATTTCAGATACGCATCTCCTAAAAGCTCGGCTCTCTCGTAGCAGAATGTCTCCTGGCAAGAGGCAGCAGTCAAGGCTTCCAGAATCTACATATAGATAACCGAATCAGATTAGATTAGTAACAACAAAACATGACACATAATACACTAACCAAGCATAACAAATACCTTCGAAGTAGGAATAGGATAGCTAATTAAATTCTTGAGTTGAACAGCTAGCAACATGCTCTCAACTCTTCTCATTATAGAGGGCAACCTCTGAGCACCTCGGACAAGTGAACCCGAAAGTGGATGCACGACGCATAGTTCAGGTGGAAGAAACACGTAATATGTTTTATCAAGGATCGTCTCAGATTCACCTTGAATTGCCAAAAAAAAAAAAAAATGTTAATCTACCGGTTAAATCAATAAATGTTGAAGACAAATAAAATTCTCAGTACCTGACTGTTCAAACCGAGGAGAAAGAAGATTCTTGCAATACGAAACACCTCGTCCTTTGATTAAAGGTTGTTGCTTATAGTCCAAATCAACTCCATACCTAATAGATAACATTATAGAAGAAGACTTGATAGCCCCAATTACCTCAGGTTGTGCAAGACGAAGAAGAAAAGCCTGTCTTATACAAGGATATATATAGCCAAGAAGTAGATATCTCATCATACATAGACAGGCTTTGCTTCTTAGTCTTGCACAACACTGGAGGTGAATCGAGGCCATGTAAGTCCTCGTGGTAACAGAAAAGTATTAATAGAGTGATTGCTTCTCTAATGAAACTTATAAAAAAAGAGTTGACGTTTTCATACTTTTGCTTGTAATAGTCCGCGTAAGTGTTGTATTCCAGAGGACCTAGATATCCCTCTTTCCTTGGGAATGATGTTTCTGCACTCATGTCATAACAAATAGAGTCCACGTAAAACCGCTTCCCGGAATGTGCGGCTGTCACAATTTTCCCGACAAGATCTTCTGCAACCATGCACCCATCAGCCATCATCAGTTTTCCTTGTGATAGATCACCTTCTACTTCCTTCTCAAGAGCATCTCTTACAGGTACCAATCCAGAAGCTTTCACAACATCGAAAGATGCAACAGCTCCTCTAATACCATATGTTGGGTGAGATTTCTGTCCAGATACAATGTTCTCACGAAGTTTACCAAACCCGTATTCCCTTCTGTCTCCACCAAGAGTTCTCTCATTAGTCCCGAGATATACATCCGGACGAGCTCTCTGAAGAGGGTTTTCCCACACAGTTGTTTCAGTAATCTTTTCAACTAATTCCCAGTTGATTCCTTTTATGGGTTCCGTAGACGTTTTGTCAGCAACAGGGACAAACAAGTAGGCCTTTGCAGGATCCCATGGTGTGGTGGAGGGTTCGACATCAACATCTAAGACAATGCTCATCAATCTCACATGAAAATTTTTAAGAGATGATAGCTGCACAAGAAGATACCAGCAATATAAGATCAGAGTTTGTCAAGCAAACATAAATGAGATGGAAAATAAGGGTTGCTGTTCAGTCCAACCTGGCTTTCTGTAATATCAAGTGATCCCCTGAAAGCAAGAGATGCTTTAATGATCAAGGCCCGAGCAACATAAAGATCCATAGACATCGATAATACCTGATACAGTAACCTAATCAGTAGACGAAAAAGAAGGAAAACCATTGTTACATCTAGAAATTCTAAAACCTAAAACCGTGGAGGGAATAAAGAACCTCTGCATCCAGCTCATTGCCAAAAAGAACCGCGAACTCAGAAACTTCGGTTAGGAAAGGATCTTTTGAAGACCCAGAATCCACACATCTGACACTGTACATGTATAGATGGTAAAGCTTTGAGCTCTCACAAATTTCCCTTCCCGATAAAATCCATTCCCCCTGTGCACCATAGAAAAACAGTCAAGTTTTGAAAGCACATATAACAGTTAATCACAGGTTAATGCTAACTTTACCTTTAGTACATCCGCCACACCTTCGGGATAGAACTCTCTATGTCTAGCAGTGCCGGGAACAGGTTCACCTTCATCATCTTGGTCAGCTTTCTCAGCTTCTTGACCACTTCCCTTGTCCGGCAATAGCATATCAGTAAATGCCCCCATCTCATGCAATTTCTTGCAAGCAGCTAGACATACAGCCTACATATGAAATACATTACTAATTCAAGACACGGAACACCAGAAGATAACAACAAATAAGATAGACGGAAAAAAATATTTTATTCCACCTGTTGTGCAAGACGCATTGAACTGCAAACAGGACCCTCGAGTATTTCAAATGGTGCATTGCAAGGGAGCTGAAGCCTGCATGAATACTCGGTGTGTCCCCCAGGCTTTTTATGTTTCTCCATGCTAAACTCAGGACGAAGAATTGCATACCTGAGACATAAGAGAGCAATAATTCATTGTCTTAAGGAGGAAGGAGGTCATTAGGCAGACAAATGTTATCGGTAAATTTACCTGTCACCGGGAAGCTGAGAGCAGTAGAAATGTACGAGGCCAACCGCGGAATTCAAGCTAACCATGGCACCAGTTGTCTCCACCTTATAAACTGTACCCGGCACAGAATCAATGGAGATTAACCTCGATGTATCTTTGAGATGGCTAAGATCAGTCCTTTCTATTGCTTCTTTTCGCAGTGTCTCCTCACTATTCCTAGCATTCCTTAAGAATGCTGCGTGAGATACATTTTCCCTGAAAGCAACACAAGTTGACATATATAACAGTACTGATATGGTGACAAGTTGTTAAGAAAAATCAAATGTAGATTTTGAAGCTTCTTACTAAAGATTGTGAAGCCTATGTACCTCTCAACCATGAGTATGTAGTCTGATCCAGGCTTTCTTGCCCGACCTCGCGACTGAATGTATGCCAGAACCGTCTTTGCAAGGTCAAAACGCATAACAACGTTACATTGCCTAATATCAAGTCCTTCCTCGGCAACGCTTGTGGCGACTAGCAGTGTCACCTATCACAAAAGACAAAGAGACGTCAAAAGAATATTAAGATAAAATTCTTAATTTTTTTACCTCAAGACCTAGGAAACAAAGCCAAATATTTCATACATGCCCATCTCGGAATTTGGAAATTGTATCCTGCATTTGAGATGATTTCATTTCATGGCTGTTATTGTGCCCAATCATGCTGGCGCATCGTATAAAACCAAGAGAAGGCAGCGCGGCAAAAACCTGAAAAATTCACCGCTCAGAGATATTGATAGGAAAAATGTACCTAAAACAAAATCACATTGTTTTTTCACTTTAATATTAACCTTTGGGAGAACCAAAGCAGCAACCACTCTCTCAACAAAAACAATAGCACGAAAATCGGCTGTGTGCTGATACTTGAGGAGTAATTTGATCAGTGATTGAACTTTTGGAGTAACTTTCCCATCAGCCACTGCGGCACCTATTACTTCATCCACGTGCTCCCCTCCAGAGACCACTAAAACCATAGCATCGTTGATATCAGGTTTCTCGGACAGGATAAACAGTAAATAGACTGATACTAAGAATGCAGTTAAGACTTACCATGATCATCAGGGAGTTCTCCCTCCTCGATCTCATCATTTGCATTACCATTTTCTGGTTTGGTAACTTCCGCAGCATCCTTTTCAGCAGCAGCTCCTTCCAGAAGCTCGCATTGCAAGAGCGACCAACCTCGCTAAGGTAAGACTCTTGAAACTTCACATCCACTTGGAAATTCACCCTTTCATCACTTTGCAACGCAGTCCAGAACGATTGTGCCACCTTGAAAGAAAACCAAAAATTATATTATACAAAAATAACAAAACCATATCAAATCATCAGACTATTTTCTCCCTTTTTTTACCTTGTAAGCACACCATTGACCCAATTCAGCAAGAGTATAATTGATAGCCCTTAGTTTATGAATCAAATTGACGGCTCCATCGCTCTCTGTTCTTTCAGAGACGCCATAAACCTGTCTCAGTTCATCCTTTGCTCCGGCATCCCTAGCCCCCATAAATTGCCACTTGCTTTTCCTTGAACTTGCTTGTGCCGCTTCTTCAACAGCTGCAATCATTTGCTTTATTTTCTCATGAAGAGACCACATAGTAGCAGCTTTGTCATACTCGACAACAATCTCTGAGGGCATCGGCACATGTTTCTCTAATTCCTTTCGATCTTTTATGGTACAAACCGTAGAATCCAACTTGGTCTCGAGATTGCGTATTTTTATCGCACAATCTACTTGGCTTGAAACACCTACATAACCAAAAAAAAACCCACTTTTAAGAACATTAGCAAGCAAGATCCGCCTAGAAAAAAACTATACAAGAAAAATCAGTACCCTTTAGATTAACGGGTGAAGCAGTCATTCCAAAGATGCCAGGTCTTTTATCCTTGGGGGTTGTGTGGTAAAACTCTGACATCACTAGTGAGTACGGATGTTTCTTGACAGCGTGGTGACACTCGTCAAGAATAAGAAGATTAATCGTTTCCATTCGAATAATGCTGTGCCTCAGTATATTCAATAGAATTTGTGCTGTCATTACTAGAACCTATATAGAAGAAAACAGAGAAAATCGTAAACTCCATGTAATAGAAAAGATCAAAGCCCGTGTGAAGAAGAAGGCACAGAAAAGCAACCTGCTTAGACTCAAACTCCCGCTGCCACCTTCGAGCATCCCAGAAATCTTGTCCCATCTCACCGCAATAGTGCCCAACTTGAAAACAAGTTTGGTTACGGATCACTTCTGCTTGCTGTAAGATTAATCAACAAATCGAACTCAAACGGTAACCAATTTTTCAAAAAAATACAAACATGTATATTATATTAGGTACCTGATAAACCAAAGGCACTTTAGGAACCAAGAACACCGAGAGCATTTTTCTATTCTGGCTCATTAAATCCTTATGAACACTTTTAATTAGAAGAATCGCGATAAGTGTCTTCCCTGCACCGGTCTCAAGGAAAGCAATTGTGTTTTTTGCTTTAGCTTGTTCAAGCACATCCAATTGGTATCGCCTTGCTTGCTCTTCCACAACCTTCTCTTTACGTTCCTCAGGCTTACTCTTACTCTCCTCCGTCTTCTCATCAAATTCTCGGTTTCTACCACTCTCTTTCATAACATCTCTTTCGTGATCAGCTTCCCAAGTCCCTGACCGATAAATCAACTCATTGGAACCAACTTTATCCCTCTCCCAATAACCTCTAACTTCTCTATCCCTACCATCTCTTCTATAGTTATAACAATCTCTTCTCTTATTGTGACCCGCCGACTCGTCCCAATTACGAGTCCTTTTCCTATTCATAAACCTATCTCTCTCCCTAGAATTAGACTGTCCTCTACTCCTTTCACTCTGGTAACTACAAACTCTAGCTCTCTTCCTATTACTCTCTCCTTCCTCTTTCGACACTTCGTCTCTCTTACCGCCACACTTTTGCAACCCATTCTCCTTCACTGAGACACTAATCTCTCTACCAATCAACTGAGGAGGAGCTTCACTAACCTCGCTATTACCGTTAACTCTTTGAGAATTGGTCTCAGAAACGCCATTGTTTGGTAAACCTCCACCGTTCTTAATACTATCCAAAATGTGGTCAATTCCACCGAAGAAATCATTGTTCACACCGTTTTCGTCAACGACAGCAACAGAGGAAGGATCAAAATCAGACACAAGATCATCAATAAGATCACAAGAGATGTCTTCACAAGCATCTAGCCAATAAGATGGCTTTATGTCTTCTTCCTTACGCTCATCCTCCATTACCATTGATTTCTCTATAAATAACCAAATCAAATCAAAAACATTTAAAAAAAAATCAAATCTTTCAGAGAAGGGAAGATCTTTAAGGTGAGAGAAGAGAAGGGTTTTTGTGACAGATTTAGGGTTAGATAGACCGTAAGAAACACGCCAATTTGATTCACAGGTTTAAAGGGGTCACGAAGAAGAGCAAGCAAAAACCCTAGGACAAGGAAAATATCAAAAATGGTTTATTTTGTAAAATAAATAAGAGAATTTTAAGACTTTAGCAAAAGTGTGTGATTCTAATATAAGATTCCACGGTCTATCGATCCCTACTCTGTTCTGTTTCTCTCTTCGTCTTCCTCTTCCTCTTCTCTCTCTTCTGGTCTGTTTTCCACTTGCTCGCTTCTGTTTCTACCTTTTTATTTTATTTACCAATATTACAACATAACAAAAAAAAAACCCATTAAAGCAGAAAGATAATTAATTTTCTGGCTATGTAAAAAAAAAATTTATTAGTTGCAACCGACTTGTAATTTTAGTTTTTTTCTTTACAGTACTTAAGATAAATTTCATTAAATTTAGTTTTGGCAAGACATAATTCCGTTAAAAATGAGACATATGTTTACAATACCTGATTCTTTTGACATACTTTTGTAATTCAAGTTATTTATATAATTCAGATAGTTTTCATATCATAATAATTTTTTATATATGCCATGGTAATAAATGTGTTTGACTAATTTTCTAGCGGTTTCTCCGACCGTGTAGTTAGATTCGTACGGGACCATGTTAATAAATTATTCTGATTTTTTCTGGTTTTTTTTCAAGAAATTAAAATCCTATGTTCCAATTAGATATTGACAACTGGAAAGAATTAGTGATTATGTGGACCGGCTCGTGCGACTTCTTTTCCTAATTCCAAATTGATCAGCATCATAACAAGAATTTATTCTTTTTGGGCAAACAACAAGAATTTATTCTACTAACGTTTTTTATACATCATCAACTGGAGTCAAAGTTTTGATATGATTTTCTCTTCCAAATATGAAACGGTAACATTTTAAAACATCTTTGTAATTAATAGAGTTCACAATATCAAACACATAATAGAAGTAAATAAATTGTACTAGCAATACATTACCTTTAACTTTAATGTTAGTAACGCTACTTTGAAACTAGGATTGGTGATTGTCCGAGAAAACAATGGAATTAGTGTCCATTGGCGTTAGAAGTCAAATCAAAGTCATTAAAGTCTGAGTGGTACTTTAAAATACATAAAAGCAATATGAGCTACTAATAAAAAACTAGTAAAAATTAACATCGAACATTGTAACCCTATAAGAAAGTATAACAGAATTTTATTACTCGAATAATAGAATTCGAACGGAATTCGATCTTGGTTCATTTTCTTGCTTGGTTACCTTTACCAAAACCAAATTAATTCAAAGAAAAACACGAAGCATTAGCATATGCGAACTGCGAAGTGATCAAAAGTCAAAAAGTGGGACCAAAGAATCTATGATATTATTTTGTTCTTGTTCCAGATAAATTGCAATAATCTGCAAGGAAAGCGATCTAAAGTCGATCGAATAATATTAGTATCCTACTACGAATTTAAGACATATTATGCATCTTCATACACTGACTATATATAGCTTACTATTTACGTTTATGACTTTGTTTGGTATTTGATTTCTTATTGCGGACATGGCCCTTTACATACTGATGTATTGAATCTTAAGATCCCTAAAGGTGCATGCATGGCTTAAATTTCAAACTTTTTTCAACCATAGTTGAAGGCACAATTCGTTGTTTCCCATCATTTTATTCTTATTCTTCCCATTTCTCTCTTATTGATTTTTATTCTATACGCACAAATCTCCGTTATATTACAACATAATAATAATGAAAACATTATGGCGTGTCAATTTGAGAGCGTTTCAAGAATTCGTTTTGGAGAACTTTTTCGTTCGTTTAATAAACTAAATGCTTACATTCATCATTGTAAGAGAATTTTAATAGAAACAAAAGCAAATTGTATACGTGTTATTATCAAATTTGATTGTTTTTTTGTTTTTGTATAGAAGAAATATGAATATCTCACACTAGTAGCTCAAGTTCGATATATCATCTACCCATTTAAATGAGAGAGTCAGAAAAATATCGAATTAAAACCATTGACAACGGGAAGGAAACATTTAAATTTCTTATTTGATTGGATTATGGATCTATGCTCAAAATGTTGAAACTTCTTTGGTTAAAAAGAAAAAATTTGGTGTTGAAAAGCCCAATGAAATCCTAAACATAGCCCAATTTCAGTGGTCCATTAATGAGCAGGCGACATTGATAATGGGCCTGACGCCTATAAAACAAATAAGACCCAAATACGATTTTTTTTTCTTCTTTTCGATTTCATAATTTCTCATTCATCACTTCAATATTAAAATTCGACTTTTATCATAGATATGTAACGTAGACGTTTATGACTGTTCGATGAATACACAAACGATTCCATACATTTTATTTTGTCAACATATACAGGCGATTCTATATGCAATACACATGAGTATAGTGCACATCATTAAAAACTTTCTGATATAAAAAGTTCAACATTCTTTTATAAAAAAAAATGTAAATAATAGCGCCGTATATTGTTGTGATTCGAAAAATGTGAACCCACAAAATTGACCTTTTTTGGACGGTTCATGGAGAGATCCAACGAAACAAGACTCTTCTAAAGTTCTAATAAGTGTATATGTAAGGATTGTAATAAGATGATCACAGGGTTCACGTTTTCAGCAGTCACCGACTTAAATGACCCGCGCCGTCACTTTAGCAGAGGCCCACCCGATTAACTGAAAAAAGATCCAAAATCCAAAAGATCCGAATTTAGATTTTGCAGAATCAGAGAATACGAAGCCAGGTGGTCGGTTCGAGCGCCGCCCATACCAAACCGGGCCCGGTATAGTAAACATCAATACCAATCCCTTTCCGGTAAGAAACTACGGCGCGTGTATGTGAAGCACCTTTCACTCTTTTTTATTTAATGCCCAAATTCCACAAATTTAATTACGACTCTTCCTCACGCACATAACTCTATATTAAACTCTTTCTTTATTTATTTTGTTTCTTTATGAAAAAAATAACAAAATGCACGATAAATAGTGACTATTTATATATGTCGATGAGTTTAAACCAATCTTTGGACGATTTTTGGTGATACCTGACCTGATGATAGTATATAACATGTTTGAACCGATATTTTTCGGTTAGGTTCACTAATATTTTGGTTTGGTTTGGTTTCAATCAATTTTAGATTCAGAAAACGCAAAAATGTCAATATATAGTTATATTATATCAGTAACTTTAAATGCATGACTCTATAAATTATGCTGTATTAATAAGACAAACCATCAAATAAAATATGGACATACCAAAAAAAAATATGGACATGATTTTTTAGCTAACAAAATTTGAAGGGAGAGAGATAGAGAGACAAGGACAGAACAAAAGCCTGCGAAGCCTCCAACGGTATTCAATGTGGACCAACCTTAAGTGTGGGACGACTCTATCCATCTACATTTCATTATATATTTTCCATAGCTCAATTTAGCATTAACATATTTCTTTTCTCTAGACTTTTGTAATTTTTATAAAGCTTATTTTATATATTTGCGATGGAAAATTAATCAATATCAAGAAAAGATTCTCTCGAGTATACAAGATTTACCATAGAATTATATGTTTAAAATAGTCATCGAGCAAAGGAGAGGTTACTGATTAGGGTTTATGTATATAGGGTTTAGGTATATATATATACCATACCCCACCACTTGTCTTGTTTCGTTTATTAATCTTGAAACGTGCTTTGATAATTCATATTCGTGGACCGTATCGGTCCATTCACTCTTGATTTCTAGTGCGACTCATCAAAATCAATCGAAGTGAACACTAACACAAACTATTGACTAAACTATCTTAACATTGATTTACCAAAAACAAATAAAAATCAACATCATATTGAAATACCATGTAGATTTATCGCTTTGTTGATCGAAATCAAAAACCAACTTTGATTGGAGCCTCTTTTTTTTTTGTCCACAAATCTCTCGAATTAGTTTAATGCATTAACAATGTAAATTGAAATTATGATTGTGTTGTAAAATTTGTGATGCCTTTTCTTTTTGTCCTTCACCACTACAAATCTCTTAAACTAGTCTAATGCACTAAACATGTAAATTGAACTCAAGATTATTTGTTAAATTTGTGATAAACCAACTAACAGAGACTTTCTCAATATCTTTATGTACCAATGTAGATATACATACTTTATAGTTTCTTCCTACACTATTACTCTGGACCCAATTCTTTCAATCTTTGTATATATGTATATATATGCTCCTTTTTTTGGTGATTATAGAGTTAATTATGTATATATAATCTAAATTAATTAAGACTCCTAGACTTTGGGGCACACATGACAGTTGTTGCCATCATCAACATCACATAAACCTGCTCCATGCAAATGGACTCTATTTTGCACCTACTGCTGATAACGACCCATCTCTCTATACATGTATTAATTTACATACTACATGTTAATGCACTATATATGAAAATCCACACGCACACATTTCTATATTAATTGTTACTGTACTTATATCACTAATCTTCTTGATAATTATGCATAGTTTTAGTATGCAAGTAAAGAAAATGTAATTTTTCGAAAACATTTCTTTAGGATTTTGGTTTTTATCAAAATAATATGTGCGCCCAAGACAATGTTTTGATAATCATCAATCTAAAAGAGTCAAAACATATAGTTTAGTGATTTATGCTAGTTTTTCGATGTGTCAGTGTCACTATCCGAATTCAAACTCGCATAATACATATTGTCAAAATAAAAAATTACTTTGATTTCATTGTATATTTGCATTGATATTATAATCAAGTTTGTATCATTATATTATCTTAATGCTTTTAAAATTTTCAGTCTTGAATATTCATAGCCCTTTTAAAAACGAAGATACCATAAAAACAATCTAGTTCAAAATACTATAAATTCCACACAAAAAACCCAAAAAAAAAAAAAAACCATAACGAATTGTATATTTTATTGACTTTCTTTTTACATTTACCAAATTTAAATATTTTCTATTTTTTAAAAGCTATTAATTATATGAACGACCATAAAATATTTTCACATTGAGATAATAATACTTATGACAATAAAGCTTCACTACATCACATACCTTAGTTTTTTTTTTTTTTTTTTGATAGAGTAGCTTTTAAAAACGACCAAATTCTTAGCATTTCTCTATGGCTAAAAAGGACATCAGTACGTTGTATAGAGAAGTTAAAATTGAAAAAAGAAAATCTCACGGGCCCAAGCTCCTCCAAGTTGCTAAAAAACCACAAATATATTACACACATACACAAAATATATAGATATGAAAAATCAATTAAGAAATATAGGTGTGAAAGAGATCGAGAAGTGTGGGGATGCAAAAATGTGAGGCTGTTTGGGACAAACTCTAGAGAGAGTAGTGAGTAGTGGTCCTTACTCTATTCCATTTTTACTGTTGTGAAATTGTTACACTTCACCTTTTCACTCCCCTTCTAATTTTTTTTTTATAAACTGTGGGAGTTATGAACCTCATAATCTCTTTGGTATTCGGAAACAGTTTTTGGATATTTTGATTTAAAGAATAATTCTTCGTTTCAAATAGGATTTGAACCAGGAACACAAAAGAACCAACCCTTTTGTGTTTTCTCATTTATGTTTGCCTCCTCCTTAAATCCAACCCTTACTTTAACCATTTTTATTCAAATCTTATAAACACCATTAATCTCATATTTATACCATATCTAATCTACTTTTAATCAATGTTACTAAAAAAACTACATACATTTGGATATGAATACTTCATAATTTTATTTGACCACTAAATATTTAATCGACAATAATTTTAGTAAAAAACTGTTCTAAATGATATTGAAAGTAATTGCAAGTAAAAAAAAAAATTGTACTAACATTTATTGACACAGTAACATACATAGTAAATTTATTACGTTTTTTCAGATAAATAAATTAAAAACAAAATATTTCAGCTAGATATATATATATAGAGTTATAGTCAGAGAGATTAGAATGAGATATATTCCTTAAGCATAATCTATAAAGGGTTTTGTTTTTTTAATAAAATAGTTCCAAATGAGAGATTATAGGTAGAGGGTCCCCTTTGTATTTAAATTGTTGCAATTCGGTAAATAGTAAAAATATTATTTAGATAGTCAATAACAAATTGCTTTTTTAAGCTTTGCCTTTAAATTAAAGAAGCGAGGACTGCTTGCAGGCCAACTTTTTTCTAGCCACACTTTATAATTATAATAGCCATATAGTTAATAAAACTACGTAATTAATCACTCGACATTATAAAAAAAGCATACGCGAAGTGTAGTCAGTTTAATCTAAATATAACATGCTTTACATACACACACAACAAAAAATAAAATAACATGCTTAAATGACTTTGGTAAGTTTTGGTTTTGCCATGAATTTTTTATCGATACATTCAAATTTCGTTTCGAATTAGTTTAAATGGCTGTGGTAAGTTTTGGTTTTTAAACGACTTGTATTATATTTTTTTTTGTAGCATTTAAAGAGAATGTATTTTCTTTTTTCTTCTAGTTGTAATCTGGGATTCAAATTAATAAACATAATCGTTTGCGCTATACATAAATGAAAGTAATTTATTTCTAAATAAGTTTAAAAATAGACATTATATGCTGAGAAACAAATTATAATAATTGACGATTTGTCAAATGAAAGATCAGTCGTGTTTCAAACGCGAATTTAAAGTATCACCTACTTATTAAATATTTTTTCTGCACGTGCTTATCAGTGATTTATATCTTTTGACATGTATAATAATACTTCAAAATAATAAAAAATAATTATGCAGTTTAATTATAGGGAAATTATCTGACCAGGTGTGACAGAATTAGGCATTTCTTGCTGTCTCAAAACATCAAACGCTCTTGTTACGGATGTTGATGATTATGACACAAAACAAAATAATAAAATACTATGGTCGTTATAATAATTCTTTTTATACAGTAACTAAACTGATTACATGTTATGTATAGCGCAAGTGATAGTTATGTTTGATCTGTATATGTTTTACATATATATGAACCAGTGTTTATTTGTTAAATAATTTTTTTTTTTGTGCAAAACCGTAATAAAAATGAGTTAAATAGTTATATATATATATATATATATATATATATATATATATATATATTGTAAAATAGTGTGTTATGGCGAAAGCAACACGTTTCCTGAAAAAACTGTGCGAATCCATCTTATTTTTTTTTAATAAAAAAACCTGTATTTACAATCCATCAATTTTACAAACATGAAGATAGAATCATAGAATAAGGATACTTACAATATATTCAACGTGTATTAAACTATTAAGCATACACACATATAACATACACAAATATTTGTATTTTCTTATTTTTCCAAGTTGTTTTGTTGTAATTGATACACAAAATTTTGTATTTGCTTATTTTCCCAATTTGTTTTGTTGTGGTTGATGTCTATTAATAAAATTTTGGACCACAAAAAACATGGACACATAAGCAACCGAACCTACTTTCCCCCTTGTGATCTGTAAATAATTGCACAATTAATTATGCGAAATTAGTTATGTGTTTTTTTCTGACATAGAGATTATCAAATCTTCATTATTTTATTCTTTGCAACTGTATTAGACTGATAATCCACGTGACTCGCTCTGACAAGAAATCGCTAATCAAAATTTGAAAAAGGACCTAGAGTGATTATAGTATTACTATTATATTGCTAATCAAAACTTGGCATGATCATGATTATGTGATATAGTCAAATCGATATCATGACTAAGTGGTAAAAATATTTTTACAGTGATATTGTTTGTACATAATCCCTCTAAATTTCCATAATAAATTGTGTTGGACGACGGTAGATTCGCAAATCTATAGTAAATCGAAATACTAAATTTACATATAGAGATGATACATATATGCATACACATGTTTAAGTAATCATGACATGCCAACAACTGGAATAGTAGTAGGTGAGGATTATAGTTAATTTAATGTGATCAAATGCGTGCATATATATATATTTATATTGATTGTATAAATGATTTCTCTATATGAAAAATGTGCATTCCTTTTCCAAAAAATAATCATATAGGTTAGTAAATATATAAACTGGAATCACTTTGACTACTAAAAAAAAAAAATATAAACTCATATTGATTTAGGGTGCTTTATTGCTATAAAATACAAAATAACCTGGTACTCAATGGATTAACGAAAATACACAATCGATACTCATTCTAATACGAAAGAGATTAAAGGAATCTCAAACAGTAACACTTGGTCGACAACTACACGCACATATATGTATATATACATATGTACATAGATATATACACATGTACATAGAGATTTGAAATTTCAATACAAAGAGCTAAAAGTCTTACCTACTCTCAGAAAAGTGCGAAAAAAGCGAAAATAAGTGCGATTCAAATTTTCTTGTCGGGCAGCAATAATTCGCCTGATGGAGGCGGACTCCCCGCCATCTACGCCGCCGGCACCTGTGGAAAATCAAGCAAAGGAGGCTGCCGCTCATCCAGGGGTGCTGAAAAAGACCTCGTGGGTGAAAATTGTCACCAACAAACCATCCTTGCGTAAGCATAACTTCGAAAGCTCGGCGTCTGGAGTCGTCCCTGTTCCGGAGGCGGTCCTGAAAGATGTCCCTCTGTGGGACGACCTCCTGGTCGGACAATTCCTTACTACTGCTCCTCACGTAGCTAAGGTCCATGTCATCGTCAACAAAATATGGCCTTTGGGTGATAAAACCATCAAAATCGATGTGTTTGTAGTGAATGATAAGATGATTAAATTTCGAATCAAGGATGTAGCAACTCGCTCTCGTGTGTTGCGGCGGGGAATGTGGAATATTGCCGACATACCTATGTTGGTATCGAAATGGACTCCTATAATAGAAGAAGCTCAACCCACCATCTCAACGATACCACTTTGGGTCACGATCAAGCATGTCCCTCACTCCATGTTCTCTTGGGATGGGCTCGGTTTTTTGGCCAGTGCAACAGGTGAACCAAAGAGGCTTCACCCGGAGACTGAAACTTGTCAAAATTTTGAAGAAGCAAAAGTTTTCGTTGAAGTAGATCTGAGCAAAGAACTTCCTAAACACTTCAAATTTCAAATCGAGGCTGGTAAGGATGAGGAGGTTGAGTTTGTTTACCCTTGGTTACCACCACGTTGCTCAAGATGTGGAAGATGGGGTCACGTAGAGGAAGGCTGCAAGGTGATTAAAAAAATTACAATTTTGAAAAGGGGGGAACCTCTCCCTGTTTCTGGTTCCCAATCTATGGAGGATAATATGTCACAAGTCACGGACCCCAAAACAGGGGATGTAGACTGTGTGATTTCCCCACCTCCAGTGGCTGTTCAGACAGAAGTAGTGATGCAACCGGAAATCCAGATTGAGGCAGTCGTTGGTTCTATAATAGCTACACCAATGGAGGGTCATTCGCTCACTATCGAACCCAGTTCTGTACCGGTGGAAAGGCAAACAATGTCAAAATCTAGTTCAGGAAAACAGAGTGCGGTAGAGGCGACTTGGACTGAGATTTCTCCGACCAAGGCGGGCAGATTAAAGGAACATGTTTCCTCTCCTATCCTCACATCGACACCATCGAGATTCTCAGTGCTAGAAGATAAAGTATCCATGGAGGAGGGAATAACAGAATTGGATGAAAAGGTTCTTGAGGAGGGTGAATTCAGGGAGGATGTGGAGGAGAATGATCGTGAAACAGAAAAAGAGGAAGAGGTAGAAAACGCAGACGGTTTGGAGGAGGCAGAGGATGTTGTGTCTGCAAGCAAAGAAGAGGTAGTGTTGCGTGCCGCAACTGGACATCGTTCATCACTCACGCGAGTTTCGAAAACAAACCACAAGGTCCTCATAGACAAAAAGACGCAACGGAAACCTCAATCCAAATCTCAACTCCAAAGGACCTCCAAAAAGAAAAAGTAATGTCAGGTTTCTTCTGGAATGTGAGAGGACTCAACAAAAAATCAAAGCATTCAATCATAAACCAGTGGGTGAATATCAGTAATATGCAGTTTGGAGGTCTAATGGAAACGCGTGTTAAAGAGGGTAAAGCTCAACGTATTGCTTCGAAGGTATTTGAAGGGTGGTCTTTCATGTCAAATTATGAGCATAATCCTCTAGGTCGCATTTGGATTGTTTGGAAGGAGAGTGTGAGGATCACGCCAATCTATAAGACAGACCAAATTATTACAGTTTCAATTTTGGTTGAGGGAAAAACGGATGAATTCATTTGCTCCTTCGTTTATGCTTCTAACTTTGTCGAGGATCGGAAAAGACTATGGGCTGATTTGGTCACTCATCAAGACTCACCAATGACTCGCAATAGGCCTTGGATGATATGTGGAGATTTTAATGAAATCCTCAATGTCGATGAACACTCCAACTTTGTGGCATCTTCTATGACATCGGGTATGATGGATTTCCGGGAAGTGGTTTCATATTGCTCTTTAACGGATTTGGGATATCAAGGGGCAAAATACACGTGGTGTAACAAACAAGAGGCGGGTCTCATCTGTAAAAAGCTGGACAGAGTTTTAGTTAATGAGAAATGGATGGATCTTTACACTCACTCACATTGTTTTTTCGAGCCAGGAGGATGTTCGGATCATTTGCGAGTTCGGCTTTACTTGGAAGCTCCAACTTTAGGGAAAAGAAAACCATTCAAGTTTGTTAATGCTTTAACAAGCTTGCCTCAGTTTGCTCCGGTGGTTCGTGACTATTGGGAGGATTCAGAACCTCTATTTGTCTCCACATCCGCTCTATTTCGATTGACTAAAAAACTAAAAGGGCTAAAGTCGGTGCTAAGGGATCTAGGGAGAGATAAATTGGGAAACTTGTCAAAGAGAACAAAAGAAGCACATGAGGAGTTATGTGCTATGCAAGGTAGGACACTACTCAGGCCTACAGCTCAGAACATGGAAAGAGAATCTTCTGCATATGTACGATGGGAGCATCTTGCGACATTGGAAGAAGCTTATCTTAAGCAGAAATCGAAACTTCATTGGCTCTCGGTGGGTGATAAGAACAATACATATTTCCACAATTCGATACGGGCTAGACAAATGCAGAACACCATCAGAGAAATCACAACTTCGAGTGGAGAGAGGTTAAGTAAACACGAGGATATCAAGAAAGAGGCAGCAAATTATTTCGAAGTTTTCCTCAATACAAAGCCAACAGATTATAGAGGAATGACGAGGGAGGATATTCAAAACTTGATATCATTTCGTTGCTCTGGTGACGACAAAGCTTTTCTAATACGAGAAGTCTCGGATGAGGAGATTCGGAATACTCTGTTCTCAATGCCATCTGACAAGTCACCGGGACCAGACGGTTATACAAGTGAGTTTTTCAAAGCTTCATGGACAATTGTGGGAAAGGATTTCTTGATAGCAATAAAATCTTTCTTTCAAAAGGGCTTTCTCCCAAAAGGAGTAAATTCAACAATATTGGCTTTAATTCCAAAGTCGAATGAGGTAAAGGAAATGAAAGACTACCGGCCTATTGCTTGTTGCAATGTCATATATAAGGTTATCTCCAAGATAATCGCAAATAGGTTGAAGGGATTATTGCCAAGGTTCATTGCGGGAAACCAAACGGCTTTTGTGCATAACCGCCTTCTTTTGGAAAATGTTTTACTTGCCACAGAGATGGTTAAGGATTACCATCGAGACACGATTTCTCCACGATGTGCAATAAAAATTGACATATCTAAAGCATTTGACTCGGTTCAATGGGATTTCATTTTGAATACATTATCCGCCCTAAGTTTCCCGGTGGAATTTGTGCATTGGATACAGCTTTGTATTACCTCTCCATCCTTTTCGGTTCAGGTCAATGGAGAGCTTTCGGGTTATTTTGGTAGTGCGAGGGGGCTAAGACAAGGATGCTCCCTATCGCCTTACCTATTTGTCATATGCATGACTGTGCTTTCAAGCATGATTGACAAAGCGGCACGAGAAAGGAGAATTGGTTTTCATCCAAACTGTAAGAACATCCAACTAACCCATCTATGTTTTGCGGATGATCTAATGGTTTTTATAGATGGAACCAAGCGCTCGATTGAAGGAATAATCAAGATCTTTGATGAATTTGGTGTTTTTTCGGGATTAAAGATTAGCCCCGAAAAAACGCATATATTCATAGTGGGTATTGCAGAGAGGAAAAGGGATGACATTCTATCTCATTTTCCATTCGCAAGAGGCGTACTTCCGGTCCGCTATCTTGGTCTCCCACTACTCTCCAAGCGGATGTGTGCGGTTGACTACGGAATACTTATAGAAAGAATCAAAGAGAGATTGAGTTCTTGGACAGCACGTCACCTTTCCTATGCTGGAAGATTACAACTTCTACAATCGGTGATTCAAGGTATTATCAATTTTTGGATACAAGCATTCCGCCTACCGAACCAATGTATCAAAAAATTAGAGAGTTTGTGCTCGGCTTTCTTATGGTCTGGACCATCATTAAACACGAAAAAATCGAAGGTGGCATGGAGGGATGTATGCAAACCGAAAAGTGAAGGTGGTCTAGGGTTTAAATCGATCAAAGAAGCAAACGTGGTAAGTTGTTTGAAACTTATATGGAGCATAGCGGGGAACAATGACTCTTTATGGGCGAAGTGGGTCAAATCTATGAATCTACGAAATGGTTGTCTTTGGTCAATAAGTGTTTCAACATCTTTGGGTTCTTGGATTTGGAAGAAACTTCTCAAGTTTCGGGACTTGGCTCGAGGTTTTATAAAAACAGATGTGGGGAATGGTAAAAGAACTTGGTTTTGGGAGGATAAGTGGTCTCCTTTGGGAATAATACTCACGGAGGTTGGACCAAGAGGAGTGATCGACATGGGGATCCCCATTAATGCCACCTTGGCGGAAGTGATGAGAACACATCAACGAAAACGGCATAGAAGAGAGGCTTTCAACAAAATTGAAGATGCAATCTCGGAGGCTAAACGAAATCAAACAGAGGAGGATGACATTGTACAATGGCGGGTTGGTGAAGGGAAATACAAGACGCATTTCCACTCCAAAGCCACTTGGAACATGATCCGAAATGTAAGTCAAACGAAAGATTGGTACAAAGGTGTGTGGTTTACCCACGCAACACCAAAGTACTCTTTTTTGGTTTGGCTTGCAATGCTCGACAGATTATCCACCGGAGATCGAATAAAATGTTATACAGGAGAAAGCAACTGTGTTCTTTGCACTAACAATGAGGAAAGTCGGAACCATTTATTTTTTTTGTGCAGCTTCTCATCACGAGTTTGGAAAATCCTAGTGTGGAAGTTGTTGGGGAACCGATATACAACACATTGGAGTGAGCTTCTAAGAATTATCCAGGATGACGAGACCAACAATCTAAAGACATTCATCATTCGTTATGCATTTCAAACGGTTATCTACTACTTGTGGCGGGAGCGAAATGGAAGGCGACACGGCAACGAGCCGCTTGCAGCTAGGACACTAGCAAAATTGGTCGACAAGGAAATTAGAAACCGTCTAAGTCTACTGCGGCGTGGAGGAGACAAGCGCTATACCGAAGGTCTCATGGTATGGTTCGAATCAAGATGGCTAAGGGTGTAAACATTTCAAATTGTTGATGTATTACATTTCAAACTTTCAAAACAATTGTGGTTCTCATTGTAAAAAAGTCTTTTGAATAAATTTAACATTAATTCAAAAAAAAAAAAAAAAAAAAAAAAGGACAAGAAGCTCACATGACCCGAACCATATCATTCATGGGCCCCTACGCATTACTCGGTACCAATCTCTCTCTCTCTCTCTCTCTCTAAGTCTTGAAACTCTATCAAGAATTTCAAGCCACCATTTTGTTCTTCATCCTCTAAAGAGATAGAGAAAGATCCTCTTGTTTGGCAAGAACCCAATTTGAGTTCAAAGTTCAGATTTGCTTTAATCTTTCTCTTTCCTTGATTTCATTTGAGAGTCAACGAGAAGATAGTTACGTACATATACATGTATATGTATATAGTTTGGTTCCGATTCTAGGGTTTTCATATTTCCCCTAAATTTTTGTGGTCAAAGAAGAAGAAAGAAGAAAGACAAAGAACCAATCGAACCAAGAAGAGAAAGAAAATTCAATTTCAACATCTCTCTCTCTCCCTCTCTCTTATATTATAAGGTGAGACCACACAAGAACTTTAATTTTTTTTTTTTGCTTCTTCCCTTCTTTTAATATATTCTTTGAATTTTTTTCATTAATTCATCTACACCTTTTTATAATTGTGGCTGGATTTTCGTTTCATTTCTTCATTTTGTCTTTTTAATATTATCTATCTGTCTAATGTATGTTGAAGATCTCGAGTTGAGTCATCAACGTCAATGACTATGAACAAAGACCACAACAATTCATCAATTCAAGAACAAGAGAAAGGTTTAATCTTCATCAAGATTCACTAAGACCCATCTCACGCAAAAAAAAAGAGAATTTTTTTTGGGTCCAAGATCAAGAATCACTAAGACCCCATCTCGTACATCAAGAACAAGAAAGAAGATTCAAGAAACCAAGATTACTCCAAGGAAAACAAGAGAATTCGTCATGGATGTATCCCTAGCTCCGACAACAACAACAAGCTCCGATCAAGAACAAGACAGAGACCAAGAATTAACTTCAAACATCGGAGCTAGCAGCAGCTCCGGCACCAACAACCTTCCGATGATGATGGTTCCTCCACCGGAGAAAGAACACATGTTCGACAAAGTTGTAACACCAAGCGACGTCGGAAAACTCAACCGACTCGTAATCCCTAAACAACACGCGGAGAGATATTTCCCACTAGACTCATCAAACAACCAAAACGGCACGCTGTTGAATTTCCAAGACAGAAACGGCAAGATGTGGAGATTTCGTTACTCATATTGGAACTCTAGCCAGAGCTACGTCATGACTAAAGGTTGGAGCCGTTTCGTCAAAGAGAAAAAGCTCGACGCAGGAGACATCGTCTCTTTCCAAAGAGGAATCGGTGATGAGTCTGAAAGATCCAAACTTTACATAGATTGGAGGCATAGACCCGACATGAGCCTAGTTCAAACACATCAGTTTGGTAATTACGGTTTCAACTTCAATTTTCCGACAACTTCTCGATTTCATCCATTGCCGGAATATAACTCCGTCCCGATACACCGAAGCTTGAACATCGGAAACCACCAACGTTCGTATTATAACAATCAGCGTCAAGAGTTTGTAGGGTATGGTTATGGGAATTTAGCAGGAAGCTGTTACTACACGGGATCACCGTTGGATCAGAGGAACATTGTTGGATCACAACCGTTGGTTATAGAATCTGTCCCTGTGGTTCCCGGAAGATTAACTCCGGTGATGTTGCCGCCGCTTCCTCCGCCTAGTACGCCTAACGCGGGAAAGAGACTAAGGCTCTTTGGGGTGAATATGGAATGTGGTAATGACTACAACAATATTCAACAAGAAGAGTCTTGGGTTGTGCCACGTGGCGAAATGGGTGCATCTTCTTCTTCTTCTTCAGCTCTGCGACTCAATTTATCGACTGATCATGATCATGATGATGATGATGGTGATGGTGATGCCGATGATGATCAATTTGCTAAGAAAGGGAAGTCTTCATTTTCTCTAGATTTCAATCCATGAGAAGTTTCATCATCATCTTCTTTTAATCTCTCTTTATTTTATTTCATTAGTTAATTATCCAAGGGAATTAGATTCTACCTAGTGAGGGGAAGAAGAAAAAAAACGATCTTCTCCGTTTTTTTGTTTTTGTTTTTGGTTATGAGTTTTGTTTTTGACATGTTTCTTGATGTTCATCATAATTAGGCTTTTGTCACCATGTTGAAAACCTCGCATCTTTTCAATTTTGTATATAAACTTATATATAAATATGATTTACATAAAATAACATGTTCACAATTTTTTATAATATTCGCTATAATTCTTAGTTTACTCACCATCTTCATAAATTCTATATTAATGTTACTACTTGACACTTTGTTAAACTGCCTCTAGGCTTAGATCTCATCAATCAAACAGTGTTCATCATCTTTTTTGTTTGTTTGTTCGGTTTTTTATAAAATTTGAGTTTATAATTGATGAGTGGGAAAAAAGCTTATAAATTTCATGAATTGTACTCTCTGTGTCTATCTCCCTACACTGACAAAGTGTTTCATGGTACATTCTAAGCTAATGGGCAGGTCCAAAAAGAGCCTCTCTTTTTTCTCTCTCTAATGGTCCTATTTTGTTTGTTTGGTTACTCTTGTAATTTTGCTCGGGTAAAGAGATTTTTGCAGGTTATGGGCAGATAAAATAAAGAGAAGCTAGCTATGGAAGAAGGACTGATCCATATAGTAATTCGATTTATAATAATAATAAAAGAAAAGAACAAAAGGTATGATATGTTTTCACATTGTTTGACTTTTAATTATCACAGATTCATTAAATTTTCAGTTTCTTTTTACTAATTCTAGATTCTTGTTCTGTTATTAACCTTTGGTCAATATCTTTGTTTGGTTTGGATTGTAAGTTGAAGTGGTTTTTACCAAATCAGGCATCTCTGTAGATCTCATGAACTCGTGATCGTTCTGTTGGGTTGTTAGATCCTAAATCATTTGTCAATTACTATATATACACATGCCTTTGAATAAATACACACATATATATATAGTCACCCTACATATATACCTTTTTTTTGTTAAATCCTATATATTCATGGTTTATAAATAAGTTGATGTGTTATAGTTTATGTGGAATTTTTGCATGTAGTCCTTGGGGAATATAATTTCATCCTAAGATGTTCAATGGATTATTGTAATTTCCATAGGTTGATTACACATGTTTATAGTTTCATATACAAATACTAGCTTCTCGACTAAATAATTTAGTACATGCACTATAGTGAAAACGTGATCAAATATATACAACATAACTAGCATTTTGTGGTAAAATCTGCGCATATATACATACATGTAGGTACAATTCCGTGTATCTACACACCTTAAGGGTAAATAACTAAAAAGATTCTTGTGATATGTATAGTAAGATTGCGTACAGTGTTGAGTTTTTGCATGAAATATCATATGGACAAGACATTCGTAGATTTGATTTGTGTACTGTTGTATAGATATATTCCACACCTTATATCATCCAAATATTTTGTGGTGATTTATTTAATTTCATGTTGTATATATATATATTTATACATACACAATATATACGTATATATATATATTGACATTTTGTACCTACATGTATATATATGAACATGCACATTAGAGTCGATTTTCAGTAGATGTGTTTTTGTTTGTTTTCTCTAGTTGCTACTTTCAGATTTTTACATGGCAAATGTACGAATATTTAGGGAATTTGCTATTCTCTAGCTAATTACGTTTATTTACAGTCGAGTAATTCCAGTATATTCTCGATAAGTATGAGGTATCAGTTGTCATGGAATGATCTTAAAATAGGATACATGTTTGAACCTATCATTCTAATTAGCACTCCATATACAATGAAGGAGAAACAAAAGGAAATGAAGACAAGTTTATTAAAAAAAAGCAGTCCATATAGATCAAACATATGGTTAAGTGTGTGTGTATCATGAATGTGTATATATCAGTGCTCCCTTGACAGTGAACAACAAACAGTTTAATTATATAAGATAGACCATGGAGACTAGGTAATATATATGTAGTGTTAGTTTGTGTTTAGCCCACATATCTTCATTATAGGGGAACAAGGTTACAAAGATATTTGTATAAACACATTTGCAAAGGGATGATCAAATGGAATATATATATATGTACGTATTCCAAATAGTCTACAAGCTAGTAGCTACATATATATTGTGTATAGATGTCTGAAAAGGCTTGTGCATAGTTGTCAAAAGAGGATAAATGTTTGTTTATATTCAAAAGATATTGCATTGAAAAGAAGATACATAATGAAATAAAAAGGGAGAGTATTAGTGAAAAGTACGAATGGAATTTAAAAAATTATGAAAATGACTAAAGCACACAATATTGTAATATATCTAAATGATTAGTTGTGTAAGCATAAGGAGAATAAATGACATGCTCCAATTATTGTTAAATAAAATAAATAATTCATTCTGATTAGATTCCTAACCTAAAAGAGACTGCAAATATGTAGGCCGGTTAGGGTTTTTATAGGCATGATTGATGATGATAAGGAAACTTCGTATTGGGGTTAATGGGTCTCTCTTTTCTAATACATTTTAAAATGAAAGTTAAGTACCCATGATTTAATATTCAATCCAACTTTATATTTACCATTCCATTTTTGATGTTTATTAATTTAAGGGCAGCCAATCTAAGCCTTATTTATTTCTAAAACTTACATTTTGCAGCCATTCTCATTAAATGCAAAGAAGAGACTTAATTTTTTTTTTTTTTTTGGTGGTGTAGAAATCTAAGATTATCAATTAATGTTTACTTATTTAATCCAACAAATTACATTTCATCATTGTTGAATTGCAACAACTACTAAGAGTTTTTATCCAAAAAAAAAACAATTACTAAGAGTATTGTTTTTCTTACAGAACATATCCATCACAAACCATGAATTATATATTTCAAATAAATAAATAAAATACGACAGTAGTAATATTGGTGAATTAATTACCACTTAACGTTCTCTTAGGTTTGTCCAAACTAATTAATTCGGACTTAAGAATACAGTGTTAATTAAGTTTAATATGATGTATAAACTAGAAAGTGAAATATACATGTAGCTCTTAAAGTTGAGATTTAATATCATTTTATTCATTTCAATTTAAAGATCTACGCATTTAAAAAAATGTTCACATGATCAAGGGTTTTTTTTATGCAATTTCAACTATTTAATTTGTTGACGTACATGATATTTAAACTTTAGGGTCCGAAACCCCGGTTTCGAGTAAAAGTGAGCCTGCTAGTTTCACATTAAAGAGGCCCATGATTAGGCCCATCTAGGTTTAAAAGCGTCCACTAGATCCTGACCCGGACCCGGAACCGGACTCGGACCCGGACACGAATTGCTTCTTCTCAAGAGAGAGAGAGAGAGAAAGAGAGAGATCAAGAGCAATGGCGAGTGAATACAGATGCGTGGGATGTGGGTTTAGGGTTAAGTCTTTGTTCATTCAATATTCTCCTGGAAACATTCGTCTCATGAAATGTGTAAGCTTTACGATCAAAAATTTGATTAGGGTCTTTTATATTATTTTTCCCGTAATTTCTCAAAGTTTCCATCTTTATCAATCCTAGTTTTAAGATCAGATATTGATTGTTTATTTAGGGAAATTGCAAGGAAGTAGCAGACGAGTATATCGAGTGTGAACGCATGGTCTGTTTCTCTTTAGTTTCCATTTTTGGTGTTTTTGTTTCTTTCCGATTTTGTTTTTTTGGGTATGTTTTTGGAAATCTAATTTGATTCTTTGGCAGATTATTTTCATTGATTTAATTCTTCACAGGCGTAAGGTATATAGACACGTTCTCTACAATGCAATTAATCAAGAAACTGTGAACACTCAGGTAAATTATTATATTGATTCAAGTTCTTGATTTCTTTCAATTACTTACCATTTTCCTAGCAATAAGTTAATTTACAAGTTTGGTGAGAAGTGGATTTATGAATCCAATTTGTTACTGATCGAAGAAGAATTGTTTGTTTATTCTCAATTTTTTGCAGCATCTGTTGTGGAAGTTGGTCTTTGCGTTTCTTGTTCTAGACACTTGTATCCTTTTGTTTCATCATGCTTTTTTGCTATCAAAGTCTATGTAGTTAGTGGTAGTGTTATACAGAAAAACTCATTTGAAAAGCCTTAAACCTCATCAAAGATAGAAGCTTGCTACTGAGAAGAACTGATCAAGAAACGAGCTTTTCTGAGAGCTCGGTTCTTATATCTGTAAAGGTTAGACCTTTTAAGCTTTTTACAAGAAGCAGACTTAACAGAATTACAGTTTCCTCTTGAGGTTTATGTGTATGTGTCATTGAGATAGTTGAGAAAGGAAGAACATGACACTACTTTTGCGTGTTACAGGTTCTAATCGGAGTGCTATCTTCGAACGCTGCATTTATCCTCTCTTTTGCCATCGCGGCTAAGTGTTTGCTGAATGAGGTTTCCAGGTGATTGTTCTTATTATTACGAGTTTACCTCCAAAGATTCATACTTACAATTCTGTATGAGTTGCTATTTAAAAGATTCCCTCTGTGAATTGATTTCTGAATGCTTTTGTTGAAACTTTGCAGAAGAAGGGAGATTCTTCTTGGGATCTTGATCTCGAGTTACTTCAAGATATTTCTGCTAGCTATGCTGGTATGTTGTAGCTTTACCTCTCACTAAGTCCTAATATCGAAGGACCAAAATGCTCGATGGATTGAAAAACTCTGGTATTATTATGTCTCTTCCGCTAAAAATGTCGAAATTGGTTATTACAGGTATGGGATTTTCCAATGTCAGTGATCTTCATTGTAGATATACTAGTCTTAACATCAAACTCCATGGCTCTTAAAGGTCAGACCTTAAAAAAATGTTCTTAATGCATAATATCAAATCGATCTAGACAAGTTTGTTATTGTTTCGGAATCTCACGCTACAAGTTGTTTACTCATTCTTTTACGTGTCAATACCAGTTATGACTGAATCAACGATGAGCAGATGCATAGCGGTATGCTTAATCGCGCACTCGGTTAGATTATTGGTGGGTCAGATCTTTGAGCCAACAACATTCTTGACACAATTTGGATCTCTGATATATCTGTCTTCTTCAATCAGAATTGTATGATCTGTTACATGTAACTACTACACCACAAAAGATAGACTAATTATTACAAACTTTTTTTCTTCCTTTTTCTTTCTATAAATACATTTTTTCCTCTCTTTTTTTTTTTTTTTCTCTACTTCAAACTTTTCCGAGCGAGAAAACAGAGTAAATAAACAAAACAAAAAAGACAAAAACAAAACAAAACAAGAAAGAAAATGTGAGCAAGAATCAGATTTGACCTCTTAAACCTACAAGAATGATCCAACCAATGATGGAGATGAACAATAAGAAGCCAATGATCATGTTCCTGAGATAGATCCATTGCGACTTCCTTTGACTATTCCCCTCTACAACAATCCAGTTCTGCTTCACCGTGTTGGCGGATAAAGTTTTCTTGATCGAGTCTTGAGCCACTTTCCATTCGCATTCGCTTTTCTGCTTATTTATCACCTGCAAGCAAGATACATAGCCAACAATTTTAACATGTAATGTAACTAGAATTTGATGAAATCATGTTTTTCAGTGAGAGATTATAAATCACACCTCTTCTTTGCCCTGCGATTGCAATTTCATCTGCTTTGGTTGCTCTTGTACCACATAACTGTGCAAAGGCTCAATACTACTCGCTGATAGAATGCCATCGATAGGAGAAGTATGGCATGGTCCATTTGAACTACCAACACTATCGGTAAAGCTCGAAGTGTCTCCACCAATCTATTAAAAGCCAAGAATCGAGATGTGAGAATTGAAACAGATTTTGATGATATGTTATGTGTAAGGTGCTTACCATTGAGTCAGTGTCACAATCACTGCTATCATCGGGTAAAACCCCTGTCACCGGATTTTTTGGCCGGTGATCACTGAAATTCTGCATAAACATCCTTTCATCTACCAAAGACTCATGGTTTTCTTCAACAACATACTTCCAAATCGTGTCCGACTCTTCTCCATGTGGGAGCGAGTAAGGAGCTTGTTGCTGCATGTTAAAGTAGCTAGCTAACCACTGGTCCTGGTTTGCTGAATCATACTCAGCGAAGTTGTTGAAAGATGCTGGATTTCCTTGAACTGATTGCTGCATGTCAAAGTCCCCAGGACACCACTGGCCCTGATGATTTGCTGACTCAAAATCTGAATTTTCTTGAACTGGTTGTTGATCGACCTGAAACATAAAACAAACATCAAATCAAATCAAATAGATACAAAGCATTTTGTTGGCAAACAACAAATACAGTGTGGATGTTGATTGACTTGACTCACCACAGAACCTGAGCTATAAGTCATATTGGCGACAAAATTGGGAATAGGATCTGTTGCATTCTCCAAAAGGATGTTTCTGTCGTCACCCTTATATTCCAGTCTGCAAACAACATAGTTCCTCTGTACAAATTTCCAGACATTATTATTAGTTCATCAGTGTCCATAAGATCTTCACTAAGAGTTGGAATCAAAAGCTAAAGCTATTTACACAAAACAAACATTCCCAAAAAAACTCATGTACAACCAAAAGACGACACAATCGAAAGAAGACTACTTTTGTGACACTAAAAGTATCAGTGAAAAACCAAACAAGTGGGAATCAAAAGAGAGTACCTGATTTTCTGGCAAGAGAGTGTAGTGAAACTCTTGCATAACCCAATCAGATTTGATTCCCTTGGAGTTGTTTTTATCCTTTTGCCAAACCAAATTCTTTTTATACCCAATTACACCTGCAACTCCATAAAGTCCCCATTGATCCTCAACTTTTACAGGTTTTCCAGTAATCTTCCATGCTCCAGAGCTCGTTGTTCTGCTTTGTCGATCTCCATTCGCGTACTTGTTTTCCTTACAAGATAAGAAGAAATACCAAAACGGATCTCTCGATTTGATCTTCGATTGGACTGTTTCTTACAAGAAAACCCTAAATCAGAAATCAACAAAAATCAAAAATCAAAAAAAATTCAATCGCAATCGCACACTTACAACGAAGTTTCCAAGGATCGAAGCTATAGATTTTGACTTCGCTAATAGCTTCTTCAACGAGACTATTGTTTCCCAGATTTTTGTGACGGAGATAGTAACCCACGAGCTCCTCTTCGTACGGACGGAATCCAAACCCAGGCTTATCCTCCATTTTCCGATTTCAATCGTTTTCTTTTCCAGAAATATCGAAGAAGAAAATGATTCAATGGTGCTTTCCGGGAAAAGGGTCTCTCTCCGATTTGTATTTTTTTTTTTTTCTGGTTTTTGGTTGATTTATTTGGAGGGAGGAGATAGTGAAGTCGGAGTTTAAATAGTGACAAATTTGGTAAAGGATATTCCGGTTAAGGTTTTTATAATTCTTAGTATTTGGTTTTCACATAACCTATTTTTATCAATTTTCAGGATTGTAAAAAGAAAAAAATAATGTGTAAAATTTAGATTTAGTCTTAGTCTTAACGTTTCAACTTATAAAGATTCTTCAATCAATAAACATAGTTTTCAAAAATAATAGTATGTTTACATAATCGGTATTATGGCTTCGGTATACAATGGAATCGGTTTAGCTGAACCGGTTAAACATATGATATCACTCTGTGTAGACTGTAGGAAAAAAAAAAAATTAAATCATAATTCAGCCTTCGTCCGCAAGAAGGACGGTGAAGTGGGCCTCCACAAAAGAAAAAAAAAAGGTAAGAAACTCGAATCTGTCTTCTGCATTTTTTATTAGCGTGTGTTAATTACACACACACGTTAACATTATTTTTTTAAACAAAAAAAATTGAGTATGCGTAATGCTTATAAGTTATAATTATTATCCATTCGATTCTAGAAAACTTTGTTCTCCAGTCTTATGGAGTTTTGTGGTCCTGTTTTCGTCACGAAGTAGGTGCTTAGAGAAATAAAAGGTCCTTAGAAAATCAATAGTTGTTTATTTATTCTTCTTCTCATATAAAAAAAAATAAGTTAAATGTAGGCAAGTATCTAGTGAGCAACTCTCTTACATTTCCTACCATGTGGTTGGTCAATTTAACTTAGGTATATATAATTATGTACCTAATTTTAATCCGCATATACAAGCTTACAATTTTGTTTCACATAGACCATATATAAGGTAATTTGGTAGACTCTGAATTAGTCCTATTACATATATAGTTAGTTATTGGTAGATTCTTTAGTTAATGTATTTTTCAAAATTATTAGGTGATTATAAAATAAATCGTTGTATTTTTCCTTATCGTATAAGAAAAGAGTTAAATGTGGGAGGCAATTACTATCTAGGGGTTCTTGCTCCACTTCCTACCATGTGGTTGGTCAAATATATCTTTTAATGTTGAATAAATATGTATGGTATACATTATGTATCTAAGTTTTTTCGAATAGATATAAGTTTGCAATTTTGTTTCATTATAGACCGTGTCCGCATATATTAGGTAAATTGCTAAACTTTGAATAAGTCATATTATTTTAAAATTCTATTGCTTCTTGCATTCTTGGCGTTTTTGTACCAATCAAAATTCATTCATGCATTTGGAAAAATGATGATGCATGACATATGGGAGCTAGTTAACCAGACGATGGGGACAAAAGCAGACATTATAAAGATAAAATCTAAAAGCAGATTTGATGTCGTATCTTCAAATGTTGGAAGTTACATTCGTGACCAAGAAAAAATTACTTTTGACTTAATGCGTGATAAATTTAAAAAATAGAAGAGAAGTTCTTATTGCCAAAATAAAAAGCTAGAAGAGAGCATGTGGTTTCAAATGCTGACCAATAAGGGACTTTCCTTGTAAGAAAAGATTATAGTCGTACATACAAACAAAAAGCTAAAACAAAATCAAACTTCACTCAAATCTTCCACAACATAAAGACACTTTACCTTATTTTTTCTATGAGCATTGAATTAAAGGTTCTTCTAATATCGTATTTGTATAATCTAGAAGTAGACTTCGAAAGCTCGATTTGAGACTAGTTCTTTAGATTTTTGGTGTTTCTTTGACGATTTTATACGAATCTATGAAACAAAATCAAGCAGATATGATTTTTAGAAAAAAGTATAGAACTATCATTACACCTTCTTCTTTTTTCCATTACGCCTCGAAAAGAAAAAAACACAAAGAGAGTAAAGTTAGCAATAATTTTACCTAATGTGGTTTGAACTTTGAACTTAAACATTAACATATGCATGCTACATACTTATATATGATGGAGACTTAAAAGACTCCTTGACATTGACAAAATTAGATATATTATATACGTACATCAAAGTTCTACACAAATAAAACCCAAGAAAGTTTCTTTCTTTCTTTTAGGAACACTTTAAGGGTTTAGGTAGGAGGACTATAATATTTCTTATAAATTTCAAAGAGAGTTAGACAGAAATTTTGGTCATGTAACGGAATTAGAGATTACAATTCGAACTGTTATAGCCTTCTTTTTTCCTTCTATCTAACAATATTTTGTTCATAGAGTATTTCGAATTCATAGTTCTTCTGCTATATATGTAAGTGTAACATCAAACTAATGACTCTTACAGCCTTCAAATGTCTTAATGCATATGTCTCTGTTATTGCTTTTGCATATCCAAAATTATTCACATAAAACACAAAAGGTGAAGGCACATCAAGTTCTCAGGCCCATAGGTAATACTTTGGGCCTACCATCGCAACTCTTTCTTAAGCTATTTGTTAATAACATTGTTGATCCTTAATTAGCATTTAAACGTCTCCTACGAATAAAGAATTTATTAAAATATAAAACATGTTCATTATGTCGACTGAGTTTACAACTTTTTTGAAATATATTTGATCAAAATATTGTGTTTTGTGTAAATAAAACACAACAACAAATTAAATCAGAAATTCAACATATATAAAACTGAAGTCCTGAGTCATAATCACTTTGGATTTCTTGTAAGCTATTATTTATATATATATCAAGTGGGGCCTATAAGTGACATGTAAAGCGAAAAAGTCGACCACATTTTCAGCGCAAATTATCGATCTCCTTTTACATTATTTAAATATTTTAATGTGGAAGTTTTTGGTTACATATAAAGCAATATTAGCCTAAAGACCGTCCAAATAAAATGTTTCGACTTTATTAGGATCCGAAAATAATACTGTATTAACTGACAAATCTTCTTTTGGAAAAATAAGGAAGTGGACGTTCAAAAATTCATGTGGTTTGCGCTCACATGGGTTTCTCTTTTTTCGTTTGGAATTTTACTTTCATGAGTAGTTTGTTTGTGGCATCCACATGTGTGTCTTCTTTGTGTTTGTTTGGGGGCAAATGGAAACAGTTTTTTTTTTTTGTTTAACAAATGTAAATACTTACTCAGAGAAATCTTGGTTTTTCTTTTCTTGTTAAAAGTGGTCGCTGAGGACGAATCTTATTCCTTTCCTAGGCCTATACTCGCCGATAATATAGCATAACATAAGTTTCCTGCCAAAAACAAAGAAAAAGAACTCCTATATGTCGGCGATAGTTGCGGTACATTTGGTATTATTATTATAGCACATGCGTTTGATGAAGGTAATATAAACTTATAACGAATGTAATGGCCAATTAGTGCCACGCCTTCTCATCAATTTGCATAATTTTTTTGTCGTTTTTTCCAAAGCGATTTGAATCACTGTTTTCTTATTAATATTTTGTCCTTTCCAAATATATAGAGTCGTGCCGTCTTTGCTTTATATTGGGAAGAAAAACACTTGTATATCTAAGTTAGTCTATACTCCATCACTTAAAATAGTTAAAACTACTCTCTTGTTTTTGGAAGAAAAAAACTCATATCTTGTTCTTCTTCCTTGGTTCTTCTATAGTCGAAAACCCTAGTTTGAGATGTCTAGGTACACATTTAACCCACCTGATGAAGAGCTCATTAGCTATTACTTGAATAACAAGATTACAGATAAGTATGATTCAGACGAGAAACAAATACACGAGGTCAATATATGTCACCATGAACCGACAGATTTACCCGGTGAGTCATATCAAATCCCTAAATCCCATGTTTAATTAATTAGATTCTAACATGCCTTCTTTTCATGGTTATGTGTGATTTTAAAAGGGTTGGCCAAGATAGAATCGAGTCACACTTGGTACTTTATATCGCCGGTGGAGAAGTTTGGGAAGCTTAACCGGACGAAGAGGGCGTCGAGGACAGGGCACTGGAAGATAACCGGGAATAGCGGTACGGTAAAGGATGTTGATGGTAACCCTATCGGTTTAAAGAAGTTTCTTGTATTCCAAGAAAACAAAAGATGTTCTACTTCGTCGTCGTCCACCACCACGCAACAACACAAGTCCACTTGGATCATACATGAATTTCATTCCTTTATTCACCACCCCAACAAGGTAGATATATAAACAATCTATAGATTCATAAGGATCCATTTATTTATGTATATATATAGAAAGGAAATGAAGCATTAAATTACGTGAAGGACGCCTTTGTTCTCTGCAAACTGATGAAAAAGACAAGATCTAGACGGAGTGGCGCCGTCGCTGAGGCTTCCCCGTCGACGACAGATTTGTCTCCAGTCTTCACTTCAGGGCCTATACTTAATCACTCGCAGGTAATTTACATTAAATATGTGAGAGCAAAAAAAAAAAAAAGGAAAATTGTTCATAGATTCGTTATATAAATTTGGTGTATGCAACTTTTCTGATGCGGTTTGTTGGTCCATATTTCAATTTATAAACCAAATATATATGTTTTGTTTTATACAGTTTCAGTTTGAATATATATATATATATATTTTTTTTTTCAGAAAATTGTCTATTTAACATAAATGTTAGTCAATTTCTTTTTCTTGTTGTGGTTCGGTCATCATTACAAAGTTGTTCAGGCATGAAAGAATATAGAACATAATCAGCTTTTGCCCCTTTTTTCTTTTCTTTGGTGAAATTTGCAGATGATTTTTGTAACATGATTTTGATTTGATGTGAATGGATTTAATTGTATTAGACATCTTTACGATTTTTTTATAGATGCTGACTGAGAACATTGTTGAAGATTATGGCGGAGATTACTGTAATGGTTTAGAAGAGCTTCTCCCAGAATATCACAGCACTGATTGGCTTAGCCGCTCTCATCAGTACTCAAATCAGTCAGACTATTTACAATGGGAAAGTTTCGCCGATATAACGCATGTACGTACATGAAATACTATGATAACTTTTTGAAAAATTTCAAAAAATTGCCACTTTACAAAAATGCCACTCTTTTTAAATCTTTGCAAAAATGCCACTTATTGAAAATTATTTTTTCTTTATATTATTTATGTTTGGGTTAATTATGTTCTATTAGGGTTTAGTTTTGAGGGTTTAGGGGTCAAAACATTTTTTAGGGTTTAGAATTTTAAGATATAGGTTTTATAAATCTATAATTAGTTGTATTTTTGCAAATGAATACCTCTAAGTGGCATTCTTGCAAATGTGTACAAAAAGTGACATTTTGTAATTGCCCCTAACTTTTTTGCGTAGTGGTTATATGATTTATTTTTCCTTATTTTACATTGAAACTACCGTTCGTTTTTATTGAGATAATCAAGCTGTGACCACTTGTAAAGTGAGAACACGAATCTATTGTGTTCTTACTTCTTAGAATATTCGTACTTTGTTTTTAAATCTATCTTTAACATGCTTTCGTGCTCTTACTTCTTAGAATATTCGTACTTTGTTTTTTAATCTATCTTTAACATGCTTTATAATTAGTGGAATTTGGGTTCTAAATGTATCTATGTGATTTTCTAAACTATAATTTATTCGCATATAGATTTCTACTTAAAACTTCCTACTAGTATAATATATATTTTTTTTTTTCAAAGTCATGGGAACAAGTTGAATCCGGCGGTCTTCCTCTGGGAGAAAATAGCCACGTGTACGGACAAAACACCTTGGAAAGCTCGAATGTAAGACAACTTTAACAATAACATTTCTCTTTTCTTTCTCGTCTAACGAAAACTGTTTTATTTGCCAACTTAAACGAAAATATTTAATATGCTATTTTATTGTTATAATAAAGAAAAGTATTTATTTTGTGATCCAAACAAAAAAAAGTGTTTATTTGTGACCCCAAAAAAGAGTATTTAAAAAAAAAAATTGATTCTCTGCTCCGCAGCATTTGGAATTTGAGGGATATTGGAACAGCGAGGCAGTGGTGGGGCCCTATAATGTCTCCAACAACAACCAAATCTAAATATGTGAATTGATTGGGCCCACGTGTCAGTACAGACTTACACGCGCCGCTGTTACTTTTCAACTAAAGACTCAGTTTCAACTGCTTTCGAGAAATCCAAAAACCAAAAAGGCTATTTGGAATCGTTGGATCTTTCTACTTTCCTCTCGTGTGTCTCTGTATTGTACTACTGTACTTTTATTTTGTTTTTAATATTGTGTACCATATTTCACGATCTCCCATAAATTAATATTTTAAAATTAAATATTAATTTATGGTTGCAAGTTTTTTAGTATTCAAAAGAGTAACATACACCCACATCGACCCTTCCACTAAGTAACATATTTGTCATATAAACTCATTGGGTGAGTTTGTATAATTCCCCTAGATTTAGTGATGATCCTGGTTCACACTCGGATAAATTTGGATTTCCTTGGTGAACCTGAAAAAATTAAGGGTTTTAGAGAACCAAACTAACTAAACTAAACCTATAAACTAATTAAACTAAAACAACAACCAAATCAGACAGTGCACTGAAATGTGAAGTCGAAATGATACAATTTTCTTATAATCCTAATCAGTTTTTTAAGTAAAATTTTTATGTGATGTCTTATATGATCTATACATATGAAAAAGTATGTGTATATCCAAAGCGTATAATCTCAGCTGGTGGTCAAGTAGTAGAAAATTGATGGAACTTGTTGATGAAATTTATGTAGCATGTTGTATAAAAAACCAGCCTTTTTCCTTCTTTGTTGACTCTTTCCATGCTCTGCTTGAAATTTCTAAGGAACACTGTTGTTTTGCATGTACAAAAAAAAGAGTCAAGTCTTGTAAGTTGAAGGTTGAAACAGAGGATTAACAAATAAACAGAATGAAATGTAATTAAGAGAATGTGCTTACCATTTCAGAAATTGAACTGTTATAACCAAAAAATGTAGTACAGGTTAATGAATTTTGAGGCATGTCTACTCATAACAATCTTTTTTCCTAATTGTCTATTCTTCAAAACCAGTATTATTCAATTTAACCACACGAAGACAATTCAATATAACTAAACTATTTGGAGGCAAGTAAGTGGCGTGATACTCGTTCAGAACTCAATTAGATGTTGGCTTGTGTATAATTAATTTAAAAATTTTGTTTTTCTTAATGAAATCTAGAAGTGCCTTTTTAAATGGGAAAGTTTGAAATCGACTAAGATAGGTTTTTGGGTATTTCTTTGGCTAAAAAGTCTTCTGTATACAAATTAAGAGAAATATTTTAAAGCAGTCATGCTAAATGATCTTGATTAAGTTCGGTTGCTAAAGTATTTATTAAAAGAATTCTTGGTCAAGCATTTGTGTCCAAATGACATTGTAAAGAAATATCTAAAAGAAAGAGGAAGAAAAATTAAAGTTAGCATTAGTCTAATGGGACTTAAACATGATGACAACATGCACGTGGTTCTGTATACATATGATGTAGACTAAAAGAGACATTTTTGCCATTACTAAAACTAAAGTACTTTGATTTGATACTAAATTTTGTTTTCCTTTGTTAAATATGAAATCTTTTGTGGGTGTTAGGTAGGACCAAAAGAATATAGAGGTTGATCACTAGTTACGTCCTAAAGAATTTGACCTCTTTGTTTGTTGTATATTAAATTCAGATGATACAAATTTGTCTTCTCTATCCACTTCTTATCACAAATTCCCCCTTTTTTTTATATACACATTAGGACATAGATACACAATATGGAAAAGTCACACAGCAAGATTGACATATCTTAGTACTTGCACAAATTTGGAAAATACAATGAAAAAGTGTTCTTGATCTCATTTATTAGACAGAAGTACATAGCTGGATCTTCTTGATGAACTTTTGTATTTTCGTGTAAAAGAAACCAGCTCTTTTGTTCTTGGTTTTCTCTTGGCCCAAGATCTCAGTCTCTTGAATCGGAGTTTGGTTTACCTAGAAACATATTAAAGATCCCAAAATTTCATTAATTTTTCTTCTGATTCCAATTTTGTGAATGTTAGCACAAAGTAACATGATTAGCATTTGGGTATTGTTGTCTCAGCCTCACCTTCTGAGATAACTTAATAGTTGAGTTAGGTGCTTCTTGCAGGTCTACACGATGATTTGAGCTACCAAAACTATCACAAGTGCTTGAAGTTTGAATGGAACCCTGTAGTAGTATAAAACAAAAACTTTAGCTTTGTGAGGTGAAATCTGAAACAGAGGATTATGAAAAGGTAAAATTGTGCTTACTGTTGTTGCATATACAGAATCATAATCATCATCATCATCACTATCACTGCTATGAGCAACCAAAACACCGGTCAGTGGCTTTTTTGGTTTGTGATCGTTACGATCCTCTTGCACAAACATAACCTTCCTCTGCTCATACTCATCATCATTAAGCAAACTGTTAAATTCATCATCTGACAGATTGTTGATAGCCATGCGCATTGTATCTGCGAGTTGAGTTTCTTCAAACACATCAAGAAAGCCACTACTAAACTGACATGGATTCTCTAGTTCTTGGCTTTGGGGACATTCAAACGACGTTCCCTGAAAAAAGGAAGAACACAAATGAATTCATTGTCAGATTTACTTCATCAAAAAAAAAAAAAAATCATTGTAGATTTAAAAGGAACAGAGAAAGTTTGAGATTGACCCACCACTTGAGATCCTCCAGAGTTGTTGTTAATCTGAGTGATTGAAGAGTGATTCTGCTCAATCTCACCACCAGGAGGAGGAGGAGGAGAAGAAATCTCACTGGCTTCACCTTTAAACTTAACTTTACAGACTGTATATTTCATCGTCATCTACACAAATTAAAAAAAATATGGAAATCAGTCAAAATCAATCAAAATCACAATCTCAAAAAAGTCTCAATCAACTCAGAGGAGCAATCAAATCTTAGCAAGAACAAGAACCCTAACAAAATCTACCTGATTGGGAGAAAACAAGTGATACTCGTGCAGAACCCACTTGGTTTTGGATTTATTAATCAAGTGAAACACCAAAGTCCATTTCTCACCGATTTTTGCTCCATTTCGTTTGATAATCACTGGTTTTCCAGTTCTCTTCCAAAACCCAGATTTTGTTTTCCTCACCTGTTGATTACCTCTCTTGTATTTATTCTCCTTACGACCGAAGAAATACCAAACCTGATCTCTCGATTTCATTATCGATTGGGCTGAGAAAAAAAAAAAAAAATGGAGGGAAAATCCCTAAAATCAGAAACGACACGAAGATGATTTTGATTTTAGGGATTCGATTGGGACTTACGAGGTAATTCCCAAGGATCGAAGGTACTGATGTTCAGAGTGTTGAAGACTCGATCGACATGGTTACTGTCACTGTCCAGATTCTTTGGTCGGAGGTAATCGTCGACGATCTCCTCGTGCGTCGGACGGAATCTGTAACCCACCACCGGAGGAGGATCCGCCATTTTTTCAACACAGAGAAAGTGAAAACAAAATTCAGGGAGAAAAAAATAATGATCAGAATATGAAACAGAGAGCTTTCTTCTCCATTGTTGCTGTTCTGCAAGTCGGAGAAAGACGAAGGCTATTTATATAATAAAAGGGGTATTTTTATTTTTTCGCGTCAATAATAATAATAATAAAATAAAGTTTCAAAATTTCAATTTTTTTTTTTAAAAAATAAAGGAAAAGTATGACGGTTCGATTATTATTAAAATAAGAAGAAAAAATTTGGTAAAAAAAATTGTGACGTTTTGAGTGTTGGAATGGTGAATAATTTAAGTAAAATAACGAACTGAATGAATATGTGGCACGTTTGTTAATAACTTGTAAGAAATTGCGTTTTTTTTTATGATTTAAAAAAAAACACTTGTAAAATCTACATTGTTTGATTTTGATGATAAAAACAAAATCCTAATTTTTCTACCAATCTTTGATTCATGAAAAAAATATCCATCTTTCGACCCAAAAAAAAAAAAATCCATCCACAAATAATCACTTAGCGTGTGACGTTGTTTTTACTTATAATGAAAAAAAAACAAAATAGGCAAAAGGGATTTGTAAGTTGCAAGTTTGATACTTTTTTTTTTTAATCAATATGCAAACTTGCAACTTTTTTGATGTCCCCATAAACCATTAGAAAAATTTAGAATATATTCATAAAACAAAATTATACACGTCAAAACAAAAACACGGATAGTCGGCTACAGTGAACTCTAAAAAGAAGGGTCAATTGGAAACTTCCTCGAAGGATCCTTCTTCAAATGAACTGTTTTACTATTAAATTCAAGGGAAAAAGAAATTGGCATACGCATATAATGTAAATAAATATATTCCATATATTGATATATATATACACATATATTATAGTTTTGATCAATACCAATATGTTTTTAGTGATAACAAATATGGATACGTCGACAATTAAAAAAAAATAAAACACATTTACATAGAGAAAATTTCGTAGAAGACGTCGATAAAAAATCATAATCAATAATTGGAAAAAAGAAAGAAACAAGGCATACGCATTTTACTACGATTTGAATATTGAATAACAAAAACTAAAAGAAAAAAAAAGAAACATCAACACATCACTAATTCATGAAGTGTATTACAAAAAGGATGATGTGGATGATGAAGTTAACTTTACTCAGTCTCACTCAAATCACCCTTAAACTTCATCGTCATCTGTACAAATCAAATACGAGAATTTCCATGTTGTGTGTCTTAAGCTTTTCGTTTTAGGTAAACATTTTGAGCTTGCTAAACTATGTACTAGGCCTTGTAATTTATTTCTTTCTTATGTATTTCAAAAGAAAAAGTTTTTCAAAAAAATAAATAAATTAAAGGGAAAAATTTGATGATAAAAAATAACGATTAACTTAGCGTGAGTAAAATTAAAACATTGTGACGGTATACGTGGCACGTTTGTTTACCACGAAGGGAAGAGGGAGTTTGCAAATTGCAGTTTTGCAAATAGTGGAGAAATGTTTGACCAACAAAATAATAAATAATGGAGAAATATTTCTCACATAATTAATCCACTTAATATCGTTTCACAGTAGTTAGTAGGTGATATATAATGAAAATAAATACACTTTTTTTTTTTTTTCTTCAAACATGCTTCTCTTTTTGTTATATTTGCTGATTCGTTAGGAAAAGTATAGAATAAGCTTCTGTTTAAAGCTAACGTCGATGGTCCATTATTTATGTCAAAACAATAATACATAATTACGGTAATAATAAAAATGAAGGGTTAATTTGGAACCTTCGTCGAAGGCATAAAAGAACAATGAGAAAAATATTAAGGAAAAAAGGAATAAGTATACAATAGGAATTGCGTATATGTGACATCTGCGGAGTAAAAGATCAATGGACTTGATTAGGATAGTTTTTTTTTTTTGTTAAAGTTGATTAGGATAGTTCTTACAATTATCATTGGTTAGTCACTAGTAGTATGTGTTATCTTTATTACTCTATTTAACATATCCATGTTTGAAATTTAAATTTTGTGAAAGTTGATTAGGATAGTTCTTATTTGATATCACAATTATCATTGGTTAGTCACTAGTAGTATGTGTTATCTAGTAAGATTGCTAGCATGCTTTATTTTCTTTATTACTCTATTTAACATATCCATCTTTGGAAATTTAAAATTTAAAGTGATAGATAGAGTCAACCTAAACGGGCATGGTAGATAAACATTGTATAATACCATAATAGTAGAATGACCGGATAACAAAAACACATTTGAATAGATTCTTAGCTGAATAATCATAAAAAGTTCAAAAATATTATTTTTGTAGACTTTGTTTTTTTAATTATTAACTAGATTACTTTTAGGAAAACGTATTAATAAAATCGTTTATGAGAAATAAATTTTGGATGAGGGGGATTATACAGCCGGAGCAGACGATTTTTTTTATATTCAATAATAAAATACCATAATCAATTATAAATAAAACAAATAAAAGTGTTAATGAAAAAAAGTTCCACATCGGAAGCTAGAGAAATAATTCACTAATATATAAAGGATTAAGGCCAATCCACTCATTGCCAATTGATTTTAAGTTGGAAACCCATGAAAAAATCCAAATTTAATATGGTATAAGAGCCACCCCGTGGATGTTGTTCTCACAATTGCCCACGCTTCAGATAATCATGTCTGAGCGTGAGGGGGGTGTTAATGAAAGAAAGTTTTACATTGAAAGTTGGAGAAATAATTCATTAATATATAAAGAGTTAGAACCAATCCACTCATTGCCAAGTGATTTTGAGTTGGAAGTCCATGAGTGATCTAAATTTAATAGAAAGTGAAAATTCGAGTAAAATTTACGTACTTAGCACGTTTCTTCTTTCAAATGAGACGTTTTGATGAACAAGGACGACTGTTTTGCCGAGTCGGTTATGTTCCGTCTCCAGTTATTTTGACAGTTTTGCCCCCAGTGATGTGGCAACTGGTAGTTATGAGAATGATTTGAATGATTGATAATGAACGTTGAGTGTTCTGACTTTAAAGACTTTAAAATAATTAAAAGTTCCGACTGTTGCATATTTTTTTTTTTGTTCTACATTTCTGAATTTTTTCTAAAGTTCATAATAGATGACTTTTTTTCTAAAAGTTCAACTCAAGGATCTAATTATTATTGGATAAATATGTATATGAAACATAAGTTAAATTGTGCCGATAAGCATGTGCTGATGTGCACAAATTCATAATACTCGTATGAATTTGGAAAATACAATAAAAAAGTGTTCTTGATATCATTTATTCGATAGAAGAACATAGCTGAATCTTACTGATGAACCTTTGTATTATCCTGTAAAAGAAACCAGCTCTTTTGTTCTTGGTTTTCTCTTGCCCCAAGATCTCAGTCTCTTGACCCGGAGTCTGGTTCACCTAGAAACATATTAAAGATCCCAAAATTTCATTAGTTTTTCCTTCTGATTCCAATGTTGTGAGTTACATGATTAGCATTTGAATATTGTTGTCTCACTCACCTTCTGAGATAACTTGATTGTTGAGTTAGGAGATTCTTGCAGGTTTGTGATTTGGTCTACACAATGATTTGAGCTACCAAAAATATCACAAGTTTGAATGAACCCTGTCATATAAAAACAAAATTTTAGTTAGTTTTTATATAATTTTAGAATAAAAACGAAGATCTGATAATATATTAATTATTTTTTTTTGATTTATTTATAATAACAATTATAAATTTAGTTGTAGAAAATTTTATTATTGATTCAAAATTGTCATGTCACAATTTTGACAAGCCATGTCACAATTATTTTGGTGAAAGTGATTGTGGAGATGACAGATAAGCATTTTTTTACAAATCACTTTTTAATTAATATATAAAGGATGTTTGAAATTAAAAATTTAAAGTGACAGATAGAGACAAAGAGTCAAACTAAATGTATAATACCATAATAGTAGAATGATTAATAATGACATGTGTATTAAAGTGAGAAAATCATAAACCCAGATTTCGATGATCCTCATGTAGATGTAGTAGGTCTGGACGTGGATCGGATATCCGAAAAAATATAATATTTATGATTCGATTTGTTCTTGACAGATAACTAATTTTATGATTCGCTTTGTTTCGAAAAATTTCGGATATCCAAAATTACGAATATCCGGATTTTTTCCAGATATTTGCTGATATCCGGATCTTCACGGATACTTGTTTTAAACAAAAGAAAAATGTAAAACACCATAATATTTTTTTTAAACAAAAGTTTTAATTTAAGATTTAAACCAATTAATGAATAAATATATGAAATTGGTCTAATTTTATTTGATAGAATTAAAAAAAATGAAATGTGAAAAATGAAAATGGTGAAAAATAAAATATATATTTTTTATTTAAAAAATATATTTCAACGAAAGTTAGTATCTACCTATTTTACTATAAATATACTCGCTAAATATATTTAAAAATAAAAAAATGTAATCATATGTTATAAATATACCATATTATATGTATATATAAGTAATATATGGATCAGATCGGATATTCAGATTTTTGAAATTAGTATTTGTGATTTGCTTCGGTTTAGACGGATACTAAATTTTACTATTTGTTTTGCTTTGATTCAAAACGGATATCCGAATTTTTTGGATCGGATCAAAATAAATAGTCAATCGGATCGAATTTAACGGATAATTTGCCCAGCCCTAAGATGTAGTCATCTCCCAAACATAAAGACTCACCTATTTTAGGTATATTCTTCGTATAATTATTCCATTTATCATGTGATGAGTAGTAGTAGTTACTCCCACCACGTGATATGAAAATACATTTTATTATATTTTCATGTCCCATGACCATTAGGAAAATTTAGAACATATTCATGAAACAAAATTATACACGTCAAAACAAAACACACGGATACACTACAAAAAATAAGACAATTTCAGACGGCATTTGCAACTGACTTTTTTTCGTCGGACAATTTAGACCAAATTCAAACGGAATTCGGACCATATTCCCATGGCCGAAAAACTGTCAAAAATCGATGGGAAACAAGGGTTAATTAGAAAAAACCGTTAAATAAATAAATTCAACGAAAAAAGGGATTGGTACACACATTTATAGAGGAAACTTTATAGTTTTTTGTGAAACTTTATATTATAATTTTGATACCTATGTTATTAGGCCTGTGTTGGCAGAATTGAAGAATGTTGAAGAATGGAGCTGAATTGTTTATATGTATTACCAGTTAAATGTTGAAGAAAATTCTTCCGTTTTTGTATTTTTTCTTCACAATGGAATGTTGACGTATATACATGCGTCTCTTATTGTTAATGTGTGTTCTTATATTTTTTGGTTTTCTGCATTTATATCGTTAGTGATAGATGTAACTTATACTCGATAGACTACTCAAATTTTATGATACATATATTTAACGAAGTGTTAATTTGGACAAAAGATCTAATATTTTCAAGTGAACCCAAAAAATACTTGTAAAAGTTAGTTTAATATATAATTTAATAAAAAATATCATTTTGTAATTTTTTTATCATCATAAATATTTAATTTTGATAAACAAAATATTGTTTAATTAATTTTTTTATAAGTTTAATTAGTTTATTCATTTTAAAAAAATTTGCCACATTCCGTTAAATTCAGCTGTTATCATTTGCATAAGAAATATTTCGCCAAATTCTGCAAAAATTCATCAAAAATTTAGTCAGATTCCGCAATTCAACCAGATTCAGCGGTTATCATTATAGACTTTTAATGATGTAGATATGGATACGTTAACAACAAAGAAAAATCACGTTTACATAGAGGAAACTTCGTAGAGGACGTCTCAAATAAAAACCTGGAAGAAAATAAACAAGGCATACACACATACGATTTGAATATTGAAATACAAAATGAAATTAAAAAGAAACATCAACACAACTCTAATTCATTAAATGGATTACATAAAGAAAATAAAACATCGTACATGTAACATATGTGTAAATCTATGTGTGGCTGTAGATTTAGTTGATAAGGAGAAGACCAATGGCAGTAACGATGAGTGTTGAAGGTAAACCAAACTTAAAGTGTTTAGTGAAAGTGAGTGTGTAGCCATGGCTCACTGCTCTACGAGCTTGTTCACACACTATCAAGTTAGCTGCTGAACCAAGCAACGTCAAGTTTCCAGCCACCGTACTCACCCACGCCAGTATCAACCACGCCTTCTTCTCTTCCTCCCCAACCGCGGCTGATGCAGCCACTCTTGCTCCCAACAAAAGCACTGCACAAAACATATTTCTAAGAAATTATCTGAATTTGTTTTGTGTATGGCAACAAAACATGTTTGGTTTTTAAGGATGATGAAGTTACCAGTTGGTACATTTGAGGCTACGTTGGAGAGGACAAGAATCACAATGGCGAGCACAGCGGTTCCTTTGACTTGATCGATTTTGGCGTATGGCTCCATTAGATCCCATAGAGCCGTAGGGATACCGGTTTTGTTGAATCCATCCACGGTAATGAACATCCCACAAAAGAATATCAGAAGTGAATACGATACCTACCAAGCACAACAAAAAATTAAACGTTTTGATTAGACCTTGTTGATTTCTGTGTGTGTTAAAGAGTTGGAAAACTTGGTTTTACCTTCTCTAGAGACGGCCTTGCGTCTTTAAAATCAAGAACAACGAGAGCTAGAGCCGCGGTAATTGCAGTCCAAGACATGTTTAAACCCATAAGCAGAGATATTAGCATTCCTAATGTGATTAAGTAAACACTTGCTTTCCATAAAACTCTTCTCCATTTCTTGGTTTGGAAGAACATATTGTTATTAGTACTCTCTCCTTGGGACTCTGCGTCGTCGGTTTGTTCTCTTGACGCATTTGAATCGCGGTTTATGGTTTCGCTCTCACCTGAAGAAACCGCTCTGTTTCTGAGCGTCTCAGGATCCATTCTCAAGTTCAATTCTTCGGATCTGAAAGAGCTGAGATGCGGTAATGTAGCTGGCGAAAACCGATGAGATGTAACATCTTCTTCAACAACAACTTGAGAAACCACATTCTCTTCTTCTTCTTCTTCTTCGTCATCTTTATGATCAGACAATAACCGCCAATACATAGCGAGAAGAAGCAAAGCATTGACAGTAACACCGACAATCATGGCGGGAAAAACACCAAGAAGAAACTCCCAAAACGGAATCTTGCTTTGAACCGCGATAACAAGATTCTGCGGATTCCCAATGGGAGTAGCAGAAGAACCAATATTCGCGCTCGTAGCTAAAGCGAGCAGAAACGGATGAGGCGGGAGGTTCTTTTGCCTAGCGATCTTCAACACAAACTCGGTCAAAACAACACAAGATGTATCGTTAGTGAAAAGAGCGCTTGAAACCGCGGAAACAAGACAGACACGACACAGCAAATCTTTAGGTCCTCTGCTTTTCCAAGAGAGCAATGTACCTAAGTACTTAAACATATCAGCTCTTTCAAGGTAGATACTAACAACCATTGTTCCAAAGAGAAGACCAAGAATCGGAAGATCAATGGCTGCATAAGCTTGTTCAGGTTTTATCACTTGGAAGATAACCATTAGCATTGCACCAAACAGAGAACCAGCGGTTCGACCAATTGGTAAGAATGGTACAGAGGGAAAAACAGCTAAAACCCAGAAAATTGCAAAGGCTAATGAGCCTAGAACCAGCTTAATTACTGGTGCCATTGCCATTTTTAGATCAATGAATCAAAAAAGCATGGATCTTTGTCAAAAACCCTAATTGTGAAATCCAGGATCTGATTAGAGAAACCCTTAGGTCATTTTAATTGCACGATTCCGATTAGAATCGTCTCTGTTTCAGAACAAGTAAAAGGGCAAATCAATAAGAGGAAATTCAGTTTCAGAAGGAGTAATCGAAGTTGAAAAGGACTCACCTTTATAGCTTACGACGAACTCCAAGTAACCAAAAAGTTTAGCTTTTTTATTGTTTTTGATTTCGAAACGTGAAGACACTAAAAGGCTTTTTCTCTGTTGTTGAGTTCGATGTATTCAGATCTTTTCCTTTTTCAATTTTCATGAAATTAATTAACGATGATTGACTCGTATTTGGATTAAAAAAACAGTGTTTGTGTCTTTCAAGACAAACCAGACTGTCGTGTTAAACTATCTTAAAGAGTCAACGACTTTTTCGTTGGTTGATTGATTAAGAACCCAACACGATTATGTAAATAATTAACAAATCCTAATTGACTTTTTCAAAAGAAGCGTATATTAGGCTATGTAAATATATGAGCTTAAATATAAAAGTTTTAGTACATATTAGAATTAAGATTTATAAATAGTTTAGCGCTGTTGTTTTTGTAAATTTATTCAAAAATAATAAAGAGTTATTATTCAAAGCCCATTTTAAAACTTCTTTATTATTTCACTACAAACAAAATCAGTTCAGTTCAATGACAAAGCAAAATCTTTTAACATACTATCAGAGACAGTGTTGCTATTACAAAAGCTCAAAACCTATACAAATTTCAAAAGTTCTCGGTGCAAATCTCAATCTCTCTGCTTCTTTACATTTTTTTTTACAAGAGCAGTAGTAATGAATAAACAAAACTTAGCTACAGAGCATTTTAACCGGAGAGAATTGTACGGTGAGACAAGCATGATCGGAGAGACTGTAATTCTCCGGCCACAATCCTTTCTCTGCTTCTTGCGGAAACAAAACCGCTTTATTCACTTTCAGTCCAATCGCTTCTTCTTCTTCTTCTTTCTTACTCTCCATCACACTCTCTTTGCAATTTCCAGATTGGTTCATCATCGTCATGTTCCAAATTTTCTGACATTACATAACCACACACACATTAGAGTCTTTCTTCATTGACGTTTTAAACAAAGCTCAACTTACTGAGGCATTTTATCGGTTTGTGATTTCCGTTTTGCGCCAATTGGTTTATATCAGTTTACCTTAAGTTCTTCATAATCGAAGACACCATTTCCATCAAGATCAGCTCGAACCCATAGCTCTTTTGTCTCTTGGAAGTTAAGTCCATGTGGAATACCCGTTAGATTTACCTGCCACACAATATGTTTGATCGATAAGTAGATAAACTCAAAGTTGATCACAGTTTTTCTAGAAATTAAATATACCTTCTCAAGTGCTTGGCAGAAGTCAGGGTAGGTTAGTGAATCACTGTGATTTTTTGCCCCGAGAAAAGCAAATGCGTCGTCCTCGGCTATGGAAGCTTTCTGTAGTTGATACTGGAAGAATCATCAAGAGAAATTAGAAACCACATGAAAATATCAGTTGAGGAAAACAAAATCTGGAAAGAACAGAGACATGGCATGATAACGGGGAAAAAGATTGGTATGGTAACTATAACGTGACTAATATATTAGTTTTCGAAGATCTCACCTTGATAATGCTGAAAACAGCTTCCACCCAGCTTGTTCTTAATGGTTTTCTTGAACTGCTTGGGTTACAGAGCCATATGAAATCAACTCCGCATATGTTTCCCCTGTGGTTTCTATGGCTAACCCACTGAAGAATACAAGGAAGAAAGACTGTTAAGGATGTGTCTTATACGACATAAACCATGTTTTTATAACAGGAGGCTAGAGATAAAATATTGTAAGAGATGTCTACCCTATGAGCATCACTGTCTGTATACTTATGAGCAACGTCGTATGATGATATGAACCCTTGAGATCTCAAGAATTTGTAGACATGCCCACGCTTGCTTCCATTCCAGTCACTGAAATAAGCATAATTCAAAGTTTGTGATTACATTGTACTGGTGGAGGGACACAATCTCAAGACTCTTTAAGACCAAAAGCTAACCCGCAGAGAATAATGGGCATGTGATTAAGTTTATTTTCCTTTTGGTAGGCTTCCAGATATTCGAGAATTTTGTAAACCTGTCAAGAGAAGCAGATATAATAAAGTTAACTATCACCAGATCTAAGGGAAACATGTTCTCAAAACGCAAAATAATAAGAAGGATGACCAACCTGATGCAATCTTACAATAGACAAGCTAGAATCATGAGGAAACAACAGGTGAGTGTTCACTATAAGAACTTCTTGTTGAATGTCTTGCTTCCCATTAAGCGGAAAGGGAATAACTGATTTGACATGTAAGAGCTGAGCAACACGGTCTCCAAAATCGTTAAAGAGCAGCTCTCGGTAATTTACAAGTTTAAAGTAGTCCTTATGGAGGGCAGTTAAAAGGCCTGTAAGAAAATATTCAAGTCCAGAAATGAGACAAGTAAAGAAGAAGAAGCCTATCTTTGATCGCAAGCGATCAGATATTGAAACTGAAAAATGGGTCCATATTTCCACTCCATCCATAAAGAAAGTCACTGAAAGTAAGACTGCCGGTTAAAACGACATCTTACAAACAACCATGTTGAAGATCATACAAACACCAACAAGCAACCTTTGAAACCCGAAAGATTCTAAACTACTCTTCATAATTTTCTCTACCGTTTTGCTAAGCCATGAGATTATAAAGTTGGACCACTCGGCAGGCACTGTTAACCGAAGCATATCAAGCAACATTGAGCCTCCTAATTAGACATTATCAATCAAAAGCATTGAAACATCATAAAAATGGAGAATGAATCTTACCATCACCACGACCGTTTGTTCTAGCCAACTGGAAAATAGCGTAGCCTGCAGTGCCAAGCCGTTCATGGTACATCTTCACCAATTCCTCATTCCCAACCCAAACTTCCTATGAACAATCACAATTGCTAAAGAGTCAGCTATAACTCGGCTTTAACAATCTCTCACATACACAAGAAATTTTGATTACCTGGAGACAGATGACTGAAGATCGTTCATGGAGTAAACAATCTAAAATCTTCTGGTTCCTAGAAAACCAAAGCGCGCGAAAATCGCTCTCTCGAACACTATGATTCTGTTCCCATATTGCAAAAAAAAAAACCCAACCCACACGATCACGATCAATTCAAATGTCAACGAATACGAAATTCCGATTTGAAATCAACAAAGCAAATGTACGAAGAAAACGAACCTGTTGATCAACTCGTTTATAAATCGGAGCCAAGATATTGAAAGTGGTACATGAAATATTCGGTTCTACAATCGAAGCTAAGTTCGAGTTGAATCTCTGCAACAAAACACAATCCACCGATCATCGGAATCTCTCAGAACAATAAAATACAATCAGTAACAAAAACACGACGACGCACCATAACTGAAGCCGCCTTGTTGTTTCTGCCGGAGAAGGAGGAGAATAGACCGGAAAAGTAGATCGGAAGAGGAACAGCAGCGAAGACGACGAAGAGGGAGAGTGGTGAAGAGAAAGAAGGGATGAATCTAGACCGTAGAATTAAGCTAAGCCTGCTTCGATTTTGATGGCTTTGCATTTGTTGTTTTTTTTGGGGGTTCTTTCGAATTTCCAAGAGATCTTTTTCAGATTTATAAATTTCTTTCGGTTTTTTTTTTGTTTCTCCGTCTCTATCTTTTTTTTTTTTTTTTTGGTTAGCAGTGCTGATTTTATTATTTATTTATTTAAAGTAATAGTATATGACTTTACGTGAACCGTTGGTTTTCTCCTACATTACAAAATACCTTTTTTCTATACCACATAATTTCATTGTAAGGTCCATGTAATTTTATTTATCCACAATTACAATGCAATTTCTTCTTAAATTCAATGAGAAAAAGACCCAAAAAGAAATTAGTCTGTTTTCTAACATTTCGATATTGGTATTCAAATTACAAAAAAAAAAAAAAATACAAGCGTAAAAATGAAAACCGGAAATAAAATATCTTGCAGTGGTTAATGATTGGAACCGCGTGTCGTGTCGGTGACACACGGTCCGTACCAAAGCAATTTATACATTTTAATAACATTTTTGGCTATGAAACTAAACCACTATAGGTCCAAGTTACTTAGCCACGTTGTACAAAATTAATAAAAAAAATTTCGATTTTTGTCAACGCATAAAATAATACTATTAACGTTGGGTTAACAACTTCAAAAGAATTATTAATTTTAGTTGTTTTATATAATAATCGTTTATTGCTGTCACACACGAATTATTGTCGTTTGTAAGAAATTAATTTCCGGAAAAGCCCATTAACAATTGTAGAGCAAAAGCCCATTAGTCTAAATTTCCATTTACCTTTTTTTTATTCAGAAAATAGGATTTTCAAAACGTTGAAAGATTTTTGTTTTCAACTAACATTTAAAAGGATTAGAATAAACGAATTCAGTTAAATACGTAATTATGGTACTAACAATAAATAAAAAATATTCAGTACCAATCACACACCAAACTTTTACTTCCCTTAGAAATAAAGGCTTCTCTCTCACACACTCTACTCTCTAATAACAAATTTTGCCAAAGACAATATTTAAACTTGGGCACAATCATCACTCAAGTAAACTACAAACTTATAAACCCAAAAAACCTTTTTAATTTCTTTGAAAGATTGATATTAAATCAATTAACAAAACTCAAAGAATAGGATTCAGATTTCAGATAGAGTTTCATTATCCATTGTAACCTTCAGCTCAAGCATCTAAACCAAAGACAATGGAAGGGAATCAACCAACCAAATGATGTATGCATATACACACACACACACACACACACACACACACCTTATTAACTATGTGTAGCTTGCAAGGAAACCAAAAACAGATAGAGAAAACAAACCCAAACTATGAATTCAGAATGGGAAACAGATTCGGATCGAAAGCTAACATTTTTCAAATGCATAAAGTGGCAATTCGAAGACACTCTTGATCCTATTAACTGTCCTTTCCATTACTTCTGTGACAATCTCTACCCCGGCGACTACCCTCAAATCATCGACGTTTTAGTTTTCTTCTTCATCACTTTTTCTTACTTGACGACGCTAATCGCCGTGTTAAAGAAGGTAATATCAAGAAGAAGAGGAAGAGAAGATGCTGATAATGGTGATAGTTATGATGATAAAGCAAAAAGGTACTTACTTCCTTCTGGTCCAATCTCTCTTCCTCTGATCCTCTTGATCTTTGCAAAAGGTCAAAGAATCAATACCCTTTTCCCAATTTCCATCTTTGGACCTGCATTACTGCAGCTAGTTCAATCCTCGGTGCTTATATTCGAGAACAGTATCGAAAAAGAAGCAAGCTTTGTGTTCTTTGAAGCCTCTACTATCTCTGGAATTCTCCACGCAAGTATTTACTTAGACGCTGTGATTCTCCCCTACTATACAGGCTACGATGCTCTGGTCACTTCGACGTTTTCTGGAGTCTGCAAGTCTTGTATCTGTAGGAAAGAACCATTGATAGTTGGAGGGAAGATTGTTGCTTACCGAGGATGGTCTAGTACAACGTTTTTGGTGGTTGGTGTTTTGTGTTTGAGGATTATATGCAAGTTATGCAGAGAAGAAGCAAAGAGGAAAAAGGTTTTAGTGGTTAAAATTGCAGTTGAAGGATTGGCATGGATTGTTCTTATACGAGATTGTGTGTACTTAGCGGTTATGGCTCCTGTCGAAGAACCGATCTTGTTTAGGGTTTTTGTGTTTGGTTCTGTTCTTGTGTTGATTTGTGTTTATGTAATCACACAAGCATGTTGTTTAGTTAGTCGGATACAGAGTAAGAAGACAACAAACACTTGACCTTTTCAAAACAAAAGAGAAGCAAATGTGTAAGTATAAATGTAAATGTAAATGATTCGTTTGCTAAAAGAGGAGTTTTTTGTGTGTGAAACCGAACTTGGAGCAACCATTTCATTTGACCAGAAAATGCAATCTTTTCTTGGAACAAATCTCCTTAAATTACAGACAAGATAAAGCCGGAAACATGAAAATGCTGCGGATAAAACCGATTAAAAGAAAGAAAAAAACTCTCCTTCTAGGTTGGTCACAACAAAACCTGTTCTTCAGAGCTCTTAAAGTGGCTTTCCACTTGCTTTGACGTCACTTTTTATTGCTGCTTGAATCATCTTAACGATGAAGTACTGCAAAAGAAAAAGAGTACAAATAAGGATTTCATTTGTTTAACAAATTCGAACAAGACAGAAAATCTTATGGATTGTGTTTTTTCTTTTTACCTGAGCGCCGATGATAAGAGGGATGAGTTTCTTTCCTTTATCATCAGAGTAAGATCCATCTACCATCTTCTTGTCTACATGAATCGCTTTCCTTTGATTTGTTGCTACATCGGTTATTGCCTTAACCAAGTCCGGGATCCACGCTTCACCATTCGGTAGAACCTAAACCAAGAGCACATAAGCGGTTTTTTTAACAGTCTCCAAATCGGGTCAAGTCAGAGATTTGAAAAAACCAAACCTTTTCTTCCTTTTCGTTCTTGCTGCATCTTCCACTGTTCTCCGCATATACAACTGCAATCGCAGAATTCTACAAGCCAGAAGAATAACAAGAATTAACTGATTATATTGCCTAAATGAACCAAACATGGTAAGACTATTTTCAAAGATGGGTATGTGTAATCATACCTCAAACTCTTGTTTTCGCATCTTAGAACCAGCGCGGATAGTTTTGAGGAGAGAATCTGATCTCTTAGAGGAAAAAGTTTCATAGGAAAGTTCATCGGGAGGTGAAAACTGAGCATGAGTCAGAACAAGCAAGGTTTTGCACCATATCTGTTTTCCAAAAGTTTGGGTGATTGCTTGAACAACTTGCCTATCTAGCTCATCGACTCTATACACATCCAAACGATCAACATAGAGCAAGACATCTATGGTTCTGTTCACAAGAAACCTGCCCAAAACCCAAAACACAAAAGGGATGACACACACAATTACACAACTTCAGCAGAACAATGAACCCCTTTGGAGTAAAAATTAAGCCTAAACTGGATACTCATAATTCCCAATTTCAGTAGAAACCGATAAGCAAACAAGCAGATCTAATCACATCAATGAAGAGCTTGTGAAACAAAAATTCAACCAAGCAAAGTAATGACAAAAACACAATGAATTTCTCAATTGAGAGATTTCAAAAGGGTACTACTGACCCTTTGATTAACTCGAGAGCTTGGTGATTGACATATCCAGCTTCCACAAGACCAGGGGTGTCAATAATGTTTATAGTGAATCCTCCCATTGTTCTTGAAACCATCACTGGTCTCAACCCTTCAGCCTGAAAAATCAAAGAAACAAATACATCAATATGTTCAAAATTGACTACACTTACTAAATCCTAACACACACACACACACACACACACACAAAAAAAATCAAAATTTGAAGTGAAGCTTTAGAGTAACTAAATACACGTACCTGGAAAGGACTGACACGGACAACTTGTTCGCTGATAAGAGAATTGACGGTGGATGATTTTCCGACACCGCCTTTACCCAGAACAAGAACTGTCAAAGAATTCATATCCTGCAAAATTACAAAACCTCCCATTATCCTCCTAATCACAACGGAGAAACCGACAAGAAACAGAGTGAGAAAAAAAACAAAAAAAAAAACAAACCTTTTGCTTCAATTTGCCGAAGAATTCAACCAACTTTTCCTGAGTTGCCGCTGGAAATTGCTGAAACCCGACCCATTCACGAACAAGAGAACTCATCACTTCCAAAACCCTTCTCCACAACAAACAAAGTAAGCAAATTTATTTTAGCAAAACCCTAAGAGATAACGATGATATTGTAAACGTAGAAATCGATTAACTTTGTGAGATTTTGAAGGAGCGTACCGTTGTGCGTGAGCTTTGTTGTTTTGGAGAGAAAAGCTCTTCTCAATGCGTTCTTGAGAGAAAAAGCTAAAGTTATGTGACCTTATCGGAACTCTCTTTATATTTTCTTTACTTTTTTTCACTTTACTCCTCTGTTTCTTCAATGTTTCCTTTTACTACCTTAGTTTTTTGAAGATAAACAAACTCAACCCCAAACCAAATTTAGTTACAAATTTGCATTACACTTCATATATATATATTTTTTTTTTTCATGAATCTCTAGCAATGAAGGAGTTACATTACGTGGAACTTTGGAGTAGCATAGAGTGCAGCAAGCAAGCTCAGGCCATGCCGACTCGTTGAATTTTTCTTCGCTTGTATGTCATGGAGAACAAATGATCATCATCGGTTTCTCGAGCATGATTGTCTTCGCTCAGAGCACGCAGCGGTTGTCTCTGAAAGTTCTTCTTACCAGACAAAAGCTTCGTTGTCTCCATTGTTTCAGAGCCTGCGTCAAGAAACCCTGGCTTAAAACCAGGAGATTTCAGGTGGTAGTGGACATATTCTTCTTGCTTTGTAGGCAGATTATGTTCTGTGATGGTGTAATATGAAGCACCAAGACCTCTGCAGATAGTGTCTGTTGGATCATGAAACACTGGTTCTGTCCCCTTGATTGAGCTTCTTTGTGTAGTTTCCAAATAGCTAAATGACGCGTCTTGGTGATTCAGTAAGTACTTCGGGAGTTCGTTGATTGAACAAGAAATAGTTCCATAGGGATTCTCAAATCTCGTACCTGAGTATGGAGAGGCTGCAAATCTAGTACTCTTTGAATCGGTTTCATGGATTTGCAGGAGATTGTTTTCTGGAGCTAAATATGGTTCCCCGAGAATGACAGAAGAAGAAGGTCTAGGGATTACTTTGAGAATACCCTTTGGCAAAATCTCATGATATTGTTGAGAGGAAACGAAGCTGGGAGTTTGGTACCGGAATATCCCTTTGTTGGTTATCTTTAATTTGCAAGTGTTCTTGGAGCTGCTACCGCGAGGGAAGGTCGAACTTTTAGTTCTTTTTCTTTCCAAATTCTCAGATGGAACTTTATTAAGGTCAAGCAGCTTGAGATTCTCGCGTTGTCTTCGTTCTGACCAAAGGAGGAGCCTTGTGTTCTTGCCCAATTCGTTTCCATATTGATCACACAACCTTTGCATCTCGGTGAATGTCTTGACCAATTTTTCGTGATAGAACTTTAAAGAGTAGTAATACACTTTCCTCTTGAGGAACATAACGCCTTCTTTGGAACAAGATACCTTTGGAGTAAACAATCCTCCTCTCAATTTCTTGTAAAACTTATCCACTGGATTCCCAAAACATAAATTGGCACCACCAAGAAGTTCCTGCACCGTTAGACTGAATGTCTCTTGATCCATATCTGGCAGAAAACATGAGAGGAAGAATCTTTCTTCTTCTGTCAGAAATGAGTTCCATGTTTCAATAGACAATACCCCCATCAAATCTGGTAGATCATAGACCTCGTATGGTATGTTACAGAGCTGACCTTCTACCATAGCTAACTCACAGTTTGCTTCCGCAATGTCATAGTCATCAAGGTCATCTTCAGAGTCTACCCCATTCGTTTGATTCTTAGTCATCTCTCCACCCTTAGTATTGTAATGACCGATGGCCTCACTGTAATGACCACTTACCATTACAACACAGATACGCTTAATCTCTAACCACAAGCTCGGTTTCAAGGACCACAAACAAGATACCTACATTTAAAGAAGTTAAAGGCTCGTTAGCAATTTGCAGTACAAGTTCCTGCGATAGACAGCGAGAAGCCGAAGATTCTAGTAACAGACTGTTATCCGAAACCTGCTTCATGCTCAAACAAAATGAACTATGATATTCAATTCACATTCAAACGATTTCAGCAACAGTACCAAAAGTTCTAATAGCTTTGGTTAACTCAATAGAGAAAACACACATCTATAGATTTATCATCACCAATTTCCGTAAAACTCATGAATCAAAAAGTTGGTCAGATGCATTCTGAGATCAATGAAGCAACATAACCACTCAAAAGAAGAAATCGTAGAGCCAATGTAAAGAGATTCAACCCTCCCAGCTCGAATCAGCTACAAAGCTTAGATACAATCAATCTCGGATTCAATCAATAGAAATCATACGAACCAGCTATCATAAACTTGGTTTTCGAAAATCCAAAGCACGAGCAGTTACAGAACGCAAACCCTAGGATTTCACAACCGAAATGTGGAAGATATATTACAGAAAATTTTGAATATAAAACCCAAAACTATCAGAAGAATCAACACTAATCGCCTCGATTCACCGGTAAACGAGAACTCCGACGAGTGCATACCGGAACATATCGCAAAACGAAGAAACCTCTCGATATACAGAGAGAAAATCGAATCCGAAAATCGTAAAGACGAAACTCACCGGCTCTAGAGGAAATGATCAATCTACGGTTGAAGAAACCAAAATCTCCGTTTCGCTGCAGATACGAACGAACTTCATCATCAACTTCGAAGCTTTTCTCTGCTCCTTTTTCTAGAGATTTCTTAGTGTTTAATGGCTTTTTCGATGCTTCAACGCCACAGTACAGAGACTAAATAACTGTTGGTTACAGTGTTTACTTATACAAATTTTGTAATTAAAAGCCGCTTAAACTAATTTACCCCTTAATTACTTTAATTAATCATTTTAAAATTAGGATTTGAGATAATTTATTAATCAACGGTCTATATTTGGGTAGGTTGATAACTTCAACGGTCAGGATCTTATGATCTGTCATTCAAGACTTTCTCTCTCTCTTCTCTTTTTATTTAATTAGATTAGATAAAGAAAACTTCCATTATTAGAGATAACTTAAACCTTTTTTCCAAAAGTCAGAGCAAATCATTGCTTGATTCTGAAAATTCATTGAAGGATCGAGAAAATTGATTGTATTAGAGATTCATTCATGGCTGATAATTGTATCAGACTCTACTTAGCCTCTGTTTTTTTGCTTATTGGGATTATAATTTCTTCATGCAATTTGCAGGTACAAGTTTTAAAAAACCAAACTTTGTTGATTTTGGGTTTCTGGGTATTTATGTAATGGATCGTCTCTTGCTTAATTCAACAGTTTTGTTTTGGTGATCAAATTAACATATTTCTGATTTTTTTATTTTTTTGTAACAGTGTATTGCTGCAGAAAATCTTTCAAATGAGAAACTTAACTCAAGGATTCTTCAGGTTTTGATCTTAATGAATCCAACCACTTTATTTCAGTTTTGTTTCGTCTGTTTTAAGATTGTCTTAATGGTTGGATCTACTTTTGTCAGAATGAGATTGTGAAAGAAGTCAATGAGAATCCAAACGCTGGATGGAAAGCTGCTTTGAACAACCGATTTGCAAACGCAACCGTGAGTTTATTATCTTTTAAGAGTTACAAAGATTTGATCTTCTTGTTACTGATACTTGTCTTGTCTTTTGGGGGTTTTGTTGTATTTGTGTAGGTTGCAGAGTTTAAGCGCCTTCTCGGTGTTATAGAAACACCAAAGAATGAGTTTTTAGGTGTACCTATTGTTAGCCATGGCATATCTCTGGCTCTTCCCAAAGAATTTGATGCTAGAACCGCTTGGTCACAGTGCACCAGTATTGGAAGGATCTTAGGTCTGTTTTAGTCTCTTAGCTTCCATTATCAGTTGTTGTCAAAGATGATTTACTGACCCTTCTTATCTTTTGTGTCGAATCCTCTTCTCGATTATCATCGTGCTAAAGATCAGGTAAAACTTCGTTTTGTGTTTGTTTGTAGTGCAGAATGTAGTGTTCTTAGATCGATTAAAACATTTTGGGTTTTGTGTTTGTGGTTTAGGGTCACTGTGGTTCTTGTTGGGCATTTGGTGCTGTTGAGTCACTTTCTGACAGATTCTGCATCAAATATAACATGGTAAGACAAATCTCCATCGAGTTAAGATTGATGATTGCTAGCGGTTTCTTCTTCGAAAATTAATATTAGTTTCTTTTGTGTTCATGCAGAATATTACTTTATCTGTCAATGATCTCTTAGCATGTTGTGGATTCCTTTGCGGTCAAGGTTGTAATGGTGGATACCCAATCGCTGCCTGGCGGTACTTTAAACACCACGGTGTGGTCACCGAAGAGGTAATTTCTCATTTTAACTGCAAAGAAAACATATAATACTGACAAACTGGTTAAAATTTATTGAAAACTTTTGCTATGTTGTTGGTTTTTCAGTGTGACCCTTACTTTGACAATACCGGTTGCTCTCACCCGGGATGTGAACCCGCATACCCTACACCAAAATGTGTGAGGAAATGTGTTAGCGGAAACCTGCTTTGGCGTGAGTCAAAACACTATGGTGTTAGCGCGTACAAAATCAGATCTGACCCTCAAGACATTATGGCAGAGGTATACAAGAACGGACCAGTCGAGGTCGCCTTTACCGTTTACGAGGTAAATAAAAAGGTTTGGATTGATCAAACATATGACTGTATCATGGAACTCCACATTTAATAGATCTTTTTGTTCTACAGGACTTTGCGCATTACAAATCTGGAGTGTACAAGCACATAACGGGTACGAACATTGGAGGTCATGCGGTTAAGCTTATCGGCTGGGGAACTTCTGATGACGGCGAAGATTACTGGGTATGAATCCATTTGAACACTTTGAATTTCTGAGTTTGGAAAATTCATAACATTCTTTGTCCTGAATTGTTGCAGTTGCTTGCAAATCAATGGAACCGAAGCTGGGGTGATGTAAGTTCTTCTTCTCTCCAATCAACTTTTTACTTCTGATCTTCTAACGACTAACATTCAAAATCCAAAGAAAACACAGAATCTGACATATGAATTGTAATAATTTCAGGATGGTTACTTCAAGATCAGGAGAGGAACAAACGAATGTGGCATCGAACACGGTGTTGTAGCGGGTTTACCTTCAGACAGGAACGTATTCAAAGGTATTACCACTTCAGATGATCTTCTGGTTTCTTCATTTTAAACTACAAATCAGAAATAAAAATGTGTATCTACTCTTTGTAATATATAATCTGCCACTGTGTTGTTGTTTCAAATGAAAGAATATATATAGCTTTTAGCTTTTGTTCATATTCAGTTTTACATTGCTTCTTCTCGTACATTCTAATATCTATATTTGCTTCTAGTACAATTTTCATTTCTACTGTTTTCATTCTGCACTATGTGTGACTAATGGTGGATACTTGAGATTTCTTAGTTTACTAGATTGCTCGGCGATAAGCCGAGCAGTACTATTCGGACCTTCGTGCATGAAAACCTCGTACCCGTCACCTAGTAAACCAGTTCTATTGGTTGTAAGTTGCCAGAAAACTCCACCAGTACACGAGCCACCGGTTCTTGCACTGTTGTAGATCACATCATAGACTTTTTTGAAAAACTTGTTCCGTTTCTCCAAGCTGAAACCAGGAACCTTTGAAGATTTCCCAAATTCTGCTATCAGTAAAGGCTTCTTGATGATATTGTCACAGTCTTCGATATGCGCGCCGATCCATCTGTCCACAAATGCATCTTGTTCTCCTGTTCTTGAGCTCTGTAATGGTACCCTGATCTCAATGAAACAGAGACTGTAAAAAAGAGAATACAAGAAGACCAAACTTTGTTTCACTTTGAAATAGAGACTGATGATGACTTACCAAATATCTGGATAGATATGGATAGTAGCAAAATCGATCTCCGGAATTTGGTTATTCGTTATGAAATCTGTACCGGTTGAGACCGCGCCTCCGGGGTTGTAAACCGTTCTTTCTGGTTTAGACTCTCCATAGAACCCTTCAAGTCCTATTTCAAGTAAATGGTTCGAGTCTATAGACTTCACAAAACTAGCCATTTCCTTCACCCAATTCTGTACACACAAAAACGACCCCGTTTAGTAAATAAATACGTACAAGTTACATAATGCACATAGGAGAGAGAGAGAGTAACCTGTAGAATAGTAGAGCCATTAGATGCGTAGCAACGAGGTTCATTGATAAGTTCCCATGAAAAGATGGTTGGGTCGTCTTTGTAAACTCGACCAGTAATTGTGTTTTTCCGAGTCAGCACGGTCTGTTTCAACATTTGGTCAAACCGTCGGTTAAGTTCGGTTGTGAAGTCGGCATGAATATACTACACTATTCTAGATCTTTATCCTTTTGTAAAATACACTTTAATTTGAAGACATTTGTCATAATAAGTTAAATCAACATTTTTGGATTGGTATATTTGTCTTCCTGATTGATATTTTTCAGTTGATTATATATATCGTGTTAACGTGTACAAAGAATTCTACATATTTTTGCCTTTGACGTGTCGTGTTACATATGATGATCTCGATTTATATAATAATATAACTGAACTTATCTAATCAAAATATGAAATTAAAGACTAACCTTCACGTGGTTCTTGTAGAATTGTTTGACAGCTGAGTTTGTGTAGAACTCATCCGGTTCATTTAAACCGGCCCATTCTACGTACTTTTTTCTCCCTCCATAATCTTCGTAATTATTGACTAAACTAATTATCAATTTAATTTTATATCTTCCAGCTTCATAAACCACAAAGTCTAGTCCCTGGTCATAACAAACTTTGTATCAGTACTCACAAAACGCAAATACAATTCGTTGTTAATTTTTTATTAATCAATTATGTACCCGAATAAGTCAACAAAAAAAGGTATCTCGTACCAACTTATGCTCCTTATTACATATAATTATAATTTATTGGAAACTATATATTATTTTGTCTATTTACCATTATCGACTTTTTTTTTTTTTTTGGTAACGCTATTATCGACTTTATATTACCATGTGACAAAGACACGACAATTTTTTTCAAGAAAAAAACCAAAAGGTTTGAATTTCCTTTGTCGGAAAGCCATATTTTGAAATTTGAATTCTTCAACTTAGATTCAACAAACAATGGTCATCGAGGGATTAATCTAACAAACACAAACTTGATTTGAAATTCCGTATAATAATAGAAATTAAAAATATATTTAATGATGAATTTGTTGAAACACTTGAGTTAAAATTCTCGATTTTTAACTCCAAAATATTTATATAGTTAATATAAAAAACATACGAAACTGCAAGAATATTTCAGCATTTTTGCAACTATCCACAAAGTCATAATACTAAAATATAACACATATGTATGCATATATGATCTATGTGTATGTATATGCATGAGTGTTACCTTGAAAACGTCTTCACTATAGGAGCCAGGAGAGATTTGAAGAGGAAGGTACTCTCCTTCGTTGAAACCCCAAACCCTAGCAACGTTCATTCCCACGGCGGAGGCTTGCCGGAGCGCCGCCGTCACGGGGGGTCTTCCTCCATACACCGTATCAGCCGCCGTAGTCATCATCCAATAAGCATTGAAACCGTTTAAGTAAACTCGTTCTCCGTTCAATACAAACTGCGTGCCGTTTCTTCCGACGAAGCCTGTCTTTACGGCGACGCAAATGCGGTTGTTTCCGACGAGAAACGTAAGAAGGAAGATGAAAAACGGCAAGATGTTTAACATTGTGTAACTTTTGCCCACTTGGAAAAAAAGAGAGAATGACGACACAACATGAAACTTAAAAGACATTTCTGTGTGTTTGTGTTATATATAGATTACAGATGTCTTAATGCCTACGTATTTGAAAAATATTTAGTTTTTTTTTCTACCATATTGCATACATTTATTTGAAAATATATGCACACGTATCTTGTAACGCGTTAAATAATTTATATAAAGTTCTGTTTTTTTAACGTTTATCAATTTTCTTGAGCGTTTATTTGTGGGTTAAGAAAACTATTATTTCGCAAACTAGTAGAAATTATTAAAAAAAGATTTTAGACGTTTATATTAATATTTGGGTTAAGAAGGAAAAAGATACTTTCGGTTATAATACGAAATTGAAATAGTATGACTTATGGTTGATCAATAATTAAATGATACGAAACGGTCACACTAATTATTTGCTTTGGCATATAAGCATGACACGCGTGTGGAGTGAAGCTATCATAGTAATTAAGCTTAGTATATTTATAAGATTATTTTTATTTGATTAGGTTAATGACTCAATTATATAAGATGAATTATTGGATTAAAATTCTCAATAGAAATTATAATTGAAATAGAGAAACTTCGTATGGATTTTGTAAGCTTCGAAATTGATTCGAGAGCTGTACCAAATACATCAATCAGATTATCTTTCAGGGCCCAATTTATGTTTAGATTTTTTAAATTGTGGATGGTGCACCGGTTATAATTTCTATTGAGAATTTTAATTTAACACATTAATTATTAAATTAAAAAAAAAACGTCTGGCAAATATAAAAGTAGATTGGTATACACCATGTGAATTGTGATGTGTAGATCTAGCTTGGGTCTATTAATGTTCTCAAGTTTTATTTCTCACTAATGGGCCTTTGAGAAAGCCTGTGTATTTCAATCCCAAATCTGCAACAAAGTTTTTGGAGCCAAATTTTGAGATGGATTTCGCCTTCTTATCTCAAAATTTAATAAATTTGACAATATTATTGAAGTGTCAAATTTTGAGGTTAAGTTCGACATTCAGAGATAGTTACAATTCAATCTCAAAATTTTATAAATGCCAGACGTTGGAACTAAACTCTGATTATATGATCGAAAATAACTACACACTCTAATTTAATTTATAATCTATAAAAAACAAAAAATACTTTTCAAACAGATACAACCTCATCTTTGGGGATAAAGATGTATGTTCTACAACAGAGATACAAGTTTTGTTCAAAAGTAAGTTCCACATCTAGTTGAATACCTAATTGTTCATGCACAACAAAACAAATCCAAATATCATTATCGAATACGAGACTACCCGTTGGTCATTTTGAAGTTTCTGTTCTGGAACATAACATGGTCACTGTGAGATTAATGCAGACTTCAGGCGACACGCTTTTTGAAGAAATATCTCTCTTCTGGTCTTCCCTTGCGAAATCAGAAGATAAAACGCAAGCTCCCGAAGAAGAAGTAATCGGAATCGGAGTCGCAGAGCTGGATGAGAAACACTTTTGTATAAACCATAAAGTATAACACTTAATGATGGAATTAGAATCCTATTTATAGAAATGAAAACATCTAAATAAGAAGTTAGATCTTCTATCAAATACGAGTCGGCATGTGGTTGAAGCTCGACAAGAAAGTGACAACTCCTTGATCATCTCAAGTTTCTCTTCAGGAGAAGAGTCATGAGACGAGATTGTTGCAATCTTTAAGCAACGAGCGTTTCTCAAGATGTAAACTGCAACTTCACTTTCTTGTGGTCTTCCTGACCAGTTGAAAACTTGTGGTCTTACCTTAACGGACAAAGTCTCTCATTCAAAATCCAAACCAGTAATGGTAAGATCAAGACTGCATTCGACGCTCTTCCTTCAAACTGGCAGTTTGGTCAGAGCAACCTTAACTTCTGAGATCACACTTTTAACTTTGGACATATGTAAATGAAATGAAAAAAGATTGGTTTCTTTGAATCAAATGTTACAGAATTCAAATACAAAAGAGTGTTAATAAGCTTTCCGAATGTTCTTTTTTTCCACTTATCTATCTCCGCATCACACGGTTACGCTCTCTCTTGCGGAATCGTTCCAACATGATTTGATCAGTTGCAGCTTGTCTGCTTTTCCCTGAATCAGCAGCATTATTACTACTACTAGGCGGTTTAGCTCCTTCGCCATCAGCTCGAGGCCCTCTATCTTTATATAGCTCGGGATGTTCTGCGTGTTTAAGTTATATTGATCAATACAAGAGTCCACACACACATAGCCCTAACAACTAAACATCAGATTTCCTTATAATAACTCAGATATGCTTATATAGAAACTTAACAAGCAAAAGGGAAAAAGAAGGAAAAACCTCTTCTAAGCTTTTCAGCATAATCTTTCCCGCGTTGGAAATAATCCGCACTATAACTAGACGGAATGCTAAACTCGGATTTAGGCCGACCCATAAGCCTCTTCTCCTGTAAAAGCTTCTTCGCAGCTTCTGTTTCTTCGATGTTCTTCAGCTTGTATCTATATCATCCAACAACATCAAAAAAGAACATCATTACATCTTTAACACACTCAAAACACTTAATCTCTAATCCATGAAAAAGTATTCATACTCGATCGGGAGTTGGACTTCTGCTATTCCGGTAGTCCACTGTGTTGAACTCTCTTCCGAGCTACGCTTCTTAACCTGAAACAAATTGGAAACTTTACTAAGAATGAAAACTCTTACTACACTCAAAATCAAACCTATCAAATGTTACAAAAAACCAACTTACTTTAAGATGATCAGGTATCTTATATAACTCATCCTCGACTCGCTTCAATTCGTTCTCAACCTCTTCTGCATCATCAAGATTTTTACCCCTTTTCTTCGCTAATTCTTGTTCAATATACTTTACCCTATTGAATCAATAAGAGGAACACAATTACCATAATGCTTCCAAAAGAAACCTCACTAACTCAATCTAACTTCTCTAAATTCCTTGGAATCGGTATAGAGATTCTTACATATTGGGATCTTCGATTAAAACAGCAGTTTCTTGAGCAAAAGTATCCTGCAACACAAGCTCTTCTTTCTCTCCTTCAGCTTCAACTTTCTCTACTGCTTTAACTTTCCCTATGCTATTTTGCGCCGTAGACAAAACTGGAATCCCTAATTTTCTCTCTCTCTGCTTCTGCAAAAACTTCACTTCTTCCAAAACTAATCTGCAAAATCACCAATTAACCCCAAAAAAACCGATCCTTTTCAACAACCCATCAAATTAATTGAAGTAAAAACCACGAATTCGTTAAAGAAAATTCCCCAGAAAACCCTAAAATTGTGATTTTTCCAAGCTTGAACTGACCTTCGATTCTCTTCTTCATCTGAAATTCCGGCTTTACTTTGATCATCTTCTTCTTCCTCCTCCTCAAAATTACGTTTCCTGAAATTCCTCTTCGGTGGCATGATTCGCTTTTCAAAGCGCTAATCGGACTCTGACTCTTTCTCTCTTCTACTTTTGATTATTCCGTCTTCACTCTGTATTTACAAAACTCTTTCTTCGGCTAAAATCACTAACGAAACGCACCGTTTTAACTTTGGGCCTTATAAATATAAGCCCGTTATACAATTTTTCAGGCCCAAGTTTGGTTTTGTTGGTCCAAATATCAGATTACAACAGTAAAAATTGTGGTACTCAAGAAAACGATTTGGATTTATAATACAATAAAAATCACATTAATAAGACACACCAAGTAATAAATTTCTTTTTTAGTTACCACAATATTAAGGATAACCTTTTTTAGGCTTCTTATTTATTACACCATTTTGCAATATATTAAAAGGAGATTTTAATTAAATTATTTCTAAGTTTTTTTTTTTTTTTGGCTAAAAAAATTATTTCTTAGTTGCAAGTCTTTCCTTGATCTTATCAACCATCTTAGTTCCAACCTGAAAAGTCTTTGTCAACACATCTTCCGGCAAAGCAGGCTCCGCCGTAAAAAGCGCCGCCGCAACGGAAACCGTCCCCGGCAACTGACTATTAAACGCCGCCAAAACCGACGCCGGAGATTTCCCATTGTTCTTTTGAAAATGCACGAGCCCTCTTGGAAAAACGAAAACTTCACCAATCTTTATGATTTTAGAGAAAAGTTTGTTCGCCGTCGTGATAAACCCGACTTCAAGCTCTCCTTCGAGGACATAGACGACTTCGGTGGCGCGTGGGTGAGTGTGGGGCGGGTTTAAACCTCCCGGCGCGTAATCTATACGCGCTAAGGAGACGGAGAGAGTGTTGAGTCCTGGGATTTTCTCCACGTTGGCTCCGGTCACGGCGGAGCCCGTCTTGGAGTTAATGACGGCTGGTTTTGAGATTCCGGAGAAGAAGAAATCGGACGACGTGATGTTTGATGTTTCTTTGCATGGGAATCCGTTTAGCTTGGTTCCTGCGATGTACACATCGTGTTGTTTATTTTATTGGTGTAAAGATTCCACCAAAAAAAAAAGTATATAAAAAAAAAAAGTTTCAAAATGTTACTATTTAAATAAAAAATGGTTATGAATTACAACCTTAGTTTTTCTTGCAATTGTTAATCTATAATGATTTGAAATTTACATATAGGTAGTTTTAAAATTTCATTAAAAAGTGTTATATATGTATTCTAGCTATAAATAATATTCATTTTAAATAATTAGTTTCACATAGTTCGACGCTTCTTTTATAAATTTGAATACAAATTAAATAGTGTTATTACCATGAGATTTATCGGCAACACAAAGATCTTGAAGAGCGTCGGGATCGTATGCACGAGTTGAGGCAATGATGCAAGATACCAAGGTGATAATGAAAACTCTTGAATTCAGCATGGCTTAAAATATGAATTATGACTTATGAGGAAAGAAGCTCGAAGTTATAGAAGCTATTGATAAAAAGAGGATTGCGTTTTGTGGTACTTATAGAAATATAACTTAGGCCAGTTTGATCGACAAGTCATTTGCTTGACAAAAACCGAACATCTCATTTGTCTTGACCAAACTAAGAAACGTACGTCATAGCTAATTAAGTAGGTAAAACAATGCCTTTCTAACATTTCTTTCACTACAACCAAGTCTTCTTGAAAAGAAAGGATTTTCGGTAAAATAATATATATTATTTACTTATGATTATGTAAGAAAATAATATATATATTAGGTTTCAATGGTTTCACATTTCTTTCATATAAATATTTGCAGTTTTTTGCTAAAGTTATTTTCTTGTAATTTGCAAACGCAAACACCAAATGCAGAAGGAAAATTGTTTTTTTATTTAATCTTGAAATTTTCAAGGTTATATGTTTATTTTCCTGGTTTTTTCGTTGCTCATATACACCCTAATTTTTCAGAGACGCACTCTAGCTGAAGATAACCCCCATTTTGATGTGACCAAAATTATTTGAGAATCTGAAAAAAATACTCTCATATTTCTAAGAGAGGCAGATTATAGAACAATAAACATGAAATTTTAAAGTTTTTACAAAGGGATGAGTCATTATATTTTACAAAATATCAAATAATGAAAAAATAGTATATGATTGATATAGGCACACATATGCACATGATTTTTGATGCAGTAAATCGTCTCATTGGGCATATCAATATTTTCGAATTTCTGTTTTTCCTAATGAGCGAACATTTCATACAAACATTTCTCTAGCTACCTTGCATATCATAGTCTTCCCGAAAAATCGAGGAAACTTGGGAAACAAGGAACCAACCCATAAAGAGGTTGAGGAGAAGGTGATGAGTGTGGGAATGAAAGATTGGTAAACGGTGGTAACGGCCAATTTGACGGTGGAATTAATGGTGGCAACATCATTTGATTCGCCGGATTTAGGCCGTGAACCATAGCCATCGTCGTCAACAGGTGGTGGTTATACATTCCAAAGTTTAATGTCGCCGGAGGAATATAAGGATTCATTCCCATCGCTGACATCACCTGCAATTACAGCATTATCTTTAATTACAACTTCGTTTCTGAATATAAATAGGACTCGTATTCATACATCTTCTAATGTTCAAATAGCTATTGGAACATAAAAGGTCTAGACACCCTAGCTATTGGAACATAAAATATATTATCAAAATGTATACCAAACACCAAAAATCGTTCGTGTAGAATGTTTAAAACGTCTAATCATCTAATCGACCACCTAAAAAATGTAATTGACTGTCTATTAAAGTAATCTACTGCCTACCACAACTCAAATTTTTCAAGTGATTAAACACCATAAAGAATTTGTTTAATCGAAAACAAATTTAAATCTCATAAGTTCATATAGCAATAACAACTAATTAAATATCAACCGATTAAATTGGCAAGAAAACTCGAATTTCAGTAAACCCCAAAATCTCATCAAGCCTCAACAGTCCTTTTCTTTGACACCCGATTTTCCCCGAACGACCAGCAAATATATACATCATATCATATAAATCATACATAGATATGTTGAATAAAGTTAAAATATAGACCTGGAGTTGAAGTTGAAGATTTTTCATATACTCAATTGCCTTATCGAGAACCGAAACCTTGTCCGTCTGAAAGTGAAAATCAAATAGAAAAAAATTATACACCGGTTATTATATAAACGTAAGGCAAGATTCCTTGAAATATGAAACTATATAGAACACACATATATAATACATAGTAACAAGTATATATATTAAAATATACAAACCTTGTGACAATTAGGTACAAGTTGCTGTAGTGTAAGCATCTTGTTACTCATCTCGTCTCTTCTTCTTTTTCGTCTCTTGGAACCTTCTCTTGTCACTGAAGGAACCTCTCTTGTAAACCCCTCTGATTCCTCCTACACAAATTGTTTAGAAAAAACGAAATTGAGCCAAAATTGAATATATACAATACATAGGAGTAATAAGGGATATGTGTATAATAATATTGACTTCTTACATCATCGCTCGAGATCTGGATACGACGCCGTTTTGGTTTTTCATGTTTGTTTCTCAAAAACCAACGATTATCCGAACTGTCTGAATAATCTTCACTGAGATGATAATCACCAGTTTCAGAATGTTCATCAGGAACAACAACCAACAAATCTTTCTCCGATTTTTCTTCTTCTTTGTGAAGCTCAGGAACAATTTGAACATGAATATCTGTGTGATCATGATCAAAGTAGTCGTAGTTCCATTTTAAGCCGTTGATTAGACGATCTTCATCAGTTCTTGCTCTTTCTGATACACCCTGATCTTTCACGGGAAGTGATCCGACGTGGTTTCTCCATCCAAGCCCCATGAAATCTTGATTATTCAACCTACAAAAAGTAAGAACTTATTAGGGTTTACAAGATTAATTAAGAAATAAAAGATTATTGGAATAAAAACTCGTAAGACAATAGTATAGTACATCTTAATCAAAGAGATTATTGGCGATGGAAGATTCGATAAAATTCTTTTTCTTCTTCAGGGACTTGAGATTTGTCCGAGATAATGGAATTCCAGTATTCAATCATTTATATTATAAGAACGATCGGAGCTGGATGGTATAGTTGTCAGCTAATTTAGTGACCCACTTGTATTATGCCACGTCTCGTACGATGAATGGCTGATAAAAATAATTTTCATTTTTTCTAACGTATACACCGACAACGATATAATACAATCCGACTAGATTATGTCAGAATAACTGAGTGGTAACTGGTAAGGCATAGTTTGGTCCCCCTAAAAAGGTTAAATTAGTTATTTAATTAAAATTATAAAGCAACTTTATTTTTCAACGTTGTTCTAAGACCGTTTTTTATTTGTATCAATGTAATATTCATACATGAATTTTAATTTGTTTATAGTCAATTTCTTTTCCTTTTAAAATTTTCAGAATAAGAAAGAAAAATAGTTGGTTTCTCATAATATATATATTTTTTTATTATTTTGTGTGAAAATGGTCAAAATGATTTTAAATCTTTTTACATGACCCTCTCTAATTGTATGATTCTGTTTATCCAAGGATACTTGAAATCGTACATGCATGCATGCATACATGATCACATATACACATATGTACGTAAGTATAGAGATATATATATATATATATATATATATTTATGTGGGTTGAGTGCATTTCAATTTAAATTTCTTCACCAAGAACTGTAATACGCAACGGGTAGGACCATTTTTATCCCTTTAGTTGATTTTTCCCGTAATCATTATCCTTTATCCTTGAATATTCGTCGTTATGCTTTATTATTGTATTAAAATTTAAATATCGGATGTCCAATCATCTTTAAATATAGCAAAAAATAGACCGTCTCTAAATGTCCGAAAACAGTCGACCATCACTCTTTTTTTAAACTGTCGATAAAAATGGTTCGTCATATTCAAAATTCTAAGAAAATCAAAGGTTCTATAAGCAATGTCATTGAAATAAAGAACCCTAAATCATTTAAAGACATTGATTATTTAGGTTCTAGGCGATTCCATAACTATTCGTCAAAAACGATAATGAAATAAAATTCTTTTCTTTTAAACGATAATGAAATAAAACTTATCTAGATATCAACACTTTGTGAGTGTTTATGTGGTTTATGATAATTCAATATATCATACAATACATATGCAGAATCACATGATATTGAGCTGTTTATTTTTCCGACAATAATGATCGATTTTTTCAGTTAATAACTACTATTAATACTAGGGGTTGCTTTGGAAAAGGAAAAAAAATCATTTTAGGGTTTTTATCCACAAAATCCCACGTGGGTGTATGGGTCCTAGGCCAATACAAGTAACGAATCAGTTTTTTGTTTTGTGTAACCCCACGACACATTTATTGGAATTTTAGAGTCACGTCTCCATCACCCATACACCGAGCAGGTGCGATGGTATAGGTCCACATTATTATTGTTTTTGCTTAAATATTGGTCCACATTATTTCGTTGATAAATACTAAAAATCTCCAATAATTACAACATAAATTACGCATTAAACTACTTACACAAAGTCACAAACCAAACGGGGGGAAAAAAAAACTACTTACACAAAGTCACAAACCAAACGGAAAAAAAAAGAGAACACATATCCAAAAATTTTGAATTATGATCAACCAACACCATTATATATTTGTTGTAACTCTTTTTTATTTTGGATCGCGTTGAATAAAATGGGCCCGAAAATCCTAAAAGAGAAAGAAAATGCGTGAAGTTCACGTGATCCCTCGTGATGGGCATGCTCCTCTGTCTGACACTTCAGTACTTTACATTTTGTTGGTGTCTTAGCGAGCGACGAAGCGAAACCACAGCCACTCCATGTCACGACAACGACCTCTCGGGAATCTACGTTCCAATCTACTTGCACAGTTCAATTTATTGATTATCAAAAAAACTTTAGCATTATTAATTCTACTTTTTTTAATACGTAGAATTTTTCCAATCATTTTTGTTGGAACTTAAATAAGAAGTATTTCTTTATTATGTTATTGGTTGACATAGATTTCAACTCCCACGTCCCAGCCCCATCATCCAATTCTCTTTTTTTATTTTTTTAAAAGAGGTCAGATATTTTTGGGAGGATAACATTTTAGGGTTATATTTATTCGCAAGGGTTCGTGTTTGGTTTCTATCCATGTGATTGTGATATTGGTTAGCTATGCTTGTTAGGGTTCTTGCCTAGTTTTTGTGTAATCTCTGGTGTAGTTATACGTAGAAACTTGTAATTCTTGTGCTTATCTATCTTTCAAATATATATTCAGATGAGAAAAGAAAAAAAAAATTAGGTAAAGTATCAAACCTAACAGTTTAAGTCATTTTAAACCTAGACTAATTTATTTCTGTTTTATATCACTAGTTATGTTATTGTATGTAGATATCATATCAACCGTTATGTACTTGTGTTTTTCAAGAACTATATTTCAAAGTAATGAAAATTAGTAAAAAAGTATAATCTACATATATAATTTATGTTTCGTTCATGATAATTAAGTCATATACTAATTTTGAGTTTTTGATTAACGATCACTTGCTAACAGCCGAACACTAAAATTGTTTTAGGCTTTTAGTTTGGCCCATTTAACGTATAATATGTAATTAACCCAAACACCGAAATAATGGGCCCATTGCATTTTTGTAGCCCAAGAGATCTATTTCATTTTAAAGCCTCTAGTTCAGGAGGAAGGTTTATCGTACAAGTCAACATGTTCTTATCGGAGAGATAGAGTTGACAAAATTGAAGAAAAAAGAAAGAAAGTATTTTCTTCTTCTCCTTTCTCGTGTCGATCGCCATGGAAATGTCTCTTCTCCGTCCGGCGATGACGCAGCCATCTCTGTCGTCAGTCTCCAAATTCCAGCCAACTCATCGATCGCGTGGTTACAATTCTATTAAGCTCCGTTGTTCTGTAGCCGGTGGATCGGTCGTCGGATCTTCTAGAATCGAAGGCGGAGGTACTACAATCACGGCGGATTGTGTGATCTTCGGCGGAGGAATTAGTGGTCTGTGCATCGCTCAAGCTCTTGCTACGAAGCACCCAGACGCTGCTCCTAATGTGATAGTGACGGAGGCGAAGGATCGTGTCGGAGGCAATATCATCACACGCGAGGAGAAAGGGTTTCTATGGGAAGAAGGACCTAATAGTTTTCAGCCATCTGATCCTATGCTCACTATGGTGGTACAGTTTCTTGATCGTCTTCTCATTGAATTCGCTTAATCACTTTGTAATGCAATTCGATTTTTGCTTCAGAGAGCGTGAAATGAGGCAATGGATTTGATTTTGAACCGTTGTATTGTACGAGAAGAGTTTTTGTAGAATGATTTGTGTTTGGTTTATTGGATTTAGCATTCTTATTGTGTGGTTAAAATGTAGGTCGATAGTGGTTTGAAGGATGAGCTAGTCTTGGGAGATCCTAATGCACCGAGGTTTGTGTTGTGGAATGGGAAATTGACGCCGGTTCCGTCGAAGCCAGCCGACTTGCCCTTCTTTGACTTGATGAGCATTGGAGGAAAGATTAGAGCTGGGCTTGGTGCTCTTGGCATTCGACCACCACCTCCAGTTTGTACTCTGACCACAACTTATGCTGCAAAGTTATGTGTTTTGTCTTCATCTTTATGCGGTCAGAATATGCTCATGTTCTTAGAGTTTGGTAAAGGTGACAGGGTCGTGAGGAATCTGTGGAAGAGTTTGTAAGGCGTAACCTTGGTGATGAGGTTTTTGATTGTTCAGGTAGAGTGGTTAGTTAGGAATTGCTTTTGTGATCTTCTTTTTGTTCATAACATGTTGTTCACAAAATTCTGGATGCTCTGAATTTTTGTGCATCCAGGTGTGTATGTTGGTGATCCTTCAACTGAGTATGAAAGCAGCTTTTGGGAAGGTTTGGAAACTAGAGGAGAATGGTGGCAGCATCATAGGTGGTACTTTTAAGGCAATCCAAGAGAGAAATAATGCTCCCAAGACAACCAGAGACCCGTGAGTAACGCTAACCATTCCACAAGTTTTTTTTTCTTTCTCTTAACATACTCTTGTAACATCATTCAACCTGATACTGTGTTAGGACTTGTAATCGGAAAACTGATCAAGCTTTTATTTATTGACAAAGAGGAAAATACATAGTCAGAGCAATCCTCACAGGATTCTCTTCTCTCTCTACACTTGATCAAATCCCTTGATACCCATTCTACTAACAGAAATCATAAATAGCCAATTCACCAGTTCCCTCACGTGTCTTGTCTCCTGACTCACCAAGCCGTTATTTCTCCTTGTGACGTGTCTCTGCTTCTAGAAGAATCAGGTCAGACTCCACGTCACCAATTCCTCAGGGCCTTACGAACTCTTGTTAGCCCCCTTGTTCCTGGGCCTAGACTTTCTGTACTGGTACACAATCGGAGTCCTTTCATCCACACCCCTAACATACTGTAGGCGCTTGCCAAAGCCAAAGGGACAAACAGTTTGTTCTTTTAGGAAAGGGCTCACAATGTTACCAGAGGCAATTTCTGCAAGGTATTGTATTATTTTGAATATTGGCAAATGAATCTGTTTTTCTTTTCGGCTCACTCCTTTTTCCAGGAGAACTGCAAAAACTTACACTTCATTGTGTTTGTATTGATTTTGGCAGGTTGGGTAGCAAAGTTAAGGTGTCTTGGAAGCTCTCGAGTATTACTAAACTGGATAGCGGAGGATACAACTTGACTTATGAGACTCCAGAGGGAGTAGTCTCTGTACAAAGCAAAAGCGTAGTGATGACTGTGCCATCTCATGTTGCTAGTAGTCAGTAAGTTTCTTGTTTCGTCAAATCAATCGTTGCCAAAAATAAAACCATGTGGATTTATCCAAAGCTGAAGAATTTCACATAGTTGAGCGAGTTGAGTATGCTGGTTTAAACTTTGATGATGAAAGTTGCTCTTTTGAAGGATTCTGCAGCAGAAGCACTCTCAAAGCTCTACTATCCGCCAGTTGCAGCAGTATCTATCTCCTACCCGAAAGAAGCAATCCGAAACGAATGCTTAATAGATGACGAACTAAAAGGGTTTGGCCAATTGCTTCCACGCACGCAAGGAGTGGAAACACTTGGTAAATTCTTAACTTTTCGATTACAATGTAAACTCCCGATGGTAAAAGTAACGGCATTGTTAACATCTCTTCTACACACTTATGCAGGAACAATATACAGTTCTTCGCTTTTTCCTAACCGAGCACCACCCGGAAGAGTGTTGTTATTGAACTACATCGGTGGAGCTACCAACACCGCGATCTTATCAACGGCAATGATAATAAACATGTTTCTTGAGACTGAAAATCCACAATTTTTAAGACAAAATCATCTCAAAGATCATATCTTTTGGTCACTTTGCAGTCAGAAGGTGAGTTAGTGGAAGCAGTGGATCGAGACTTGAGGAAGATGCTGATAAAACCAAGTTCGACCGATCCGCTTGTGTTAGGAGTAAGAGTATGGCCTCAAGCAATTTATTCTGATAGGTCACATCGATTTGGTAGACGCAGCAAAAGCCTCTCTCTCATCGTCTGGTCATGAAGGGATATTCTTGGGTGGAAATTACGTTGCAGGTGGGTCGGTGTGTGGAAGGTGGTTATGAAACTGCAACCGAAGTTAACAATTTCATGTCGAGGTACGCTTACAAGTAACAATCAATTAGATACTAAGTAGTAGTAGAATTGCAGTTTTGATTTTGAGAAAACAGAGTTTTAAGTCTTACTACAATTTGTGGCAAAAAAGACACAATAGCATGAAAGAGAGAGAGAGATAGTGGTATAAATAAGCCTAGAACAAATCGATCATAACTCTTGAATCTTGAGGATCATCGTGAAGAGATGAGATCTTGATAGTGTCGAGTGTTGTGGGTCTTGGAGATTTCTGTTGCGTGTAATGCGCAGATGATGATGATGATGATGATGTTGAGAAAAGCATGGAGGAAGCAGGAGAAGAAGATGGAAATTCGAGGTTTGTAGGGTGGAGGATTTGTGTGAGTAGAAGCACGATTGACGCCATTGATGATGATGATGATGATGATGATGAACTTAGAAGAAGCTTCTTCTGTGTTTTCTAGGGTTTTGTTTTGGTATTGATGTTATTTTCCCAAGTGATTCTCTAATCTCCTTTATATATAGAGAGGTGGACAACAATAAAATATATATATATATAGAGAGAGAAGGACAAAAAGTGGGGGCCCACTGAAATAATCTAAAGAGCGTGGTTTTGTCGAGAGATGCGGTTTGTGTTTTTGAAATCCAACGGACGATAGAATCCAATGGGACTCTTTAAATCTTCGGGTTTATTTGGGCTGACTTTTTTAGATCTTGCATTTATATATCGCCCCAAATACTAGCTGTTCCACCTGGCAATGGCATGTGAGATCCTTCTCCTCGTATTTTTTTTACTACCTCTATTTTAAAATATAAATTGTTTAAGCTAAAAACTCAAATAAAAAACTATTTTTTACTAAAAAATACTTCTTCTATTTTATAAAAATTGATGTTTTGATTTTTTTCATATAAAATTAAAAACAATTTACCTATAAATTATTAATACATTATTTTTTATTATTAAATACTTTTCAATATCTATTAACTAATAATAATTCAAAATTTAAATATTTTTAATTAATCTTACAGTTTGCAGAAAGTATCATTTAATAGTCTAAAATATCAATTTTTATAGAACAAAAAAAAACTCAAAACATCAATCTTCATGAAACAAAAAAAAATTATTTAATATATTTAATAAAAATAATTTGACCAATCACACAAAATATTGCAAAATATTAGTAGTCACACAATATTCAATAAAATTTAAAAATATCTAAGCAAAAAAAACTTCCAAAACAATTTACATGGAAAGAGTATTTGATTTAATTAATATTAGAATATTACATTTCTTAATTTTCATTTCATTTAGAATTACGATACACAGAATTCTTAATTATGTTCTACTATGCTTATTAGAAAGCATATCATAAGGAATTGTAAAAGCATTGAATTTCTTAATTTGTTTTTTTGTCAACTCAATTTCTTAATTATTTCTTGAATAATATAAATGATAGATTAAAATAGTAGTAGTTGGGAAATATATTGTTGTATTTTAAAACATTGCATATATCTACATTTAAAGTCTAAAACATGAATATATATATATATATATATATATATATATATTTATATATAACTAATAAAGTGTATTTGTTTGTTGAAAAAAGGTTTAAAAGTTGTTGGCTAATTTTATTTTTTAAGTTCAAAATCAAGAATACCATGGGAATAACTTTCTCCCATTAAATGTTGTAGGTAATGGTTGGCAATCAAAAACCATCAAATCACATTAAATTCAAAGACGACCCATAGAAAACTATACATTACTGAATCAAACCCCTCCATGTGTCTGCAATGCAGCGTTATACAAAAGCTGACTTTTGTTTATTATAAAAGTAAAGATTTTTAGTCAACCAAATTATTATTTAAGCGAAGGGCTTTTGTTTCTCACAGTCCAAATTAGGCCCAGTAGCTACATTAAATAGCCCAGCATATCTCTGAAAATACCCGATCCGGTCATTCACCCGCCCGTCTCCAGGAATCCCACACTCTAAACCGCCGTTTATGATGTTTGTGGTCAAACCAAAACCACCGGTCCGGTTTGCCGCCAAATCAGCCCTCGTAGGTCGGTATCTTCCGATCATGACGTCATGGCACGACGGTTTTGGACTCTGCTCAGTCATCCAAAACCAAAGTGCTGTTTGGAAAGCTATCACTGAATTATTCGAAACCGTTTCTGGATTCCTTAGACCATCGAATCCTAGTGCTCGACCGGCCGGTCCGTAGTTATAATTCCTTTTTACCCAAAATGGAAAAAAAAACAATAATTAGAAACATTTGTGTTATACCAAGTCTACCAATATACCCACTTGCCTTTACTATATAACTTTATGATTTAATATTGATAGTGAAAATAAACATACCACGAGAGTTGAATTGGACCTCTTCCTTGGTACGTCTTGTTAGAGAAACAAGGCCACTCTGTATTAGAAGAATCGCAATAACTACTTTGTGGATTCACTTCTTCTTTAAAACACAAGCCCCAAGCGTACGGTCCGTCCGGCGCGGTAGCCCATCCTCCGGTCGTCTCGTGTGAAATTTGAGCCAAAAACGCAGCCACTTCGCGCCGCCGTGTTTCGACATTTCCGACGCTCCCAAATCTCGGAAACCGCCTCGTTGCTTCCACGAAAGATTCATAAGTGTAGAAACCATTTGCGGGGCAAGCTGTATTATCCTTGTGGATGAACATTGAGTCGTATAGCGATTTTGGCACCAAACGCGCGATTGTAGTGGCTTCGGTTTGGCCGAAAGATAGTATCGAGATGATTGAGAGCAATAAGCATAAGAGAAGAGAGGAATGTTGAGCCATTTTTGTAAGGGAACTTGGTGGTTTTTTGTGTAAGAAGAAGACGAGCTTGCAGTTCGTTATATAGATGTGTAAATGGTCAAACTTGTTTTTTTCATCGATTTGAAGGTTCGTTTAGTCAACAAAAACAAACAAAATTATCAATATAATCATTGAATGATATGGATAGTGTGTATACATTATAATGTGAATTAAAATTACGATTAAAATCATTGTGAGTGACGAACTTTTATTCGGTCAACGTTTGGAGTATTACAAAAAATAACGAAGACTCATTCTTGCTTGAAAAAATCTCCTTTTTTTGTGGATGAATAAATTGTCAAATTCAGATTTTTTTTTTTTTTTTTAATAATATACACAAAAGTTTCTCTTTTGGCGGCTAACTAATAGTTGAAATATAACAATACATTTGATTAGATGTTCTTATTGCGGAGATAAAACTAATTGATCAACTAAGTTTTATAATTTGATGTGTTTAAGTGAACCACATGCCGTTTTAGCTAGTTTAGACGACGACAAGTCTTTATGTAATTTAAACTACACGCCGGTTTTAGCTTGTTTAAACGACACAAAGTTTTGTGCTTAAACCCTACCACACCATCACTCCCTTAGAGACTGTCGTTAGGTTAGAGAGAAAAAACGCGAATTTGTGAAAAAATGAATTTCCGTAATCTGGTAGCTTCTGGTTCTCGTCTCGGTAAAAGATTCTGTGCAACGCTCTTCTCTCCGGCGTCGTCTTCCGGCGTCGAAGCCTCTGTTTCGATTCCGGCGACGGCGGCGGATGGCGTCGGATCCTCTGTTTCTGCTCCGACGGCGGCTTCAAGGCAGAGAGAGATGTACAAGAAACTTTCGAAGCTTAGTGTGACCGGAGAAACAGTGGCACAGACGTTAAATCAGTTCATCATGGAGGGTATTCCCGTCAGAAAATTCGATCTCTTTCGTTGCGCTAAGGATCTTCGCAAATTCCGTCGTCATCAACACGCCCTTGAGGTTCGTTTTATCTGTTTCATCATCTATGGGATGCTAATCGAAATGGGTTGGTTTTTAGGTTAAAAATCATTGTCAAAAGTTTTGTGATTTCAGGGTTTAATTGGGGCTATACTCATTGTCTATTGATTTAGAGAAGAAATTTCACTAGTTTTGGAGTTTGATTAGGGTTTAAATGACAAATTTCAGATCTTTGATTGGATAGAGATGAGGAAAATGGCATTTTCCGTCACCGATCACGCGATTCGTTTGGATCTAATCTCAAAAACGAAAGGATTAGAAGCAGCTGAAAGGTACTTTCACAGCTTAAATCCATCTACAAAGAATCATCAGTCTACTTACGGGTCACTCATGAACTGTTACTGTGTGGAACTCAAGGAAGAGAAAGCAAAAGCTCATTTTGAGAAAATGGATCAGCTCAAATTTGTTAACAATACGTTACCTTTCAACAACATGATGTCGATGTACATGCGGTTAGGTCAGCCCGAGAAAGTACCTGAGCTGGTTGATGCGATGAAACAGAAGGGTATATCTCCTTGTTGGATTACTTACTCTATATGGATGCAGAGTTTTGGAAGTTTGAATGACTTAGATGGATTAGAGAAGATTGTAGTTGAAATGGGCAAAGACAGGAAAGCTACGACCAATTGGAACACTTACTCTAATCTAGCAGCAATCTTCACTAAAGCTGGTCTTTACGAGAAAGCAGAATCGGCGTTGAAATCTATGGAGGAAAAGATGAATCCTAATAACCGCGATGCTCACCATTTTCTCATTAGCTTGTACACTGGAATTTCGAAAGCTTCCGAGGTTTATAGAGCTTGGGAATCGCTAAACAAGGCTCGTCCTGAGGTCAACAATATGAGCTATCTTGTCATGATACAAGCGCTGAGTAAACTTGGCGACATAGACGGTTTTAAGAAGATTTTCACAGAGTGGGAATCGAAATGCAGGACTTACGATATGAGGCTGGTTAACTTCGCGATTCACACGTATATAAAAGCGAATATGTATGAAGAAGCAGAGATGGTTCTTGATGGTGCTATAAAAAAGTCCAAAGGACCATTCTCCAAAGCTAGACAGCTTTTGATGATCCATCTATTGGAGAAGGGTAAAGTGGATTTGGTAATGAAGCATTTGGAAGCGGCGTTTTCGAATGCCGAAGAGATCAAAGACGACTGGAACTGGAGCTCAGAGCTAGTCAGCTTGTTCTTTCTTCACTTTGAGAGAACTAAAGATGTTGAAGGAGCAGAAAACTTCTGCAGGAATTTGTCGAAATGGAGACCTCTTGATTCTGAAACTGTGACATTTCTTATGAAGATCTATGCAGCAGCAGAGAAAACATGTCCTGAAATGCGAGAGAGATTGTCTCAATACCAGATTGAAGTAAGCGAGGAGGAGATCCAAGACTTGCTTCAAAAGGTTCGTCCTTGAATATTAAGCTGCAATAATTTGGTTCTTATTCTTTTAAAAAAACTCAGCTTTTGACCACAATTTGTGGGTTACATCAGAGAAGATCTCATGAAAAAAATTAGTTTTTTAAGTGTTTACATAATTAGTTTCTTCCTTAATCATTTTGGTAATAATAGATATTTGAAGATGGTGTTTAGATTTGTCTCGTTTATGAGTTCAAGATTTTGACGATTTTGTGGGTTACATAAGGCAAGATGTCATGTTAGTGATATTTTGAATGTATCTGTTTACTTTTTTAATAATTGTCAACGAATAATTTGTTTATTTATCCAAATCCAATAACCGACTACTGCCAAAAAAAAGATAACAATTTATTTGCTAATTGTGGACCACATGACCCATGTTTATCGTTAGTGCTAACCAATAAAGTCATGAAAAAAAGTTTTTATATAATTTAAACAAAATAGCTTTATTTATCCACAAGAGGTAGAAAACTAAAAAGAGTAACCAGATAAACAATTCTGATTAGAAAATAGCTGTAAAAGAGAAAAATTACAGTTAAAGTTATTCAATTCTTCTACTGTTAAAAAAAAAAACAGCAAAATCGTTTTGTAATAAATGAGAATCAGAATTATCCAAATGTGATTACTGATTAGTAAAAAAATCTGATTAAGAAAGGAAACAAATAACAAGCGGCGTATATTCTTTATAAGTGTTAACAGGCTGGCACGTTTGTATCTAATCGCAAAATTTCTTTTTTCTTTTTTTGTCAATTCGTTCGGCGACATAACAATCCAAAAAAACATTCTTTTTAGTTTTTTTTTTTTTTTTGTGTGTTTATATATACACACACACACACAAAAAAAAACAAAACTGATATCTTTGAGACATTTGGGATACGCAACCAAATACAAAAGAAAAAAGACAGTCTTTCTCAGATTTCATCCACAAGAACCCTAATTTGAGGTTTGTGTACTCTTCTTACTTCTTTGTTTTTTCAGTATTGCATTCACAAATTTAACCCTTTTGCGTGTTTCCGTTAACGGGTTTTCACATTGGCGACGAAAGATTTGATTTTTTGCTGCTTAAATTTCTGTGATTTTTGTTTGATTAGTTTATTGCAGAGTGGGTTCTTCAAGTCTGCATCTTTCATTAGCTTTTATTCGAGAATGTGGATTTTTGTTTATTTGGTGCTACATTTGTCTCTGAGCCACTGTTCTCGAATCTCAAGTTTGCTTTACTGTGACTGCTTTATATCAAGAGAATCTGGAAAATCGAATGTTCTAATTCGTTTTTAGTTCCTTCTCAATTATAAACCGTCTCTTATCTGGTTTGGTGGGTTTTAAGCAAAAACAATTTTAAAGGTTACTTTGTCTTCCGAGTTAGGGTTTTTTTAGGTGAAACCAAAATTAGCATTCTTTCTTCATTTGTCTAATCTCTTGTATGATTTGTTCGTGTAGCAGGACAGTTAAGGAAGTGTGCGAGTTTCATTAGTCTAAAAGATTGCTTTTGTGGGTGTTAAGTGGTAGTTGAGGAGAAACTTAGTGAAGGATGGATCAAATGGTTTTAGGAGAACAAGATCTTGAAGTAGACATTGAAGCTGGTCGATCTGATGTTATGCAAGAATCTACATCAGATATGGTTTCAGGCAATGATGTTTGGAGTGAACGTGCGTCTGAAAAGATTGTTGATGAACTGAACTATCCATTAATGGGAAACGAAAACCGGGCAGAAACAAGTAGTCAAAGTTTGGATCTTTCGGAGAAAAAATGCGATAGTGTAAAGATAAAGAAGTCGAGGAAGGCTTCAAAGCCACCGAGACCACCAAAAGGCCCTTCGTTGAGTGTGAATGACCATAAGGTGATGAGGGAAATAGCAGAGCTCGCAGTGAGAAAGCGTGAGAGGATTGAACGGATGAAAAACTCTCTAAAAAGAATTAAAGCAGCAAAGTCATCATCATCATCATCGTCTCAGTACATTAGCATTTTCTCGATGATAGTCACGGTGCTATTCTTCGTCTTCGTAGTCTTTCAAGGTACCAATTTTGATAGTTTCCTAATGAAAGTTAGCTCTTTTCGACTCTTTTAATGAAACCAGAAATTGCTACTTTGATCTTGAGATTGCAAAATTTGTTTCCTCAAGGCATGAATTTGTCTAAAGAAACAGTCCTAAGATTCTCTATGGTTTTAGTTAGATTCATTGCTTTTAGGACACTTAGCTTGTCTTAAACTCTTTCTTGGATAAACAGAGTTTGTTCGGTTTCTATAGAACAGGGAAAATCGAAAGTGCCTTAAAAACAACTCTTTCTTTGTGATGCAGGATGCTTCGCAGGCAATTCGAGATTGACTTCAGACAAATCACCTGCACCAGTTGTTTCACCTAACAACCAAATGATTTCAGTTCAGTTCTACAATGAATTTGCTCCCGTTGAGCAAACCGATCCCAGCCCGACCACCTCATTCAGGTGAGAAGAACATTCACTGTTTTGGTCCTTTTCAAACAATAACAGTTTCTATTACTGATTCTTACTATGAAATATGAATCAAAGAAGCAACTTTCTAAACAACTGCTAACATGAAACAATTCAGGTACACGAGGAAGCGAATTTCGGGTTCAGAAGAAGACTCGAGGCACGTCACGAGATGAGTTCTCTGTTTGGTTCTGACATTGACTCTCAACTGTTAACTCTTGTGGTTCAAGTTTTGTACTCTTTCTCTTGTATATCTATCTAGTTGTATGTTCACTTGTCCTTACCTTTTAGAAACTATCTTTGTGGAGATAAGATCTTGTAAAAACGACTGCGTTTCAAATGTTTGATTATACTAATGAACAATCCACACTACCTTGGTCTGTTCAACGTGAAAAATGGTTTGAGCTATTTAATGAAGGAAAAGTGATGGGAAAGTTGTTATTGGCCTTAAAAAATAGATTTTTCATATAATATAAATGATCGAAAATTATTTAAATAATTTGAGCTTTTTCATGAAGGAAAATTGATGGAAATTTTGTTATTGACCTTAGAAAAATTAAGATCTTTCATACACAAAAAAAGGAAAAAAAAAAGGAAGAAGATAGAAAATTGTGAAAATGACTTCCCTGCCAATTGGATTTCTACAACGTTTATGGTCTATAACTATAGCAATAATATCTACATTTAAAACCCTATACTTTTCTATATTATTAAGAACTTCGTACTTAAATCAAATCAAAATTTAATAAAGGATCATTGTCTTTGTGTCTACTTGCAAATAAACTTTATTTCTAATCAAGGAAAAACTGCATTTTATGGTTGATCTATATGACTATATGCAAAGTCTTAACATGCACGAGATTGCAATCCACAAAATCATCTTTTTATTATTATGTGTTATATTGATTGAAGTGTAACCAACCTTTACGTATGGTAAAGTTATGAACTTTTTTTCTTCAATACGTCTTATTCAAAATGATACCAATTGTTAGGGTATTACGTACATGACCTGGTTCAAATTGCTTAACCTTTGAGTATCTTTGTAACCGTTGTCATTTTTTAATTCAACAAGTACAGAAGTACCAAGTATATTTATTTACCTTTTACTCAAAAGTCAAAACTAAACTCAAATTTTGTATATTTACTTAATTAGCAGTGTTGGAATTTTATTACTATCTTTTTAATTGGTTCAGTTGCCAATAACAAACGCAACCGACAATGCTTTCTATTTTAATGCGTACTCTAATTAGTTTGGATGTGAGTCATGTGACAATGACAATACTTGCGACTTGCGAGGATCAAATATTCACAGTTTATATTATACTTCTATTATATACTTCCAAATTACCATTTTGTGAAAGTTTCTCAATTAAGAAAGTGAAAATAAAATAAGTTATATAACAAGAGAGATCCACTTCCCTTAGTCACGGACAACACCGCACAAAAAGTCGGTTAAACTCACTCCCATTTCATTGCTCATTATCGTATATTTACAGTTTTGCCCCGTTTCATTTCTATATTTCCACTTCAACCTTCATAGAAAATAAGTTAAATAACTAATTTGAGACTTTTTTTTTGTAATTCGATTCGAGAACATTCCTCTCCAAGCTTGAAAGGATATAAAATTTAGTGTGAACATACATAAAGATTAATCATATAGGTTAGGTATACGTCGCAATTTCGTGAATCTTTGAAAGTTTTCACACTTTAACATTAATTCCTCACATATTATATAATATTGTAAAAAATTTCTAAACCAAAACTATGAGAAATTGCCATGTGTTTCATAACTTTTTGACATATATATATATATATATATATATATATATATATATATTTTTTTTTTTTTAATAAATAACACTAATTAATTTTGTTTTGCTATAATAATTTTTAAAAAAATAAAAAAACATTTAGCAAATTGAGTATATATATCCAATTGATATTTGTTTTTGTTTATTTCATCTTTTAAAAATAGTTTTCCATTTTTATTTATTTTAACTGGTTCAACAAACCTATTATTTATTAATTATGTATTTTTAACTAATACATAAAACATTATAGAGAAAATTTGTAACCATCCATAGTTACATTTTATTGACTTGTGGTATATGTTTCCAAAAAAAATCATAAATTGGTGTTTTGAGAAATTTTTATAATTTATATATAAATATTTATCTTAACTAAGCAATAAAAAAATATTCTTTTTTAAGCAAAATTCAAAAAATAAAAATAATGATACATTAAAAAGATAAAATTCATTTGATTTTAAATATATTAAAAAGCGCCATATAAAAAAAATCATAGTATTGAAAAATAATGATACATTAAAAAGATTAATTTCATTTGATTTTAAATATATTAAAAAAGCGCCATATAAATATATTAAAAAAGCGCCATATAAAAAGCGTCATATGTTGACAAAAAAAAGCGCTATATAAAAAAAATTAGCCTTAGAAGCACAAAGTTTAGATGAAAATTAAAAGACCAAATTGACTCAAAATCAAGTTCTTATATTTATTACATGGAAAAAAAACCGACCAAATAATGATAATTTGTAATTTATGAACAATTAAATCTCATTATTAAAAAGTATTAAACCGCTTTAACAAAGAAAAATTAAATTCTTATCAATAACTAATAAAAAAATCAATTATTAAAATATAACTGAAAAATAACATATTAAGTTATTATAGTCATAGTATGATTTTATGATCTTTATGTTTTATAAATACATTTTAATATGATACTAAATTCATAGTTTTAATACAAATAGAGAAAAATATGAAAACATATAATAGTAAGGTTATTCAACAATATGTTTAGTAATCAACTCACATAATGTATACAACTTATATAAGTTTAGTCGGTTCATATTCAATTTTTATTAGTAAACGTATTCTTTTTCTTTATACATTATAAATTGTATATGATCAATAATTTGTTATAAGTGTTTAGTTTAGAAACATAAAATTTATGTAATATTAAATAGATAAATTATCAATAAGTTACAAATTATTATATGTTTTACAATGTTAAATTTTAAACCCACACATAGCCTAGGCAATCTCAAGTTATTCTATATTTTTTAGATATGCATGTTAATACTAATACTTTTGTATACGTTCTCCTCGTTTTGGTTTCAAGCTGGTCTCTAATCTATATTTAACCTGGCTAATACATAGTTATGGAGAACTATTTTATAATGTCCTTAAATGAAACTACGATGTATATAACCTATATGATTAATCTCTATGTATATTCACAAGGTCTTCGAGCCATTGAATGAAAATTTCGTTTTTCTACAACATTTCAAGAAAAGTATTTTAATTTTTCATGTTTTGTAAAACAAATTCAGAAACTTAAAATAACAATACGGCTGGATCTTATGTAATTCGAAAGTTAGAATAAAAGACTACTAAATATTTTATCAGAATCAACCAATTGAGAGAGAACAATTCGCAACATTAAGCGGATCTCTCCATCAATAGATTCTCTTACTCGATGAATTTATATATGCATATATATATATACATATAAATTAACAACCTTCTCTTATTTTTGAAAAAAAATGATGAATAACGTTAATCAAGTGGCTCTATCTCAGCAGCCGAGTGATCGGAAATTGAACATACTAAGTCTAAAACCAAAGGACTTGTATGATTGCGAATTAATATTAGCTTAGACATAAAATTTGACTCATATATTATATTTTTCTCCACGCATTTATACAAGACAAAGAAATAATACAGGAAAACTGTTTAAAAAACATAATAAAATAAACCTCATAACATGAACTTGTAAAATTAAGCATGCTTCTTTTTCAGTTAATTGATTTTTTTGTTTTTTTAGTCGTCAACTTTTTCAGTTAATTGATATACCCAATTATTCGTTATATGATGATGAAATGTTTTTGAATAGGTCAATATGGGTCAATAGAAATGTACCTTTTGAGAAAGAATAAACGATGGTATATATATTGAGATGCGGCTAGAGGGTGGAAGATAATGTCCAAGTCGGTTTAACGAGTCTAACCCCAAAGAAAAAGAAAAAAAAAACAGATTTGATATTTTACTAATTAATTGTAATCTGTTGCCTAAAAAAAACTAAATTGTAATCGGATTATTCGATTTAATAATAATAATCGAACTATATGTCGACGCGTGAGTATACTTATCCAACATTACCATTCAAATCATTAATTGTGGTCATGCAACGCTGTACGGTAAGGAAGAAGTGGAACCATCATCAATGGCATTCCTTGTAAATACTAAACACGTCTCAAGGGTATTTACGTCACGATCCCATTATATAAATGGAACCATCATCAATGACTTTCTCTCGACATGCAGAGTCTAGAATCCAGCGACTTCAATTTACATTTTCATAAGAAAAGAAGAAGTCAAAATCATGTCCAGTAATAAGATATCGAATCTCCAAAGTCTTGTCTTCTTCCTCTACCGGTTTTTTGTTCTCCGGCGTTGGTGTCATCGGAACCCTAAACCAAAACTCCAAAAATGGCCTTCTCACGGTCTCCATCAACGTCACGACCTATCGCACCACACCTTGATTTTCAACGTCGAAGGAGCTCTTCTCAAATCAAAATCTTTATTCCCTTATTTCATGCTAGTAGCTTTTGAAGCCGGAGGGGTAATAAGGTCATTTTTACTCTTCATTCTCTATCCTTTGATATGTTTGATGAGCTACGAGATGGGCTTGAAGGCCATGGTGATGTTAAGCTTCTTCGGGGTTAAAAGGAAAAGCTTTCGGGCAGGGAAATCGGTTTTGCCTAAGTATTTTCTTGAAGATGTTGGGCTCGAGATGTTTGAGGTTTTGAAGAGAGGAGGTAAGAGAGTTGGTGTGAGTGATTTGCCACAAGTTATGATTGATGGGTTCTTGAGAGATTACTTGGAGATTGAAGTTGTGATCGGGAGAGAGATGAAAATGATTGGTGGTTACTACTTAGGCATCATGGAGGATAATAAAAAACAAGAGTTTGCTTTTAATGAATTGATTCAAGAAGAAAAACTAAGTAGTGGTCATGTCATTGGCATCACTTCTTTTAATTTGCCAAGTCACCGATCGCTATTCTCTCAATTTTGCCAGGTAAATTTATCATATTTCGAGATATATAACGTAAAAAGTTCTTTAGTTGTTTTTCTTTACATGGAAACTTTTGGTAATTCTAAAAGAGGTCTTAGGCTCAACTATATAGTTGTATTTTTTGGGAGATAAATAAAGACAAATCCTTATATCACGGTTTTTTAGATTTCAAATACTTTCTGTTTTTATAATATGGTATTTTTCATTCAGTTTTTTGGGTATACGGAAGATCCATAATAAATTAAAGTCCCCAATAGGCAATATTGTTTAGTTTATCTTTTAATTCTTTAAAATACGTTTTATGTGTTTGGTGAGTTTTCGATATCTGGGAACCATACATATGTAAGTCCCCAATAGAATCTCGTTGGTTTTAAATGTGGCTCTTTGAACGAGACATGCATTGATTTTTTTGGTTTTATATGATGCAATTAATTCAAACAATAGACTATTGGAAAGGGAAAAAAATACTGTGAATGATTAATCTGATGCAATTAATTCAAACCATTGACTATGACTAGTTAATCTATACTCAACCGATTTGATTTTTTGATACTAACAATCTTCTCTAATCCTTTTTTTTTTTATGTAAAACAGGAGATTTACTTCGTCAGAAATTCAGACAAGAAAAGTTGGCAAATTCTACCGAGAGATAAATACCCTAAGCCATTGGTTTTCCACGATGGTCGTTTAGCCATCAAGCCAACACCTTTAAACACACTCACCTTATTCATGTGGACCCCATTCGCCGCCGCTCTAGCCGCCGCAAGACTCGTCTTTGGCCTAAACCTCCCTTACTCCTTAGCCTATCCTTTCCTTGCCTTCACCGGTCTCCGCCTAACCCTCACGGTCAACAACCACAACCACCAAATTTCTTCATCTTCCGACAAGAAAAAAGGTTGCCTCTATGTGTGTAACCATAGAACCTTATTAGACCCACTTTACATTTCTTATGCTCTAAGGGAAAAAAACATCAAAGCTGTTACGTATAGTCTAAGTAGATTATCTGAGATTCTAGCTCCGATCACTACGGTTAGATTGACTCGTAACCGAGCCCAAGATGGTCAAGCCATGGAAAGATTGTTGACCCAAGGAAATCTCGTGGTTTGTCCTGAAGGGACTACGTGTAGAGAGCCTTACTTGCTTCGGTTTAGTTCACTTTTCTCGGAGGTCAGTGACGTCATCGTACCGATTGCTATCGACTCACACGTGAGTTTCTTTCATGGCACGACGGCTAGTGGGCTTAAGGCTTTTGATCCGATTTTCTTTCTCTTGGATCCTTATCCTTCATACACCGTCCAATTGCTTGATCCTGTCTCTGGAGCATCCACGTGTAGAGATCCTAGTGATGGAAAATCTAAGTTCGAAGTGGCTAATCACGTGCAGCGTGAGATCGGGAATGCATTGGGGTTCGAGTGCACCAACCTCACGAGACGAGATAAGTACTTGATCTTAGCCGGTAATAATGGAGTTGTCAGCGAAAAATAAATGTTTTTAAGTCGTTTATTGTCTTACTTAGGGCCTTTTTTTAGACGGTGTGTGACCAATATGCTTTAAAAATTTATATGATTTTTTCTTCCATAATGTAAGTATCCTTTTGTGTGACCAATACACATATATATATATATATATATATATATATATCATTCAAATTCTTCTCTTAATTAGTTCATTAGGAAACTAAAAGTAACTTTGTACAAATAAATTTTACTATATATATACAGAATTTTGTTCTTTTTTTTGTATTATATGATCGTGCAGTCATAGTCAAAACTCAGAAATAGTTTACATGCATCATACCGTTATATACTCCATTACAAGTATATGTTTTGTTTGTTAAGGTATTTAGATCACCTCCATTAAAGAATTCTAAAATATTAGAGAAATTTTCAAAATAATAGATAATTATTAGAGAGATTTTCATAAAATGAGAGAAGTTGTCTAAAGTATTTCATTTGAGAACTCTTCTCCTCTTTTGAGAATTTCTCTTCATATTTTATTTATATTTTGTTTTATATAAATTTTTCTAGAACTCGTCTAAAAACTTTAGATGGAGATGCTTTTATAACGTATATGCATTTATATGAATAATTGTTATCTGAAAGAGTTACCAATTCGAAGACATGGCCAAGAAAAAATGTTAGAAGATGTTATAGGATAATCAAATATGAGTTACAATCCAAGATAATGACTGATCTTAGGACGGAACCGTGGATACCGACTTGTATATAGAAAAAGGGTTAGTTAATTACATGTTATTTTTATATTTCGGCATTACTAATTTGTTGATTTTGAAATAGGAAGTTTTAAATTACAATAATTTCGACTTTAGAGATTGCGAGATATATCGAGTGGGACTCATGCCGATAATTTGTGTGTCAACCCTACCGCATCTTCCCACCTAACTCTGTTTAATGCTTCTTCAATCCTATGATTAAATCATTAACTTCGTTGAATAGCGGATTGAAATATTAATTTTATTGAGGAATTAAGGAGATGTTTAAATAAAGTATTTTTAAGATATCATCATAGAGATATCGAAATAATAACCTACAAATTTTAAATTAATCCCTCCGTATCATAATAGATGATGATTTAGAGAATTTTTTTGTTTCATAATTGATGATATTTTCAATTTTCTATGTAAAATTAATTGTGTTTTTATTATTTTAACTTTTAAATTCTGTAAAATATTTTTTAATTGGTTGAATTATTTTGGAGTTGATGATAAAACATATTTTATTTTGAAAAAATAAAAAAATAAATAATTTTTTAATTTATGTGCAACAACCTTAAAAATCAAATAATATGAAACAGAGGGAGTATATAATTAGAAACAAAATTTAGTTGGGAAATTGTGACGAGTAGTTATAAAAGTTTTAATAAAACTGAATTTAAAATTTGATTTGGGATTTTGGGTTGTACTTTGGTCTAATTGCATATAAAACTAAGATTGGTCCAAATATTTTGGAGAGGAGGCAAAAAGTAAAATATCAAAGTCTCAAAGGGACATAACTTTTTTAAAGTTTACATATACATCTAGAAATTCGATGGTGACTGATCTATAGACTTTGTACAAAAACAGATTAGAGTTTAGTTGTCTGATGCTCTGTTTTGTCCTTTTTTTTTGTGTGTGTTAAAAATTGGGAAAAAAATTTAACCGATTTAGCCAGTTTCACCTAACACGGTAATTATTCACTTATATGATTAGATGAGACAATTCCAACTAAATAAATTTGAACATCATAAAACATCTGTCTTAGTAAATACTAAATACTACCAGTAACCTTATCATTGTCCAAGAGTATTCAATTATGCTTGTAAATTTTCCTTATCCATTGCTACAATTCACGAATTATCAAATATAGTTTCCAAATATGATATATCGCGGTAGTGGTATTACGAATAAGAAATTTTGAAAATGGAGAAGTTTTGATGATAGTGATTCAATTTGGTTATCTTAAGATTGTGCATCTCCTACTTGTCTTCCTGAAGAAGGAAGATTATCATTTAAGTTTCAGATATTAACCTGCCAACAATTCGAAATGATGCACGATATGAAACAAGATCACCTAATAGTCTTGTAACTGAACACACTTTGTCTTGCTCGATAACACCACTGAAGCAGACAATGATTTTTAAATTTCCTTTTAAATTTTAAAGCCTCAATTTATTGTTGGAATCATAATACGATCGTGGCCTATGTACCTGAAATTGTCCTGTCACCAAAAAAAAAGTCGTTTAGATTTTTCAATTCGGTCCGGCCCGGCCCATAACCATAGGCCCACACGATATATCATATTTGGACAGATGTAAGCTTGTATACGTACATTTTGGTGTGATCGAATTGATCTCCAACAATAACCGTACGTGTGAAGCATGGTTAGAAAATACGAATATACATGTAAGACCCCATTTATTTGAACATCCCGAAATTTCGAGATATTTTGTAACATGCATTACTGAATCTAATCCGATGTAGCTCACCAACTATAGGTTTCGATGATGTGGAGCTTTCATATATGATGCATCGTCACTAACAAATAATATTTGGCACACACAAAACGCATAATTATAAATTTATAACTTATAACCTACGGTTTTTCATGCTGTTAAATGAGATCGGGTTATGATTCTAATTTCTGGTACAATTGAAGTTAACCGGGCTAGTCATTAAACCCGATTCAAGTGGAAGAGATAAGGCTAAGGATGAGTTTTAATCGCGATAGAGTTCATCATAATATACGATCACTACAAGAAAACAGGGAAATTTCCGACGGTTTTGACCGGTCGGTTCTATCTCGTCGGAAATGCAATTCCGTCGGAATTCCGTCGGAAATACTGACGGATTTCCGACGGAAAAAAAATAACCGTAATCCGTCAGAATTCCGTCGGAAATCCGTCAGTATGTAATTTCCGACGGATTTCCGACGGCTACACATACCGACGGATTTCCGACGGCTACACATACCGACGGATTTCCGACGGCTACGTATACCGACGGATATTTTATTTATTTTAAAAATTTTTTTAATTTAATTAAATTTTATGAAAATAAATTAAAATAAAATAAATTAAATTAAAATTAAATATAAATAAAAATTAAATTAAAATTAAAATAAAAAAAAACAACATTTTAAATTAAGTTTCGAAATTTTTAAAAGTGATTTAGAAAATTAAAATATTACATCCGTCGGAAACTATCGGTTACGGAAGAACTCGTTCATCCTTTCTTCCATTTCCCGCATTCGTGCCATCTGCTCTTCCATTGCCTGCAAGCGTGCCTGCTGTTCCTCGTAGCGAGCTGCATCTTCTGCGCGTTGTACCTCCAACCCGGTCGCGAAGCTCGGCATTCTGTGCCCTCAACGTACTATCTGCATGTAAGCGGTAAGAATTGACGGACGTGGATGAACTGTCTTCCGGGAGGCCAAACACACGACCTCTTTGCTTAGGCGCAACCTACGAAAAAAAATCAATGAATAAATGTTGTAAGTTGTTTATATGTAAATTTATTTAAAATTTAATTAAAATTGACAGTGTTACTAACCTGATAGGTAAACTCGTTGATCATATCGAGAGGAACTTCCGTGGCCGGAGGAGTTCCTTCGACGATCGGTTGGGATTGGAGGTACTCCTCACCCAGCCTCTCCACGCTCTCCACGATTTCACGAGCAATGAGATCTTGAATTTCCTCCGTCTTTCTGTTGGTGTGCGCATCTTTGACCAAGTCAAGATGTGACGGACGCACACCGGTCCTCTCCATCTGTTGGCATATATAATGAAAGAAATATGAGAAGTGTTTTAAATAAAATTTTAGTAAAATTTATAAAATTACCAGCTTCTGAAGACGTGACGCTTTGCTCGTCGCACCGAGGTTATGGGTCGCCGGTCCCTTCCCCTTCCGGTCGCTGTTCCGGTTAGACGAGTTCTTTCCGGAGCTTGCTTTTGTCTCCTCCCGTTCCCAATGGGCAAGTAGTCCATGCCATAATGTGGTGTTATCTTGCAATTTCTGCGGCACTTTTCCCTCTTTGTACCACATGTCCTTCCATTCGTTTATCTTCAACGAATATTTCCGGGAGGCTTTTTTGTAGAACTCCCGTCGGACCCGGGAAGTCAACTGTGGATCCCAAGTAAATTCTTGCTGAAAAAAAAATGTACCCATATTAGTATTGACAATTTTAATGGAAATAAAAATCTATATTCCTAATAGGGAAAAAAAACATACCGCAAATTGCCGAAACCAGGTATCTTGGGCTGCCACCGGCATCGAACTAAATGTGGGATACGGGAAAGTTATCAACGAATTAGTCATTGCGTTGATCGAACTCGTAATCCCGTTTTCCGAAAATTGAAACCTAAACAATATTTAGTTAAATAATTTTTTAAGTTAATATAATCAAATACATTTTTAAATAAAACTTACCAGGTCGTGTTAGGTGGCAAGTCAGGATCTAGGCGAGGCAACCTATCCCGTCCGGGTTGCGAAACAAACTCCTCAATGGTCATGGCCGTGGGAGCTGAGGGCTGTGTACCCATTGGAGGAGACGGGTGTTGGGGATCCGGAAAGGTAGTCTCTGGGATATGCGACTGACTCCCTCCCCTACTGGAATTACCGGATCCAGTAGAGTGATGAAATCGCCCATAGTCCCTACGATTTCCAAAATGTTTACATACCGTTGGAATTTACTTACATATATAAATATAAATTCTGATTTTAAATATAAATATATGTAAATTTAAATCATAAATTTTAAAGATATTGAGACAGATAATTTAATTTACATTACGGATTTAGGGATTTTCAGTTTTTGAGAATTTGCCGATATCGAATTTTTGAGATTTCCGAATTATAAAATTTACGGAAATTGGAGACTTAGCGATTTTAGAATATTGAAATTTTGAGAAGTAGGGATTTTGGAATTTAGGGATTAATTTATAGAATTTCGGGATTTCATAAATTAAGGTTTTAGGGAGTTAGGGATATTTGAATTATGGATTTCAGATTTGACCATTTAGGAATTTACAGATTTAGATATTTACGATTTTTTCAGAATTTGGGATTTTGTAATTTAAACAAATTAAAAAATTAGTAAAATTTCAACAATTTAGAATTTTAATAATATTTATAAATTATAAATATTTATAATTTTCTAAAAATAACAAATACATATTAAAATGTAAATAAATTTTATAAACCCGAAAATTCTCTAAATCACAGAATTTAAAAAATTCAAAACTTTTCAAACATCCTAAACCCGTACATTTCTACATTTCTATTATCCTAAATCATTTAATCCCTTAATTTTTAACATCCTAAATCTAACAAATTCTACAAATACATCTCATAATTCATAATTTACAAAAAAAAACTTCGAAAAACTTACATTGGATTGATGATTTGTTTATAGAGATTGAGATTGTTGATGGATTTGCAGTTTCCGGCGTGTTTCCGATTGCTTTCGAACGTTTTCCGGCGGTTTTTTACGAATTGCCTCCGATTTGCGATCTGTCTCCGCGAAGAGGAAGAGCCTGATTTTTATTACAGTGTTCCGACGGATTTCCCGGTATTTACGATGAGATCGAGGCTCTCTAGGCGGCAGAAATTAGGGTTTCCGTCGGAAATCCGTCGGTATTTCCGACGGATTCTAAACATTTATATATAAAATTTCGTAAATTTATTTATTTTTATTAAATTGATTAAATCCGTCGGAAATCCGTCGGTATTTTTGACGGATTTCCGACGGATCTTAATTTTTTTTTAATTACTTTTTTTTATACGGTTTTATTTTATATTATATAAAATATTAAATCCGTCGGAAATCCGTCAAAAATACCGACGGATTTCCGACGGATTGTAATTTTTTATTAAATCAAGTCGGAGTCGAGCAGGAGACATCCTGTCGATCGACACTTCCCCTGCCTGTCGATCGACACGGATTTGACATCACGATGAAGAATTCCAGGGAGCAGCCTGTCGATCGACAGGGCTTGTTACTGTCGATCGACACGGGCCTTTTATGAAGAGAATCAGCTTTTTCCTTCTCGGGCCTGAAGTTTCCAAACGTTTTCCAGAAAGCCCAGTCCGATTTTTGCCTACTTGTATATATAGTTTTACTTAGGTTTTTAGTTGAACATCCAGTTTTTCATTGAGACTTGAGAGATATTGCTAGGGAGAGCTTGTACAGAGATTTACAGAGTTTTCATACTGCAAGCTTCAAAACCCTTTGTAACAGATAAAAAACAAAAGCCGAAAGGAAATTTATTTATTTTAAAGTTTGAAAAACATATGTCCCTGTATCCACTCCAAACTTACCTTTTGTTAGAACCTGAAACTTTTTTTCCCTTTTTTTTCTTTGGCAGAGAATCTACATATCCTTTGCAAAATTCCCTTTCGATTGCATCAACATCTATATTTAAGTTCGGACTTTCTGGTCTTTGGGCAAATTCATCATCATTGTACTGATCCTTTTTATTCTTCGGTGTACCTTCTAAATATCCGCCGCAAACATCTCTTTTGATTGCATGAACATCTATATTTAAGTTCGGACTTTCTGGTCTGTGGGCAAATTCATAATCATAGTAGTGATCCTTACATTCATTTGAAGTACTTCCACCGTAAGTATCTGACGTTTCAATCATGCGAGATGATTGTACGTCTTCGAGAACACTCTTCTTGTCTGGATATTTGTCGCACTGAGATTGCGTTTCCCACGAGACGTTTGGCAAGCACTGGCTGTCCGGCACTATTGTTGATGAAGAATCTCCGATTGAGATTGGTGAGACCGTATCAAATTCCCACGAGTAAGTGGGTATCTCTTCAGTGTGTGTGTCGCATTGGGTTTCGGTTTCCCACGAGTATTTTGGAAGTAGAAAGTGGTTTGCCCCGATTTTTGAGTCTTCATTAGGAGAGTTAGAAGACATTATTTGTGTTGTTGATAGGAATGAACGTATGAGGAACCTTATATAGAACGAAAAACCGTCGGAAAACCGTCGGAAATCCGTCAGAAACCTCCGACATAATACCCCGCCAGTTCCATCGGCAGAAGATAACGCAATGGTAACCACTCAAACTTTGCCGACATCGGAATTCCGACGGAATTTCGACGGAACTAATTCCGTCGTTATGTCGTTCGAAAATTAGGACAGCTTTTATCCCGCGGAAATCCGGCGGCAAATTTAATAAATGATTCTGGCGGATATTACCGTAAAGTACATTATATTAGAGGGAACGCATAGGTGTTATAGTGCAACATTGGTAAACAAACATTTATTCATAAATTTTTAATCTGACTCTTCTGATGAACCTTCACTAGGGATGGAGTCTGAATCGTCGTCAAATTCTTCACATAGTTCATCTTCATCCGAATGCACTAGATCATCGCCGATATGTGTGACATCAGTGACAAGGTCAATGTTATCCGTCTCCTCAACATGTGACATTTGGTTGGTTCGCGATACTTGTAGAGCATCATGTTCTGGAACTCCATATATTTTGCCTCGCGGATTAATTGGAGTTACTGTCATCCAAGGATCTGTCCTCCGCCCAACTCGAGGATATGAAATGTAGCAAACCTATTCATTAACGGTGGATGTTGTTAATATACAAGAATAACAAAATCTAACGTATAAATATAACGGAAAACCTATCAATATATTGATACCTGGTCTGCTTGAGATGCAAGGATAAATGGATCGTAATGATGTAATTTCCGACTTGAATTTATCGAAATAACACCAAGACGGTCAATTCGAACCCCACTACCATTGGATGGATCATACCAATCGCACATAAACACAATGCACCTCAAGTCCAACATTCCTGGATAGTGGATTTCCAAGATTTCTTTTAAATGGCCATAGTACATGGTATCACCTGATTGCGCCGAAATACCATTGTCCGAAGTTGGCCTTTGACGTCCTTCGTCACGAATTCTGAACGAATATCTCCTAGTGCAAAATCTCGGATATGAAGTCGCGGTGCTGCGTAAACCATGAGAAAACTCTACTAACCATGTCGGGAGGGTTTGACCACTTGCTAAACCTTCGGAAACCTAAAAACAATATAAGTAAGCAATCAATAACATATGAACGTGAAAACCTTATCAAATAAGAGTGCGGAGTTATATTTAACGTACAAAAAATTTCAACCACTCCGGGAATTCTCCATCTTTTAATACAGCAAGTTTGGAATCTGTCTTATCAGCATGGTAAGTTTGTGCTAGGGACATGTATATCCTGTAACATAACAATTGTTATTAGATGAAGACAAATAATTGCACAAATTTAGTATGAGAATTGGTGTACCTTTCATACTCTCCAAGTTCGTCACAATTTCTGAGGATATATGTATGCAAATGTGTGACCTTTTGTGGTGATAGTATGCGTTTCTTCCCTTTTCCACTTATGCGGCCCACTTGCGCAAACAACTCAGGTACAACCACGGGATACACTGCTTTCTCACCTCTATCATCATGTCGCGCCGGCCGTCTACCTTTAGTCCGGACATCCGAAGGAAAGTAATATTCGGCAAAGTGTGATACTTCTTCGTTTAGACTTTGTGCAACAATAGATCCCTCAACTTTGCTCAAATTTTTTACCTTTTTCTTCAGGTGGAACATGTAACGCTCGAACGGGTACATCCATCGGTATTGAACAGGGTCTCCTAATGCTGCTTCTCGTGGGAGGTGAATAGGAAGATGTTCCATAACATCAAAAAAAGACGGTGGAAATATCTTCTCAAGATTATAAAGGAGCACCGGGATGTTGGCCTCTAAAGACCGGATCTCGTCCGCTGTTAGTGTCCGTGAACATAAATCTCGAAAGAAATCCCCAACTCCTACAAACGACAAGTAATCAAGTTAGTACATATATAGTAACATTATATTAGTAATAAAGTAAAGAAAATTATGAAATATACCTCCAATTTCTTGATGGATGTCTTGTGGAAGAAGATTAGAAAATGCAAATGGAAGAAGACGCTGCATCACAACATGACAATCATGACTCTTCATTCCAATAAACTTCCCTTCCGTCGAATCCACGCAATTACGCAGATTAGATGCGTAGCCGTCAGGAAATTTAACAAAATTTTTAATCCATTCAAAGAAAACTTCCTTCTTACCCGCGTCTAACCGGTACGCAGGCATCGGCAATCTACCATTAGGCAAAACATGAAGAGATGCCCTTGAACAAATCAATGGCAAGTCTAATCTAGATTTCCAGTTATCTTTTGTCTTTCCTGGTACATTTAAAATGGTGTTCATGATGTTGTCAAAGAAATTCTTTTCAACATGCATGACATCTAGATTATGCCGCAGTAGATGATCTTTCCAATAAGGCAAATCCCAAAAAATACTTTTCTTATGCCAATTGTGATATTTCCCACCTCCGTCGACGGGGTGATGGCCATTACCCCCACATTCAGGAGTTCGCTCTGCACCAAAATCTCGTAACTGTTTCAATATGCTGCGACCATCTATCTCCGGAGGTGGACCATTAAACACTGGAAAATTCTTCTTGAAATGTCTTCTAGACCGACGATATGGATGATTTGCCGGCAAAAAACACCTATGACAATCAAACCATGAAGTCTTCCTTCCGTTCTGCAATTGGAATGCTGAAGTATTGTCTTGGCAATAAGGACATGCCAATCTTCCATGCGTTGTCCATCCAGATAACATACCGTACGCCGAAAAATCGCTTATGGTCCACATAAGAACCGCACGCATGTTGAAATTCTGCTGGATTGAAACATCAAATGCCTCAACACCATGCTCCCACAACATCTGCAACTCATAGATCAATGGTTGGAGGAATATATCGAGTGATCGTCTTGGATGATCTGGCCCAGGAACTAGAACTGAGATAAACAGGAACTCTCGCCGCATGCACATAGAAGGAGGCAAATTGTAAGGTGTTACAATGACCGGCCACAATGAATATTTTCTTCCATGCTTTCCAAATGGGTTGAAACCATCAGTGGATAAGCCGAGGTATACATTTCGGCGTTCGTATGCGAAATCTGGATATACCGATTGAAAGTGTTTCCACGCTTCTGCGTCAGAAGGATGCGTAATATCTCCATCTTGATTATGCTCTGCATGCCATCTCATAGCCTTAGCAGTGCGTTCTGATTGATACAGCCTCTTCAACCTCTCTGTTAATGGTAAATACCACATCCGTTTGAAAGGAATCTTCACTCTGCCGCTTGTGTCTTGGAACCGTGGTTTACGGCAAAATTTACATTTTTTCCTGTTCTCATCTTCTCTCCAGTATAGCATGCAGTTGTCGATGCACACATCTATTATCTGGTAGGGCAAACCAAGACCGGCAACAAGTTTCTGGACCTCGTAGTATGATGCTGGAGAAAGATTATCCTCTGGCAAAACATCTTTCACAAACTCGGCGAATGCATCAACACATTCTTCGGACAAATTGTAATCGGTCTTCATGTTCATCATCCTACTAGCAGAAGATAACGGTGAATGCCCTTCCCTACAACCGTTGTACAGTGGTTGCTTTGATGCGTCTAACATATCAAAAAACCTTCGAGCTTCTAAATTAGGTTCTTCAACCCTATCACCCTCATAACCACCCAACTGCAAATTCTCTCTAAACGCATCGTTAACCATCGCAACCGTACTTACCCCAACATCTACTTCCGTTGTACGTTCTTCTACGCTATCCGGAAAATAAGGTGCATTACTACTAGTACTACCATATTCGTAATTGCTTTCTCCATGTAAAAACCAAACCTTATATCCCGGCTTAAATCCATATCTATATAAGTGATTCCAAACAGTATGAACCGCAACACTAATTCTGTTACTGCAATTAGAACATGGACATTTGATATCCTGACCTTTTTTGGCTGCATCTTGGTTTCTGGGTAAATTCATGAACTCGCATATACCTGCAGCGTATGCGGATGTTAATAAGTTCGAGCCCATATCCATCATTGGCTCGTCCATCCAAGACCGAAAATATGAACTCATCGCTAACAAATTTTTTTGATTTGTAAAATTATGTTATGAAGGAACGAAGAAATATAGGAACTTATATAGAACGGATTTCCGTCGGAAATCCGTCACAAACCTCCGACATAGCACCCCACCAATCCCATCGGCCACCGCTAACCACTCAAATGTGCCGACATCGAAAAAATCGGATTTCCGTCGGTATGCCGTCGGAAAGTCGTCGCAATATTACGACAGTTTATTTCCGTCGGTAATCCGTCGGAAATTTGCGACGGATTACCGACGGATTCATTTTGCTCGGAAATCCGTCGGTATACCGTCGGAAAATTCCGACGGAAATTTCGACCGTCGGAAATTCCGTCGGAATACTGCCTGTTTTCTTGTAGTGGATATATGGTCTTATATATTGTATGTATCTCCCTCTTCCTCTTGTAACTAGAATTGCTTATCATTGAGAGAGATTGAGATCGAATCCTCTTGTGATAGATTTGCTCTGTTTTTGAGCTGTATTCTTCTTCGTATTCTAGTGAATTTGCCGGATTGAATCGGCTCCAGACGTAGGTCTCAATCACATCGATTGAGCTGAACTGGGTTACCAAATTCTTGTGTTTTTTATTGCTTAAGTTTCTTACTTGTGTCTTTAACAAATTCGAAACTTGTGAAGAGCTGTGAGATTGATTGTTCGAACAGGTACAAGCTCGTATTGTTCGTGTAACACATGCATGGACCCAAATATTAATTCTCACATGTTAAATGAGATTTTGATGAATATTGACTTCCAACGATTACATACAAACTTGATAATCAAGATGAACAAGGTAGTCGATCGTCTTCTCCACTTCTACATTATGGTTGGACATTTAATTGTGTGCCAATTGCTAAAATTAGTATTAACTTATGATTATGGATCTTTATCATTTCATTACGATGTAATTTTTAAATCATTTATCACTTAATTCAGAAAATCAAACCAAATAACGGCACGTACGTAGTTATTGCATAGATATATTTTTAATATATTTGTGGAATTTTAGGTGTTACTAAATATCAATAACTATATTCTTACACATAAAAGAAGAAAAAAAAAATACATTTATATATATATATATATATACGCATCTCAATTTTTTTTTCCACATCTCAATTTTCTACTGTGAATCCTATCATGATCTTCTATTCTCCCCACATTAATTCATGACAGTATGTCGGGCACATAGTGTTTGCTATATGTCTTCTTTGTATTACATTATTTAATAAAAATAAAAACTAAAAAAATAAAAAAATTTCAACGACCAAAAAGATTCCAACGGCCGTTTGCTCATCCCATTCCCTCGCATGTGCCCTCCTATTTGCTCTTTGTAACTCGTGTCGCCGATTGTTTGCGTTCTATCTACAAACTCTTTAATTAATTTATTACAAACCTAGCTAACACTGCATACTTACCTAGTTAATTTATTACAAACCTTGTTCCAACACTATATATAGCCTAAATTTCGGTTTAAGAAACCCATTGATGTATCCCACGCAAATTTTTTATCTTGATGTATGATTTTTTTCTTTTTCTTTTAGAAGTCAGTGAATATCTATACTTGGTTTGCATCGTATGATTTCAACCATATATAGTAGATATTTTGTTGACATTGGTAAATGCTACATAATATAAACAATGCTGATAATTAAAACTGAATTTGAAGATAAACATCAACCGAAACAAAATTCAGGAAAACTCATATTGATTGTCTCGGAGTTGGGTGACCGACTGTCTACTTCAACTCATATTTGCTTTTAAAATAATATTTTTAAAAATGGTATATAAATAATAAATTATAAATGTTTACTTCAACCAAAACGTATATAAATAATAAATTAATCTATAAATGTTTTTTAAAAATGGTCGCCAAAAATTTAAAAGAAATGACAGAGTTAGGTTTGATAACCGAAATGTATGTTTCATTCATGGGATAATGTCGGCTACTATGTCAGATGCCATGTTCCATTGATCCATCCTGTCCCTGGTCAACTTTCCTTTCTCCCATACTTCTATTTATATTGTATATATATGTTGAATATATTTAAAGTAATTGAAATGAAATGAATCGAATGTGACAATTTCTCTCAATTAATTTGTTGTTCAAATGTGTCTCTTTTTTTTCCAGTTTGAGTTACCGTGAACCTAACTAACATCAAAACAACACGAGTAAAACAACTGTGACGTTCACGGAACAAGCAATCATCTTTTTCTATATAAAAAAAAGCAATCATCTAAAAAACATTGCTGGTTATGGATGCATGGTAATTAAGCATTTGATTAAAGAGTACGAGAAAAAGTGTAACTCAATTACTCAAACACAAATAAGTCAACTGATCAATGAATCATTTTAGCCTACATTAATTGCGTTCAAAAACCATATATACACGATTATAAAAACAAAAGTTGGGATGCCAATATCCTTACTCTTTCTCCTTTCCCGTTTCTAGGTTCACCTTGTACCTCTAACAAAATGGTTTTTAATCAAGTCAACTTCTTAAAAATACATTAGTTCAATAGTAAAATTATATTGACAAGTCAGTTACGTTTTTATTAATCGATCAGCTAAAAAAATTATCAATCTAGCGTCGTAAGACAAAGAAGCAAGGAATCTTATTTTTAATTTTTATAAGAAGCGGTCTTATATGGGTAGGTACTAGGTATTGGGTACAAAGAGTTAGGAAAATAATAATTGAAAAGAATATGTATGGACGTTTAGCAAAAAAAAAAAAAAAAAGAATATGTATGGGCTCATGAAAACAAATTATTTAGTTAATCGGACGATTAATGGGAGCCGTCAAGGTTGACCATTTCCACTACGTGCCGACATATCGGCCTTACACCTGGCCCATCCTCACCCTTCCCACTTCCTTGTGACTCTTTTCCACGCGCCTCTTTTTAAGCCAAATGGCTTCTCTTCATTTTTTCCTTTTTTTCCCTTTTATTTGCCTCTTCACTTATTAAAATACAAATATATATTATATCTTAATAATAGATAAATATCTATCTTATCGGAAAAAAATTGGAGTTCTGTATACATTTTGTTGGTCTATCAATCATTATCAAAGTTTAGACTTGAATAATTCCATCTCTAACTTGGAAAATAAGAGAGAAGGAACTGATTTATTTCTCAAGCATGAAAAATATTGGATTTTTTTTTTGGATAAAAAAAATGGATTTGAAAAATATTTGTCGACTCTGAAACAAAAAGTCTCATTTTTAGTTTACTTTTGTCAACTTTAAAAATAGTTTTTCAGGGGGGAGGAAATATAAGTATATATTTAACATTTTCATGAATTCTTACGGTTTATATATTAGTCGGATACTAATAAATCATGAGCTATTAGTCATTTTTGCCAAAACTATCAATCTTAAAAGCGGACATCTCCTATTGACAATCTTATATAATCACAACAATAATGGATCACCTACTATTGTAAATTTGTTATATATATTTAAAATTCAATGTCAAATATACGCGAGTCTTATGACTAACCAAACACGGAGTTTAAGGCAATAAGTGCGCAATCTTTAAATTATTTTAAGAATTAAACATCAACATCTACTACTTTCCTATCACCAAATTTCAATCTACCCGAATTCAATAATAACAAATTTATGAAACAATAATACAAACACAAATTCAAGTTTACCTAACTTGAAAATGTTTAAACTGAACAAATGCATAATTTCATAATATAATTTCTTACAAAAAAATACATTTTGATGGAGATAAACATGCATAATTTCATATATAGACAAGCTTTATTTAGCTTGGCAATAATTTTGTTTTTTAAAAAATGGACCGTCCCCATTGATGACATGCCTACCTTACGCGATATGAATGATGAGACGATTACTTAATTTTCCCCATTTGTCAACCGTATGGAAACTGTTTGAATTATTAAAATAAACTCGAAAAAGACTTTTAATAAAGTACTTTTTTTTATAATCTTCCCATACACTATATATAATACTCACTCTTCTATCAAATTCAAAACCTCCTGATTTCATTCTTAGATTATAAATAAGTGAAAAATATATTACTTTTGTTTGAGAAAAATAAAAGAAAGACATGGTTTTGCCATCTTCAACACCCTTACAAACCACCGGAAAGAAAACGAATTCCTTGCCGAAATATAGCTTTCCGGTGATTGATTTTTCTTTAAACGATCGATCTAAACTATCGGAGAAGATCGTGAAAGCCTGTGAGGTTAATGGTTTCTTCAAGGTGATAAACCATGGAGTTAAACCAGAGATAATATCGAGGTTTGAGCATGAAGGAGAAGAGTTCTTTAATAAACCGGAATCGGAGAAGCAACGAGCCGGTCCGGCGAGCCCGTTCGGTTATGGATGCAAGAACATCGGGTTTAATGGAGATTTAGGAGAGCTTGAGTATCTTCTTCTTCACGCAAATCCAATATCTGTTGCTGATAAATCTGAAACTATCTCCCATAATGATCCCTTCAAGTTCAGGTACGTATATATTTTGTATTACATATCCTTTTTTTTCGTTCTTTTACATATACTATTATCTTTTTTGGTGTTTAAATCCTTACATATTTTCGTGTGTGTATTAGTTGATTGAATCTATTTAATTTATATATCTATACATAAGAAGGAAAAACTATACATTTCTAACGTTTGGTAAATGTATTATTATTTATCATAGACGTAACATCTTTTTATTTTATTTTTTAGACGTAACATCTTAATTTCTGTGAAAGATTTGTAAAGGCAAAAAAAGAGAGGATCTTTAACGTGGGTTTATAACAAATTAAGAGCATAACCCACTGAATACAAGAAGCATATTCTTATAAGCTTAATGGCATAACATAAAAATGCATGAGAAAATTCATAACCATAGGTATATATGTGGAACTGGAAATATTTTGTTGCGTCTACATATTAATGAATTTAAATATTATATCCGTTTCTATGTGTGTATGAAAGTTGACCCAACTGAAATTGATGTGGATATATTGTGTGTGACAATGTGACTTGTGAGATACCTAAAAAGAGAGAGGGATGTAATGTCGAATAATGGATACTGGCCACAAGACACGGCTTTCAATTATTATCAGTCTTTGCTCCTTTATTGTCATTAAAGTTGCCTATATTTTATTTTAAAATGAGTACAATATATAATTATACCAACCTATTGCCGGTTCACCTGATAATTTGTTGTAATCATCAATCTATAATAGTTGGATTTTGTTATTGGTTCATAGGATATTGGTATGTGGTTACAATTAGGATGCCAGCCATTTTTTCTTGATTAAGTAGCTTTAAAATATGAAATGCTTTTGCAACTTTGAGTGCGACATTGTTGATTAATTAAAATTATTTTTTTAAAAATTTCCCTAATTTGGTGGCATAGTCCACCTTTTTAAAATACATTTTATCTAATTCTTGGTGGGAATCAAACTTCAACACTTTCAATCATGGGCTCCATGTTAATAGTTATTTTTGAAAATTTAGTTTATATACACACACGTCACATTATGTATTACAAAATAATGTAATAATTGAATAGACATGGTCAATTAAGGAAAATTGTGCATGAACAAAAAAAACACTTTGAGACGTCAAAGAATCAAGATTTGAAACGTCAATGAATCGAAGATTTTGACCTGTTATTATTATTATTTTTAAAAAATAATCGTGGGTCCTCACTTTCGAACATTCTTCTGAATATAATCTTATGTGTCTTTTTTTTCTTTTTCTTTTTTGTTATAGCTCGGTGACGAATGATTACATACACGCGGTTAAAGATTTGGCATGTGAGATCATTGATCTAACGGTGGAGAAATTGTGGGGCCAGAGATCGAACGGCATTGTGAGTGAGTTAATCAGAGACGTACGTAGCGATTCGATCCTACGGTTGAATCATTATCCACCAGCACCGTTTGCGTTAAGAGGCGTTAGTCAAATAGGTTTCGGAGAGCATTCTGACCCTCAGATCTTGACGGTGCTAAGATCTAACGACGTAGATGGACTTGAGATTTGCTCACGTGACGGATTGTGGGTCCCTGTCCCATCTGACCCTACATGCTTCTACGTTTTGGTCGGTGACTGCCTTCAGGTAATTAAATAAAAAAATTAAATCGGCTAATCTTTGTTCAAACCGTATATATATCAATAAGAATTAGAATCTCAAACTAAATTCCATTAATTATCATGTAGGCATTGACGAATGGGAGATTCACTAGCGTGAGGCACAGGGTACAAGCGAACACGGCGGGGAAGCCTCGAATGTCGGCGATGTATTTTGCGGCACCGCCTTTGGAGGCAAAAATATCACCGTTGCCGGAGATAATATCGACGGAAAATCCACGGCGGTATAATTCGTTCACATGGGGTGACTACAAAAAAGCTACATACTCTCTACGTTTAGATGTCCCTCGTCTCGAGTTTTTCAAGAAATCATAAATATTTATATTAACACGAGTTAGGAAACTACATTTTTGTTGTTGAAAATAAAATATGTTATTTGTATGATTGTTGGTTTGTTATAGAAAAATACACCATGTGAAATGTATAGTTTTACATGAGAAAAGAAAATTGAGTTTTGGTCGTCTCAAAATTCGCATATGAAACCAAGTTGTCTTGTGGAAATCAATTTGTAGTTTTCTTTGTCTACTTGAACGAAAATTGAAAGTAAAAGTATAGAAATGTATTAGAAACGGTTCAACATTTGCAAGAGACTATGCATATATAATTAAGATTAAAAAAAGTCCATTCCATATTCTCCAAATTGAACTTCATCTGTAAATCCAAGGTTACAATTTCATTTTTGCCATGTACTAGCACAACGGTCGCAAACTTAACAAATCTAAGTGAGAAGTATTTGGTGGCAATACACAATTCAAGTGATTTGGCTCGATGGTCCGAATAATGCTACGATTAAATCTAGTTCTACTTCCACATTACAATTTTGTTGTCATTTCAGAAGAAATACAAATTTCGATCAGTTTATAAATTTTGCATACGACGAACTGTAATGAAACATGATTGTATCCTAACTATAGTTAAAGTTATATTATTGTATGTAGACTAAAACATACCACAATCCATTACAAGCAAACAAAATCTCATTCAAAACGCTAATAAAATTTCGAAAACAACAAAAGTTTCTGATCATTATCAGAGAACCATAAAACCTATAACTCCAAACACGACTAGCATCACCACCATGAAGCTTTCTCCTTGAGCCGCCGCTCCAAAGTCATGGTCGATGGGGTACAAATTTCCCGGTGGAGACGCGTATACGTAAGTAGGCGGAGGCGGAGGCAGAGACGGCGGCAGAGGAGGCGGTGGGCAGTGTGACTTCTTTGGATGCGGTATTGACGAAGGAGGAGGTGGCGGAGACGGCGGAATTTTTTGACAAGGAGTGCATCTTATGGAATCTTCTTTGAGCTTATTAGCTGAAGAATCTGTGGCGTTGATTATGATCGGAAATGCGAGGAACACGATGGCGACAAAGATAGTGGCCGCAAGATCCTTTGAACGGTACATTTTCTCCGTCATTTTGTGAAATAGTTTTTGGACTTTAATTAGACGTGTGAAAGAATGATCAAAGTTATGGAATGTGTGTTTATTTACGTTATATGTGTTTATATTCATTCTTAATATGGATTTAAGACAATAAATGAAAATATATTGTACTAATGATGTTGAAGATATGGAAAATATCTGTAACAATCTTAGTATTGCCTTTGTGGTTTAGTAATCAATGTCATTGCTATGTTGAAATTCGTTCCCATTTTGGGTGTAAAATATTTGTTAATTGTGCCTCCTGTTGTTAGTTTCTAAAGTTCTGCATTATTCATTGGATTTGCATTAAGTTCTCTTCTTTATTTGTTTCTTACTTAGTCTGATTCAGCCCATTCTACATTCAACTTCTTCAAAATTGTTGCTTGTTGCACCAAAACATGTGCTGCTCTTAATTATGTATACTCCATATTAAACCATGAAACTAATGGCAAGAGGAAGAAGCACAACAAACATTCCTGTAATATCTTAACATATCATTTCAACTCTGCTACGAAGCTTAAAATGTAATTTTACAAACTTCTGTCAGACCTTCGCAGTCTTTCAGTAAACAAAATGGAAGTCTATGTTCATACGTAATAGACTACTAGCTTTGATGTTAAAAGGGAGTAACAGGTTAAGCCGAGAAAACACTTACCTCTCGAGACCAATTATTTAACAAATGATTATATATGATAAAAAATGAAATTCTTGGAAGAGAAAAGAGAACATAGTTATATCGGGAAAACTTCTCTTTATTCTCGACATCTTTACATTACGACAATACACACACTTATATAGACGTTCAATGAACATAAGTGGAGAGTTGTGTCTTTCCAGATTGAAACTAACTACCCTTTCTTCTCTAACAAGTCACGACTATTAAGCACACCCTTCACTTTACATACTATGTATAATTTATAATAAAATACAACTAAATTCAGTTATAAACTAACAGAAACACCTTTAAAAATGTATTGAAAAAATAAATTAAAAAAATACATATTCTATCAAACATTTATTTGTAAATGTCATTGAAAGACAATTTTTTTTTAATCAAACTACTTATAAATATAGTTTAGCAAAATATTAGTATGAACTAAAAATTCGTGCGTATGCGCGGATAATCACCTAAGAGTAATAATGATTGGACGCGTAACGGATATATAGCAACACTCAACGTTCAAATTCTACTTCTATATACAAAGCCCACCTGCACAAAATAAAACAGTTTTTTCAATATTCAATGAACTCTTCATCTATTTTATGTAAAAATTCTCTCTAACTAATCATTCTCCATATTAGAATGTTCCATTTCAAGGTTAGCTTCCTCTCTCTCCCTGAAGTTTTTTCACAGGAATCTTGCAATTAAAGTATTTGATGAAATCATATAGATTTTAATCATTTTATCATTGCCTTTGTTGGTTCGTTTTAGAATTTGTGCTATTTTTATGCTCTGTTTTGTGTCTTTTGTTTCACACTTTGGAGGTTCTTGTATTAATTTCATTCACTAGATTAAGTTCTTTGGCCTAAAACTTTTGTTTCAAATTCTATCTCTTTATTTTTATAAGTTTTATAGACAACAAAACTAATGATTTTCTATTGTTTTTACCAGATCTATGATCCCTTAAACTTTCACATTTTACCTTTTATTTGCAGATTTTATTTTTATTTTTGATACCTTATAAATTTACATGTAGACATTTTTACCAATTCGTAGTCATAGTTGTCTAAAGAAATGTGCATTCACTGGTTTGTATTTCATTAGAACGTTATTGTTTATTGTTTTATTTATTTGATTGATTTACTCTGAAAATGAACCACCACAATCATTATTTTTGTACTAGGAGTTGTTCAGACTCGCCTACGTTTTCGAGGGCGTCAAAGCCGGCCGCACCATTGGCTTCGAGGTTAGTGTTATTTTCATTATGTGTTATTATAGACTGTGGTATATTTGTGAATAATAATCGAGTTTGGTAATCCTGTCAAAAAATTTTTGATTGTTAGAGGTATTAGATTTAACTTGTTTTTCACGGTACAACACTTAGTTTCTGATCAATATGTTAATAGAAAATTTAAGTGGTATATTTATAAATACTGATCGAGTATGGTATCCTGTCAAAAAAAATTTGATCATTATAGGTGTAAATTTGATTTGTTTTTCATGGTACATCACTTAGTTTATAATTAATATGTTAGTAGAAAATTTAAGTGGTATATTTGTGAATACTAACCGAGCTTAGTATCGTGTCAGATTTGTTTTTGATCGTTAGATGTACTAAATTTGGTTTATTTTTCATACTATATCACTTGGTTTCTTCTTTCTAATATGTTAATAAAAATTTTAACTGGTATTATTGTGAATATTAATAGAATTTGATATCATGTCAGAATTTTTTGATGGTTAGAGGTGTTAAATTCGGTTTGTTTTTCTTAAAATATATCATTTGGTTTCTAATTAATATATTAGTAAAAGATTACAGTGATGTAATTGTGAATTGTAGTCGAATTTGATATTCTGTTAAAAAATTTGATCGTTAAGTGCTAGATTCAATTTGTTTTTCGCAGTATATATCACTAAGGCCATTTGCAAAATATGGGCTTACAATTAAAATTTGGGCTTTTATTAAAGAACCGAGTCTTTTTCTTTACCAGACAACTAGTAGACAAGTCGTTTTGTTTGACTTATTGACTTTTTTTCTTTTTATAAATTTCCGGTGACGTCTTTGATCTCTCTACCGCCGACGAGACCGGAACGCCGTTCGTTTACCGGTTAGTATTCTAGACCGGAACGCCTTGATTGATTTGGGAATGGAGAAAATGGGTTTAATTTTACATGTATTGTTGGCATTGAAAATTGATCGGATTTTCAAAGTAATGTCTTCTTGGTTCGTGTTTTTTGTGCAGATACTGTTTTTGTGTTGTTTCACTGTGTCGATCGATTGAAATAACTTATCGTCGGCCATGTCGTGGTCAAAGTCTTGTAGAGGGAGTCGAGTTTCTTCATATCTAGAGAACCTGCATCGAACATGGCAGTTTACGAGGTAAACGAATTTACCATGATATATGCACACTAACTGTTTGTTAAAATTCCTGAAAGAAAGTTCTATTCTTTTCGAAGTTGTTATCATTTTATCAAGTTAATTTTTATAATGGTTAGGCGGTTTCTTAATGTTGATGTAGGACTGTTCCTCACGTTTTATGCTCTCGTTATTACACTCATGGAGCTTTTAAAGGCAATGAGCATAATCTCCGAAGAAAGACAGTGTTTTTGGGAAACACTTTTTTATTTTGCCCGTCGAATTCCCACTCTGCTACGGCTAAGTCGATGTTGCTCGGTGCTCATCGCCAGTATTCTACACTGTCTCCAACAGAAACCAAATCAAAGAAAATGCTCTATTACCTCACTGCTGTTGTCTTTGGCATGGTGGGGTTGACTTACGCGGCTGTGCCATTGTATAGAACATTCTGCCAAGCTACTGGCTACGGAGGTACTATTCAGCGCAAAGAGGTATATTGTTTTTGTTTCTTCCTTTCTCCACCAAGCTTTCAATTCTTCGTAGTGTCTCTTTCTCAGTCTTTTTGTTTGGCTTTATACTACAGACTGTTGAGGAAAAGATTGCTAGGCATTCAGAATCTGGTACCGTCACTGAAAGGTGTTTATATATTCCTCTGTCTCTTAACATCATCATCCATATCCCATCATCTTCTTTATCTGTATGAACTTGTTGGTAGCTTAACCCTATCATGTTTGTCTCGTTAACAGGGAGATTGTGGTGCAGTTCAACGCTGATGTTGCAGATGGGATGCAGTGGAAGTTCACTCCAACGCAAAGAGAGGTTTATACTTTACATGTCAAGAAGTGTTTTGTGAATTGTCATTGTGTTTTATAAACTGAAATGTTTTGTTTTGCTACTTTTCGTATAGGTGAGAGTAAAGCCAGGAGAAAGCGCACTCGCATTTTACACTGCTGAAAACAAAAGTTCATCTCCCATAACCGGAGTCTCGACATACAATGTCACTCCCATGAAGGTATATATACTTAGCCTCTGTAATTGACTAACAACTTCCCTTAGAACAACATCTTTTGATCGGTTCTTGAATTCTTATTCGGTTTTACAGGCAGGAGTTTATTTTAACAAGATACAGTGTTTTTGCTTTGAGGAGCAGCGACTTCTTCCCGGGGAACAAATCGACATGCCGGTGACTTACCCTCTTTGGTTCTTTGCTCTGTTGATTCTCCTTAGGCAAAATCAAGAACCCATTAAAACCTTTTTTGCAGGTCTTCTTCTACATTGATCCAGAGTTTGAAACCGATCCAAGAATGGACGGAATCAACAACTTGATATTGTCTTACACTTTCTTCAAAGTGTCCGAGGAAACTACTACAGATACGGACAACAATAACAACTCCTCTGTCGCAGCTCAAGAAACCACTTGAAAGAAGACTCTTTCTTAGTTCTAATAATCAGTTTCCATTTTAGGGAATATTGTTTGTTATTATTTGTTCATAAGCCACCGAACACAAACACAAACAACAAGCGAGAGTGGACGAAATCGCGGCAATAATGTTGGTAAATTGAATTTGCAATAATAAACTCTATTTTGTTGTTGTGAGATTGTTGAATTTATAAAGGTGCAAGACTCAGCATTTGGAAACTTCGGTTTGGTCCGGTTTCTTCAGACTTACTTACTAGGTTAGAAAATTAGTAAACGCTGAAGTCAAGTGTCTTGAATTAATTTTTGGTTCGGTTCGGTTTATGTTTGCCAAATTTCGGTCCGGTAATATAATATGTCCGGCTTGATTCTCTCTCTCTCTCGTCTCGACTTTAACCTAAAGTGTTCAGAGAAGCAGAACAATTCTGGTTTTTGAATAGTCTGATACAGAGCTCGGATTTTGAGCAAAGCTCTGATTTTTCTTCTTCTTTTCTAACCGATATTCGACAAAAGTCCTCTTTTTGAAATGATGATGATCCTCAGGCCATTGTCATCTCGCGTTTTGAATCTTCGTGTCTCTTCGATATCGTTTCTTCACAACTTGGCAGTATCTTCTTCGGATACGAAGCTTCCTGTAAGAGAAGACGACGACGCAGAAACCATTTTCCGTATGATCAATGGATCGAATCTACAAGGAGAATTAAAAGACTCGTTGAGCTCTAGTGGAATCCACTTGTCGAAGGATTTAATCGATAGGGTTTTGAAAAGGGTAAGATTTAGCCATGGAAACCCTTTACAAACCCTAGAATTTTACAGGTACGCTAGTGCTAGAAGAGGGTTTTATCACTCAGCTTTTTCTCTTGACACAATGCTCTATATTCTCGGTAGAAGCCGAATATTCGATCAAATTTGGGAGATTTTGATTGAAACTAAGCGAAAGGATCGGTCTTTGATATCACCGAGGACGATGCAAGTTGTATTAGGTAGAGTAGCTAAGTTGTGTTCCGTTAGACAAACAGTTGAATCTTTCTGGAAGTTTAAGAGATTGGTTCCTGATTTCTTCGACACTGCTTGTTTCAATGCTCTGTTGAGAACTCTTTGTCAAGAGAAGAGTATGACTGATGCTAGGAATGTGTATCATACATTGAAGCATCAGTTTGATCCTGATTTGCAGACGTTTAACATACTTTTATCCGGTTGGAAATCATCCGAAGAAGCGGAAGCTTTCTTCGAGGAAATGAAAGAAAAGGGGTTAAAACCGGATCTGGTTACGTATAACTCTTTGATTGATGTGTATTGCAAAGATAGAGAGATGGAGAAAGCTTACAAGTTGGTAGATAAGATGCGTGAGGAAGGTGAAACTCCGGATGTTATAACTTACACGACTATTATAGGCGGTTTGGGGTTAATCGGTCAGCCTGATAAAGCTAGAGAGGTTTTGAAAGAAATGAAGGAGTATGGATGTTATCCTGATGTTCCAGCTTATAATGCTGCAATCAGGAATTATTGCATAGCAAGGAGGCTTGGGGCTGCGGATATGTTGGTGGATGAGATGGTGAAGAAGGGTTTGTCTCCGAATGCTACGACTTATAATCTGTTTTTCCGTGTTTTGTCTTTGGCGAATGATTTGGGACGGTCTTGGGAGCTGTATGAGAGAATGCTGGGGAATGGATGTTTGCCGAATACTCAGTCTTGTATGTTCTTGATTAAGATGTTTAAGAGACACGAGAAAGTGGACATGGCGATGCGGTTGTGGGAAGATATGGTGGTAAAAGGTTTCGGCTCGTATAGTTTGGTTTCAGATGTGCTTTTAGATTTGCTTTGTGATTTGGCTAAAGTCGACGAAGCTGAGAAATGTTTGCTTGAGATGGTTGAGAAAGGACATAGACCGAGTAATGTCTCTTTAAAAAGGATCACATTGTTGATGGAGCTAGCAAATAAGCACGAAGAGCTTGATAACTTGAAACAGAAGATGTCTATTTTTGGTACAGAGATTCCGCGTTAAAAATCAGGACTTATTCTTACATTTCTCCAATGTTCTTCTGTTTCAAGAGCCAGTCAAGTCCTTCATGCAAACCGTCACCACATAATGCACATGAGCTCTGGACATGCCTACCAAGCGAAAACCAAAACGCAAATCATGAGATGAATCAATCCTAGAGACATGTAAGGTTTGATCATCTTCTTACCAGTTTCTTTGCCAGTTTCTTTCACGAAGAGAAACGAGATCAAGCTTGTTACTGATCTCAGAAGCAGACATCGCTCCAGGAACCTCGTGCTTGTTTCCATATACAAGAACAGCCACATTGTCCGGTACATTCCCTTGTATCTATGAAAATATATTTCATCAAAACATTAAGAGCATGTGAGACTTGCTTCATATTTAAATGACAGGTTTTGTTTGTTACCTCATCAATCACCATTTTAAGAAAATCCTTCGTCTCTTCTATTCGATCTCTGTCCGTGCTATCAACTACAAGCACAAGTCCTAATACTGCTTGGAAGTAATGTTTCCATAATGAAATCAACTGAAATCAACCCATCATCAGGTATGATCTTAATGTTTCTAAATGTTAACAAGTTTCTCCTACCTTGTAACGCTGTTGACCGCTAATTTCCCAAAAGCTCAAGGTTGAATCCTTGTATTTCACGCTTTTTACCTCGAATCCTTAAGACAATGATTCAAGTTTTCGAAACAACAATAGATTGAGAATCAGAAAGAAGTCATAAATGATGGTTTTAGTAGCTTGTTTGTTTACCAATGGTAGGCATGTTTGTGGCTAAGGTTTCACCGGTTTTGAGTTTGTGCATTATTGATGATTTTCCGGTACTGTCGAGACCGAACAACACGATTCTCGGTTCGTTTTCTTGGAAAAAACCGGCGAATGGCTTCCCCAAAGTCGTCCCCATTTTTTTCTTGAATAAGTAAACGACCAAACTTTTTTTTTTTTTTTTTGGCAACGAATTTGACTTTATCTCAAGGAAGAGAAAGCAATTTTGGATTATAACAAGAAGAAATCCAATATTTGACGGATCGGAGAATCGGACTTTTTGAGATTAAGAGAGAGAGAGAGAGAAACAATCTTGTCTTCTTTGAGTTTCATTGTCAAGTAGTTAAAGCTTAAAAGAGTTTGGAGTTGTGTCAGTTTCAAGATCCGAAGATTCACAGTAAAAGGTCAATGAGTTGACTTTTCGCTGTTCAATATCACGATTCCTTGTTAACATTTTTTTACACAAAAATTATACAGTTTTTTGATAAATAATTTAATTTTTGTTTGACAAATTCTTTAATAATTATACAGTTAAAAACCTTTTTCGACCGACTGAACAGAAAATATAAATTATTTGATCTAAAGACTGAAAAAAGTAAACCAAAATCTGGACCAATTTTGTTCTATCAATAAATTATATTAAACTTAACTAGATCTGGTGGAAAGATTTATTAGTTTAATAATCCCGAACTCCTGAGTGAAAAATGAAAAAGAAAAAAAAGATCAAGTTACTACAATGCAAGATTTTTTGTTTTTTGTTTTTTGATTTTGGGTGCAAATCTACAATGCAAGATTAAGATCTAAATCATTCTCTTCTTTTACCTTCCTCTCTGTTTCTTCTTCATCTTCTTCTTCTTTCACCTTTCTTTGATCTGAAACAGTCATCAATGGTTTCAAATCCGTTACAGACTGAGAGAAATCCTCCGGTTGAAACGCCGGAACTACAACACCGGATCTCTCTCCGCCGTTCAATTTCTTCTTCCTCAAGTCGCCGGAATTTTCAGCTAACTCTTCTCGTCTTCGTTTTCTTGCTTCTTGATAGTTTTTGATAAGCTTAAAGAAAGTGTCAATCTTCTTCTCCTCTTCTTCTTCTTCCTCTTCTCTTTCGTTGATCATGTTCGTCTCTTTGATCTCCACATTTTGGTCCTTGTTCTTCATGGTCTTTAGGAGAGTTTTAGAGGGGTAATTCTGTAAATTAAATTGTTTGGGATACATTTACGAAACTGAAATGAGTTTTTGGAGAGTTTTGAAAGGTAAAATATTCCTATTCGTTTGATGGTTTTCTTTTAAAAGAGAATTTAGAAGTGACGGAACTTTAACTCAAAATGACTAAAAAGACCCTCTTCCCAATTTTTCTTTAGTCTTTTTGAATTTTATTTTCTTCTTTGCCATTATCACATGTTTTTTTTTATGAGTTATGACCCATAAAAGATTAGGTCTTTCAATAGATTAGGCTTTGAATTGTTGACAAAATAAAAAATAAAAGATTACGTCTTGAATTAGGCCTCTGACATTTGGTAAGTAAATTAATAGTGGATATGAATTGGTAATAAATATATGATTATATAAACAAAATTATAACTTAACAGATATAACAAATGTAATTGTTAATTTAGATTGTAATATGTGTCAATATTAACAAATTTTTTTAAAATATATATATATATTATAAACAAATATTATGATACCAAAAAAACCATTGTACTAAAAAAAGTAATATTTTTAAATTATAACATTACAAAATACTTTTTTTAAAATTATCTAAACTTTCAACAACAAAACAAATGTTTTTATCGAATTTTCAGAAAAAATAGTTAAAATAAAAAGAGATGTCACATTGTAAGTGTCATTTTGCTAATATAATAACATGTATGAGACAATTTAGTATGAGATAAATATATAAATTGAAGATATAATAAAATATAACATGAAAATAAATTTTAAATATTTGTGTGAGTCATAATTTAGAATCTAACTATATTTTTCAAATTATAGAAGTTATCAATTTCAAAATCAAAAATATTTATCGCAATGTATTTTTATATGTATCTGCGTATTAATCCGGATCATCTAGTAATATAAAATCCTACCTAAATTGCAAAAGAAAACTGATGTCAAAATAATTTTTTCATTGAATATCGAATCTAGAAATTAGAAATATTTTTCCAATATACAAGATTAATTTTTTACGCAAATGGAGATGGAAATTTATATTTACAATTAGCTAGGGGTAAGTAAGTTCTCCTTTTATGAGTAGTTTTTTTTTTTTGTATTGCAAAAGAATTTTTTTAGTTGCCTAATAATTTTATCTTAATAATTAAAACTTTAGCTATTCAATCTAAATCTAATAAATATAACCACATAGACTAGTTTTGGTTTGTTTACTAATTATTAATTTGTTTTTGCTTGTGAACAAATTAACCTTTTAATAATTGCGTATATATTATAGTAACAAAAGAAAAAGCGAGTAGGGGGTAAAAACGTAAGAGAACTGGATATACCAACGTTACGATTGCGTAAGGTGACGGTTTTGGATAAAAACGACATGCGTCCGTCTGTTATAAAATGACGTCATGATGATGACGTAATGTTGACACTTGATACAACTCTACTTGGAACAAATAATTTCCGAATAATTATTTCTGAAATAAGAAAGACTCCATCATTAAAAACTTGACTTGATGCGTTTACTTTACTCGTGGTAGGTCAATAGAAAAATGATCCACTGGATCGAGTGCACAGTATTCTTTTATTTTTGACCGTTAGATCAATATTCACAAACCAATTATTGGTGGATCCAATGATGGAAAATGAGGCTCCGAATGGCGACGTCCCGCACTCTCCCGGCCCGTACTGAACAGTATAAAAATTCTATATTTATATATATATATATATATGTATCTGACTAAAATCTATATTTATACATATATTTTATATATTTTTATTACTATTTGTCCCGCACCGCATCACCATATTACATTCGGATATTTATAATATATCTTCTTACTAATCAAAATTTCGAATGATGGGAACTTATAAAGATTTGTAGAATCAAATTATATGTTGTCGGCCACTTGTGTAAACGTGATTAATTTTTTTCCTTCTCATCTCTTTTCTTTGATAATGAACTGTAATTAGCTAAATTATCTCTGCTTTTCCACGATTAATGATTTTTTTTTTTGTCAAGAATATGATTGAATGTAACTAAACTATTCTCGACACGATGACAGAAACATAACGAAAACTATTCTCCGTACACATCAATTAAATTTGATGAAAGTATGGATAAAAAAACTAAACTTATAAAAAACAAATATTCTCAATCGCATATTTATCAAAGGAGAGATTGGGGAAATTCATGGCTCAATGGGGTTAGATACTTAGATTATTATGGTTGTCATAGCGAAAGGCCCAATAGTCTAATGGGCCTAAGGGATGTTTTGCAGAAACATTTCTTGTACTCAACTCTGATTAAATTAGATTATATGTATAAACTTTTGGCACACAAGTCACAACGATCCACAAATGTTCACTCGTAAATCTCTACATTTTTCTATATTTTTAAATGAGAAAAAGTTCATCTATAAATCTATTGATTCACTGCGAAGTAAAATAAGTCTGTAAGTGCATGGAGATGCATGTTTTTTTTTTTTTTTTAAATGTTAAGACCTATACCATTTTCGATTTTTTTTATTTTTGATTACAATTAAAAGAGTTAGGAGAAGAAAAGTAAAAGTAAAAAACGATTAACTTAAATTAATTCAACCAAAATACAATTCGAGAAGAGAGGAAGTAGAATAAGAAATCCCCGAGAAGAGAAGCCTGCTCGGATCAGTCTGTCATGTAAATGTATGTTTTGTTCTATGAAATGATAGTATTTTAAGTAATTGCTTCTTAAGTTTGGTTGTCAAGTGGAGAGAGTAATAATTAATTATAAAAATGATGTAAACTGAGAATTATGGAATGGCAGAGATTCATGAGAAGAATCGCTATTTATTTTCTCTGTGACATTGTAAGAATGTGACTGTTATAATCTTATAAATAAGGCTTTTAGGGTCTAAGTCATACATCCTTTATTCTCTGTCTTTTCACTTTTTTCATCCTTAATTCACTTTTCATGTTAGTATTCTCTTTTCTATTCTTAAAAATGCACAACACAAAACATGTATTAGATACCATGTTGGTGCATGTAAAGTGGAGATGGAGTTGAAGAGTTGTAAAAGTCAGGAAGATTTTTTTTCCCCCCGGCAAAAAGCTAATCAATATATTGGCTCTATAGACTATATATATTAAGGATTTAAATGGTTAATACGTGTTAAAAAGTTATAAATCATAGGAAATATATTTTAAATAGTAATGCATTCGATTACAACATAAAAAACAGGGAGAGATCATTAAAAACTTATTAAATTAATTTGAATACAATTTTACATTCAATTTTTTTTTTTATATTATCGACAAAAAAAAACATAAACAAACAAAAAATATGTAAAAAATAACAGTTTGATCGTCACAAATAAGGTATTCTCTGCCGCAATGACAAAAAGTCCCCACTAAAAATCTTCTTTTATAGATTCAATAAATATAGAGTATAGGCTCTTAGACTAGAAAAGTGCGAAAAAACAAATAATTTAGGAGGATTCATTAACAATTTAAGGAGACAAGTTTCATACGATTCGTCTAATTAGAATTGGGAATGGTCTAATGGGGAGGGTATGAGTGTGATGGGTATAGAGCCATAGATAGAGAGACAATGCAGAAAAGAGAGAAGAAGAATCTTTTCCAATTTATGAGTTAACCAAGAAAACTAGGCTATGATATGTCCACTCTTTTATTTCATTTCAGTTCTTCACCACGATTGGTCATTTTTAGTAACTTTCTTATGAGTAATTAATAACTCTTAAGCGACTGATATAAATATGCTCCAAAAATATTTTCAGTACAAACCTATATCATTTTCTTATTCTCGATTTTTCTTTTTTTTTTTCTTTTTTTCTTTTTTTCGACCATTTTGTATCCTCGATTTTTAAGATGTATATTTAACTATATATTTTTCGTTAACTCTAGATTTCCTTTACGTACCTTATAGCATTCAGGTTATTGAGTATCGAGTAAATATTATTACATACAGATACAAATGTACTGATTACGTTACAAAACAAAAATATGGATTAACGCTTAAATTAATATGTTAAATTGGGATTACGTGGTCACACCGAAAAAAGGAGAATCGGAAGTGGGTGTGTCTAACATTCCAATTGCGACCCACCAAAGTTCTCCATTTGTTATAACCTATACAATCTTTTAATGATACTTATATATAACGAGCGGTGTCAGAATTTAGAATCTTCGAGTAGTCTTTTAAGCTTTTCCAGTTTACCTTAACTTCAAAAAGAAAATAAAATATTTATTCTGTTTTATAGTTGCAAATATACATATGATATACGGCTTTTGTAAGAACAGTATACACATAACTTTATCAAAAAAGAAAGAAAAAAAAATACGCGTGATTGATTTCCATAATTAGAAATTACATCTTTATACCTAACTTACCAAGAACATGCATATTTATGTGAAATTGGTATAGTTTTTTATTACTATACTGAAGATCCTAAGTACACCGAAAATATTCTTGATCAACAGGAAAAATTATTATTTTGTTTAACCTAAAGGTAAATATTATTTACATATCATTTATCAAATAATTTTTTTTTATTACATATCACAATTTTGTTCCGATAATATCGTTGTCTCGTAAGTTTTTCAAATCAATTTATAAATTAACTGATATCACCAAGCTCTAAGAATTTATAGATTCTATGGCTATATGCATGCATACATTTTTTGTTTATGTATAATTGAAGTTATATGTGCTCTGTAGTGGCTGCGCGTGCAGAGGTGAACCAGGTAAAATTTAGACAAGTTGATCATAAATATCAACTTTACAAGTTCAAAAGTAAAAAGGAACTCGACTCTAAATAATTAATCGTGAAAGAAAAATTCGTTCGAACGAGGAAAAAGAGACAGTTTTTTTTTATTTTTTTGAAAAAAAGAGAGACAGTTTTTTTGGTTAAAAAGGAAACTGTTTGGTTACAAAGAGAAAATGACAGGTTATCATTTTAAACCTACGATTATATATGAATTTTGTTTCAACTTTTGTCTTCATCATTCGTTCTATTTGGTCCATTTTGTATGTTGAAACATTGTAATTTTCTACTTTTAAATTGTTCATAGAGGAGTTAAACCCAAAAAAAAAAAAAATTGTTTCATAGATTTCAATTACTAAAATTACATCACAATTATATTTCTCCACAAAAACTGGATTGAATTCACTTTTTTTTATGGCGAACTTAGATATTAATCGACCAAAATCAAGACTAATAGTACTATACTTTGATTAACTACATACAGTATGTTATAAAAAAATGATTAGTACACGTCGAGAGATCGAGGAACATATGTTAAGTGCATTTAATATAATATCTTTTTCGCCGCATTTAATATAATATGTAAGCATTATACTATAAGACAGTTAATTTATTCTTATAGTTCGAGGCTTCGAGCTACTAAAGACCAAAAGAACATCAAAAAGTTGGAATATTCTCTTCTATACTTTCTACTCAGATAATCCACTAGTTTATATATATTCTCCCAATATTTAACTTGCCACCAAACAATTAACATTATAGACAAAAAAATGTATCATTCTACGACCGATTTAAGTGGTTCTAGGAGTTTCATTACCTGAATATAATGTGAAGTGTGAACAATGAACATTCCACTTATACTGGTACATGACGGCACTATGTACTACTAGTCTTTGGTACTACCTACGAAACATCTATATCAATTAAGTTAAAATATCATTATATCATTATATCATATATATATCCCCACTCATAAAAAATATATATACCCACTAAAAAAAAACAAAGATAAAAGAAATATCCATAGTGACATATATAAACATCGAAGCTAATTAAAACACAATCTTAATATTAATCACTCCAAACAACACTACAGAAATCATCATATGAAAATTAAGCAAGATTTTAAATATTTTGGGAGGCAAATAATACATACCACTCCTCAACGAAGAATCAAGGATTCTCATCAAACCTTATATACAATTTCCTCTAAAATTTCGTTAAAAAAAAAGTTTAGAATATTGTCTAACTCAATTATTGATCCGATATTGAAGCAAATCACGGTGAACCACCACATTTGTCAACAAGAGCACCTTGCAAAGCCGTGGAAGGAGGATCGGACATAAGACACCAAACGGGAGGAATCGAAAGCTCTTCCGCAATTCCATAAGCATTCCAACAAAACGGATCCAAAACGATCTCGCCTTTCGCGGGAAGCAATTCGATATCCGAAAGAGTTAGATTCGTGCAAGGAATTGCATCGCTGCATCCAAAATGCATAGGAGGACTTCGAATATCGTAAGTTCCTTTGATGCCTTGGTATGCAATATCGGATACAAAAACCGCAGATGTTTTGTTAGCACAATCTTTGGTCATGCAATAGTATTGGTCAATGATTATTGGGTTACGTACTGACTCCACGTGTATGTTGTTGAACGTCACGCCTGAGACCGAACCGGACCCACCTTGCCATGTTTTGATCCTAACTCCGTTGTCGGAATATTTTATGATCGAGTCTCTAACCGTTATGTTTGAGACGCATGCGTGTGAGTTGTGATTGCCCAGACTTCCAATGCTGAAAAATAATAATAATGAAGTTGATTAAACCCTTACAAATATAAATGTATAAATTTTAAATTAAGTAATCAAAATTAAAGAGAGAGATAATAAACCTAATTCCATGGCCACCGGGACCACAAGTAAGATTCCGTATATCAACATCGTAGGATCCGGACCCAATCGATACACAATCATCTCCTGCAAAATGGAACCATGAACTTAATTATTCAGACAAAAATCATTCTTTTTATTGATATATATATATATATATATTTTTTTTTTTTTTGCTAAAAAGTATTTATATAGCCTAACAAATTTTATCAAAATCATGGCAATTTTTTATTTCCTCCGTTTCAAAATATAAGTTGTTTTGAAGATTTTTTTATGTTTTAAAATATAAGTTGTTTTGATAATCTAATGTACTTTTTTCATTGGTTAAATTATTTTTATTATATATATAAATTTTTGAGAAGAAAAATAATTTCTTAATATTCCCACTTTTAACGAAAACAACTTACATTTTAAAACAGATAGAGTATTTGTTTAGACAGATACAAATTTTTAGAACTTTCATGTATCATATATGTAAATATATATATACCCTTTTTGAAAAAAAAAAATATATATACCGTTGGAGATGACGGAGTTGTAGATTGTAACGGAGTTAGAGTTTTCAATGTGGATGCCGTCAGTGTTGGGACTTAACGGTGGAGCAGTGATGTGGAGTGAGTCGACGTGAACTCCTTGACACCCATCGAATCTAAAATGAAACTGTGGGCTGTTTTTTATATGTAGACCTTCCACAGTTAAATTCGAGCTCATAAAGAACCTCAAAGTCTGCATGAAATTTAATTAATTAATTATTTAACAAATAAATAAGAATATATAAATAGATTGAACTGTAAGCAATTTTTAATGTTGAACTTACAATCGGACTATCGCAAGGACCGGCAACAATCGCAGATTTGTTGACAGTCTGTTACAACAACAAAACAAAATAATTCGTTATAAATTTTGTATCGAGAAATTCTTGTACACCACATTTTAATTCTAAGAACATTTTTTATCAACAATTTTTCTTTTGTTAATCAGAGGAGTTTCAGGCCGAAATCTTGACTAATCTCCCCGAATTCTATAAGAATTTAGGTCTTTTACCACTGAAAATTATATATGGGTGGCCAAAAATGGTTGAAAAATAGCAGTGGGAAACTCGAACTCTGCTAAACGGGTTAGTGCTGGTTTTTTTTTTCTTTTGAGAAATTTAGTGTAGAGTTTAATTAGTTTAATTTACCCGGTGAGGTTTACAGGGAAGATCCCACCATTTTTGTCCCCGGCCGTCGATAACTCCGGCGCCTTTCAAAGCCATTCCGTTGACTCTATAGAACACAAGCCATTGTCTCTTACTTATATTGCTCGGCCACGACTCTGGTCCGTCTGGTGTTATAATGGTCCCATCCACCTAACAATTAAAAAAGTAAAAAAGAAAAATCTATAACCGAGACAAAAACCCATTTAAAACGTTTAAAAGTTTTTACTAAGACGAGAAGTATTTATTACTTGAAAGGATTGGTAAGAACGGCAAGGACCGGTAAAAATAGTGGACTGGATCATGAATGTGTAGCCGTAAGGAACAAGCAACACTGAAACGGTGTCGTTCTCGTTGCTACAAGATGAGTCCCACGTCATTTTGAATGCTTCAGTGTCATCGGTGACACCGTCTCCGACCGCACCGAACTTTCTCACGTTGAATACTCCGTTGTTGTCTACTTCAGGCTCGTCGGAAGGTGACGGTGGTAGTGACGGTGAGTCAATGGGACCCGGAGGAGGAGTAGGAGGGTGAGAGATTGAGGAAGGAGGTGGCACTGGTTTTGAGGAGTGGTGGTTATGGTTATTGTGTTTGCGTTTGTCTTTATGGTGATGGTTACGAGATTCGGCTAGAGAGACTAATGTGAGAATTAGTGTAATGAAACAGAGGATTTGATCGAGTTTAGAAGAAGAAGTTGTCATTTTTGTGTGTGTATGTGTGGTGATTTTGAGGTGGAGATAACAAAAAGTGTGTAAGAGAAGAGAGTCGAACTCACTAAGTTAAGAAAGCTTCTTGGAAATGTTAATGCAGCAAAAGTAGACAAGTCTGGTTCCTTTATATATACTGCAAGGTCGTGGGCTATATAGGAAGTGGAAACCGATTCCGAAATGTTAATTTTTTTTTTATTATTTCTTTCCAAAATAAGAATTTTAACAAGTGGTGTGTAGATAAAGTTTACTGCGGAATTTTCATTCATTCATTTTGTTTTCTTTTCTGTTTTTTCTGTTGTGGGTTTTTTTTCTTTTATCGAAAAATACTCACAAAAGTGAAAGACGTTGTCTAGTATGAAATTGGGTGGTGATCAAATATACATTTTAAAAAAAAAGTTACTTTTTTTTTTTGCTTTGGTTTTGAATTAATGCTAACTTAATTGGTATAAAAAATAAAATTATTTTAAACCAAATTAATTAAGATTTAGTTCTTTTAAGTAACTGTCTTTGTAAGAAAAGTATATGTTTTTAAAAAATCAGTGGAGGTTTGTTCAAAAAAATTTCTTGAATCATCATGTGTTCTATATCATCTGTGTATTCTAGCCATTTTTAGTATAACGTCTAAGCTGTTTTCTGACTCAAGTATTATGATGTGAGTAATTTACCTCAGGAAAGTTTAATTATGGCCATTTTTTTGGTCACGTTTAATTATGGCCACATATATATATATACATGTTATTTGGGAACAAATTAATATATGGTTGCGGCATGCATGGGAGTATCAACATGATATATATTGAAATAATAGTACGTATATATAGGCTCATGACTCATCTGTATGGTACAGTTTAAGACGAGTTGAATTGGCATATGTTCATTATGTCATAGAACCATGGTAATATTACTAGTCGCCATTCAGTTTATGTTCGTGAATCGTGTAAAAATATCATTTGAAGGAAATTATATATTATTTTTTTTTTTGAAAACAAGGAAATTATATATTAGCGATAAATTAACTAATTATCGAATATAATTATATTATGCAGTATTGGATCAAAACGTAAACTTAGTACATGTGTTCACAAAGGTTTACGGTGATATCAAAATTTTGTTTTTATTGCGACAATATTGCTATTTTTCATATAATGTATGTATGTATGAAATACAATATTGCTATTTCTTTAACAAAAAAAAAAACGTATGTATGAAATACAAATCTTAAGAAAAACAAGAATTGTACATTCATTAATTAGTAATTTATAATTATATTTTTTACTATTAAATTCTAATTATTTTGTTTATGCTTTGATAAAATCAGTTTCTTCGTTGTTTTGCCTTTTATGTAAGTACTCGTATACATTCCTAATTTTTGTTTTAAATGCACATCTGTAAAATGGGTTTTACAATATTTTAATTTTATCCCAATTTATCCCCACTTTGAAAGACTTTTCCGGTGGATATGTATATATTATATTTCGGACAGTTTATTCCATACACGACGAAACATACAACATGTAAAAAGAATTATTCTCCACTAAGGATAACTGAGAAAAAAAATTAAACACATCTCTTGCCATAGAAATATATATTGATATGTAGAGTTTTTTTTATTTTTTTTATTTTTTTTTTATAGATTTTTGATATGTAGAGTTTCGCTTAAAAACAAGAAGAGACTGTCCACGAGTGGGTTATATCTAACCTCTTTCGGCTTCTTCAGTGGCCCAATTCGTATTCATGTATTTTATATTTGTAGAAAAGGTAAGGATCAATGAATTGTTTAATATATGAATAAACTTATTGGTTTATCAAAGAAAATAAAATATAAATTTGTATAACCGACCTACCATTATTGATTGTATACCCAGAAAACACTATATTGTCTTATCGTATTTGAGAATTTCCCCGCCCCTCTTTACACTTTTCGGTGGAACTCAATTATGTTTGGCCTCATCTTCTTCTCTCTTTTTCCCACTTTTCCCAAAATCAAATAATAATATTTTTGCACATAACTTCACTGAAATTGAATCCAGTGGTTTATAGATATCAACCCGTAAACGTTAAGTTACTATAAAGTTATAATATCCTTTTGGTCAAAATTATAATATTTTAGAGCATAATTTTAGTTAAACTAAATCCTATACATATATTAAAAATATTTTTCGTATAACAAAATTTCATAGTCTTTTTCTTTTTGTTAACTTTGCCAATTTTTCGACTAAATTTGTAATCATCTATTCAATGTTTTCAATATTTTATCACCCAATTATATTATTTAATCAACATTTACCAACCCAACCTCATTTACCTAATTTTCCCTTTTTGGGATATATAGTTAAACCATCCTAAAATATCATATATGAAGGTCGCGTGTTCGATCACGCTCATCGCATTTTTAAAAAAAAATTCATAGTCTTTTTTTTCTGTTAACTTTGCCAATTTTTCGACTAAATTTGTAATCATCTACTCAATGTTTTCAATATTTTATCGCCCAGTTATATTATTTAATCAACATTTACCAACCCATCCTCATTTACCTAATTTTTTCCTTTTTTGAAACATATAGTTAAGCCACCCTAAAAATATCATTTGAAGATCGCGTGTTCGATCAACGTTTACGCTTTTTTTCTTTTAAAATTTTTAAAAAATTTCAAAAAATGAAATAAAAAATGAATATCATATAAGCGCATAATGAAAATAATTTTTTTTGTCAACAAGAGCATAATGAATTATACGTGCATCTTGTGACCTCATCCACCACACAAAAATGGCGGCTATAATACGACATACTCAAGCTAATATTTATTGCAAAAAGATTTGAGGTTAAGTATGAATACTTGGTGACCCAAAAAAAAAGTATGGATACTTTATAAACATATTATGCATCATAATTAAAGAAAAATGAATGAAAAGAAAAAATTTAATACAAAAAGCTTTGTGTGTACAAAAAGAAATGTTAGAAGACAGAATGTTTATCCACTCAAATTTAAAACCTATATATTTAGGTTTTATTTGAATTTTTGTATATATATTTTTTTGTCATAATTTTTTTTTCCTTTTTTGTATATTTTATTTTAAATATAAATGTAAAATAATTCAATTTCTGTATTATCCAAATTCTTTGTAAGAATAACATAAGTAGGAAATTTTTGAAGGATCTTATAAGTTTAAGATTTTACAGTTATAACTTCGTTATTTTTATAATAACAATAAACATGTTAACTAATACTTATATTATCGTTGAGATAACCAATATATTTGAATAATTATCTACAGTCTATGAGAGAAATAAAAATGGGAATCTATCTATTTTTCATAAGAATATTCTATTGTTCAAAATTTTGAACTACAATTTTCTTAACAAAATGAACATATACATATGTTATAATATATTAGAATAAGACCCGCGTCAATATGCGGATAAACACACTAAAAATATCATTATCAAAATTTTAATTTTAATTTGTAACCCGTTTAATTACAAAAATATTCTGAAATATTTAAACATGGATCTCAAACCATTAAAATTTAATTTATGTATTAATTCTCATATCTTAATTCATATTATTCAAGCAAAAAAATATATATACATAAATAGAATTCAAATCATATTCTTAATACCAAAAAAAATATTATTACACATTATGAATTTATGTTATTATATGATAAAATCTTACTAAAATTAAAATATTATAGAGTTAAATTATAAAATAATAAATTTATGTGAATAATCTCATATAAACCTATTAAATTTTATAAAACATTATATAAAAATCTTTGATTGATAAATGTCATTGATGTCATCGGTTTATTTTTCATAGAGATTTATACTCGTCAAATCTTACACTTTTGGATTTTAATAGTATATATATTATTATAATTTTATAACATGTATAAATTATCATTTTATATAGGGATAATTGCAAAAATACCATTTTTGGTGTGCCACTTTGCAAAAATGCCACATTGGGTTATTCATATAAAAAAACCCACAAATTATGGATTTTTAAAGTCTAAATCTTAAAATTCTGAACCCAAAAAATGTTTTGACCCCTAACAAACCTTAAACCCTCAAAACTATACCCTAATACAACATAGTTAACCCAAACATAAATAATATAATGATTAAATAATTTTTCAGTGACATTTTTGCATAGATTTCGAAAATGTGGCATTGTTGAAAAGTGACATTTCAAAAGTGACATTTCTCAAAATTTCTCTTTTAAATAATTTTTTTTTTAACACTAAAAAGTATCGGTAGAAGATTTATATTTTTTTTATAATATTCTATAACTATGTTTACAAAGTAAGTATGTTTATAAAAAAATTTTCTTTAGTATGTTAGTTGTTTATAAATTTTTTTTCTTTAGTATGTTAGTGCATATAAACTTTAACATTAAGATTACCATATTCTTTTTAATTTTTTTTTTCAATTATAAAAATTCTTTTGTTTTTTCACTAATATTTGTTTCTTAATTTAAATTTCTATTTCCATTCTACTTTTTTTTTCTATTGTTTATAATCTTTCTATTTTTCCTAATTTTATTTTTATAATTTGTTTAAACTATTTTAATTATTTATCCTAACAATTTAGGATTATTAGAAATTTTCTTTTTTTACTAATTGATTAGTTGTTTTGACAATTATTTTGTTCATTTTCCAAACTCTCGTCGATAATATTTTTCTTATTTGATTTTTTTTCTCTTTATTTTTCTTTTATAGTTTACTTTCTCTCTATTTTATTTCTTAATTTAATTTTATAATTAGTTAAAATTATTAGATTTTTTTTAATCTAGTTAGTGTGGACTATTAGAATTTTTTTTTTTCATAATTACTTTGAACTATAAATTTTTTTTTTTTTTACTATTTGATTAGTTACTTGAAAATTATTTTGTTCATTTTTTATTTTTATTTTATATATTTTTAATTAATGTTAAGTTTTAACATATGTGATCATCTGATCAACAGTATACATATGTTATGATCTCGTGAATAAAAATTTTGTTTACGTGTCGCGTTCTCATCATGTATATCCTCTTTTATATAATAAGATATTTGTGGAATAGTATTTTGTTTTTTCTTTTTGTCACATTTGTGGAATAGTGTGTTGAAAATGGAAGGTAAAGTCACAATCTAAAAGATGGAGATTGATATGAAAGTTGGTCCATATAAGGCAAGAGGCTATGTTAAGTGCTTAAGAATACCTACAAGACTCTAATACGTCTATGGCTACTTTAAGAGTATGGAAGATGTTGCATGCTTCTTTACAAAGATTATACAATACATATATACATGTGTGTATAACATTTTGTGGGTGTGTGAGAGATAGGATATTTTGGAAGAAGCAGTTACATTCTTCATACTTACAAATATACATTATATACAACATGTGTGTATATTATTGTGAGTGTGAATAGGAGACTGGCTCTTCAAACTTATGCCCCCAATCTAGAGGATTTGGTAGATATACACTTTGCTTCATTTCCAGTGCTCGTCTCTATAGTCCATACTTAGCTCCATCTTCTAGTTTATCCACCATTTTTGTTTTTACATTTTTAAGAGCTAACAGTATATACGTAAAAGTATTTTTAGTTGACCCACTTGAGAGACTTTACGGTAAATTAAGTAACCGTTAAAAAATTATAAAAATACTATCAATTATTCTGTGTTATTCCTCAGTGTGGTTCGAAGACTTTAATTTTAATTTTTTTGTGAAGTTTATACTCGAAAAACACAATACAGTCGAAACACAACCACCAAAATTATACTGAAACAAATGTTTTGATATGGAGATTGTCAGTTAAATATAAAATAACTTGTATATATATATATATTTTTTTTTTGAAACTTTATATATTGAAAAACTTGATATATATAAAAAATTACTTTCTGTTGTAACTAACAACTGTTAAAAAAAAAAAAAATGTATTTTGTAGAAATCAGTTACAAATGAATGAAGTTTGTAGAAATCAGTTACAAATGAATGTACAGTTTAATGAATTTTTGGCTTTTAAAGACTTAGATATACTGAACAAGAGAGTGGAGATGTCGGCCAAGTTCGAAATGATTAAAGGGAGACAACTTTGTGTGATACATCCGCATGAGTTTTACCCACCCATTTACTGTTTCTTCCACTTCTATTGCTTTGAGACTTGAGTCTCTCTCTCTATTAAGGGCCTTTCAAATCTTATAAATTTTTTTGGTTGGCCAAAACTATAAACATGTTTTCCTAGACCCAAATCTTTTAATTCTATATTTGATATCTACAAAATTTTCAATCAGAATTTTAGTTTTAGTAAAACTTTTATCAGTCTCTAACCCAAATTTTGAGTTTTTTTTTCTGGTTCTTATATTGATTTTACAGCCAAATTTACATTTACATCAATAACCGGTTCAACCAATGCTCACCAATCCATTTCTCTCATAACTCGTGGGCCAAGCCCATTACCAAATATGATTACATGATTTTCATCTGTTACATCTGTTTTATATTTCTAAAATTAATAATTGATTCATCATATAAACAAATTATAACTTAACAAGTAATTTTTTTTCTTTTTTTTTTTTGGCTAAAGAACAAGTAATTGTTTTGACAAATACTTAAATAGTTTTATCACACAACAATCGTTATGATCTTCTAAGAACAAGATATTAACTTTAGACTATTTACTTTTTTCAGTAAATTAAAAAGATATAGATTACATTAAAAAATCATTTATTTGGCTAAAGCAAATGAGGTAAGTTTCTAGTAATGATTTTTGATTTCTGCCTTTTTGATTTCTAGTTGTTTGTTGTCTTCACATAGACAGCAAAACGTTCCAATCCTCCACGAATAAGCTTCTCCATAAACGGTTTCATTGCCTAAATTTTTTTAAAACAAACATACAAAAAAATATATATATACATTAACAAATTTAATTTGCGAAACAATTCATGATCCAGTATATGGAGAATACACTTACAAATGCAACTGGAGCAAAAGCATGTGGAACTTCAAATGAAAAATTAATCTGAAAAACATAAGATATTGAAAAAATGAAACTACAATACAATTTCCTAAAAAAAAAGTAGTAAATAAATGGGAAAATACTACTAACCTCTACTAAGCACGAGGAAGGACCTCTCGGGAAAAACCGAACACTGCCTCTGTTTTTATAAAAAAATATATATATATATTAGACAGATTGAAGTTGAATTTCAATGATAAAAAAAAATCACAGACAAGTTGAATTTTTTTTTTTTTTGTCACTGAGAAATTGAAATTATAAATTAATTTTCTTGAGTTTACCTATTTGCAAAGCCTTCAATAGATCTCCAATGCAGCTTTCGGTCTGGAATTGGCTATTGAAACAGAATACAAGATACAATAAAAATTTGAATTTTTAATCAACAAAGAAGAAAATAATCTTATCGTTCTTGTTTTGTATATAAAAACTTTACCTGTAAATTTTTTGCGAGAAAATGATATTCAATATTTTGTCCAAAAGACTCAAGTTTTACCAAATACTTGGATAGATCAGGACTACCTTCCATTGCCTAAGAGAAAGCAACAATTTGTGAGGAAGAAGAAGAATGAAATCTTGTAGACTCTGTTTTTCAGAGTGAAGTTTACCTCAACAGATGATAAAAATGGCATCCACTTAGGGAACAATTCACGATCTGCGTATAACTTGTAAGCTACGGAAGCTGGTGCATCTACTACCATCTTTACTCTGTTTAATCCAAACCAAAGAATCTCACTAAAAAAGTATGAAACTTTACTGATATATAATATAGTTTTTTGTTTTTTGAAGAAATTTACGTCACGTCTTGCCATTGCATAACGGGTCTGAAAGGTTTAGAAGAAGAAATTGAGGAACCATTGTTGGAGTTTAGTAGTTTTGCAGAGGTAGCTGATGAGGAAGACGATAACATTAGCCGCGAAGAAGAAGATCGATGAAGCATAGATGAAAAAGTTGGGATTTTTCTTAAAAAAACAGAGGATTTGGTAGTTGGAACTGTACCAGAAGCTATTGATGACATTTCAATTTGCTCTTAGAGAGAAAGAGATTAATCAAATGAAGTATTCATAGAATTTTGTTTTGTTAAAGAGACAAATTAGGAACAGAGACTTTTCATTTTTCAGGACCAAAAATATCTCTCTCTCTGTGTCTCTTTACTTCTTTTGTTAAATGTTATTACACTCCACGCAAAGTGTGTTGTCGTATTTAGACAAATAAGCTTAAATCTCAAAGTTGGAAAGGAAAAAACTTTGTTGCGTGACTCTGTTTTCTTGTTTGGTTTGTTTTCTTCTTCTTTAGGTTTCAGTCAATCACGGCTAAAATTTCTGGTTGGTGTTTTTTTTTCTTGGTGACATATACCAGAAATTCTGTTATGAAAGAAAGAAAACTTACCACTTTTAATCATACAAAAAGTCACAGTAGTAAAGCCATAATCATGGGGATTTAATCGATATATACCAAGAAAATTTCTTATAAACCAAGAATCAGAACAATGCAGAGTTACATACAGATTCCTGCAAATGCAAAGTATTTAAGGTTTTGTTCAACAAGATTTAGAACATAAAAAATCTGACCTTTGTTCAAGTTGTTTTAGCCAAGGTTGCAAATCTTTCAAGTCCACCTCTAAGCAACCTTTCTAAAAATGGCCGAAGCACCGATGCCACGGGAGTTAAAAGCGCGGGGACTTCGTATGATACGGTTAGCTAAAAGATAGAAACAAATTTGCAATGAGAGAATTGTTCTATGATCTATATCTGTTAAAAAATGAGAGAGTTCTTTACTTCTACGATGCACGATGAAGGACCTTTAGGGAAGAACCGAACGCTCCCTCTGCATCGGTTAAATTCCAAAATGTTAGGCTCACATAGCTAAAGAGACTCCAAAACATATTTATGATCTCTTTGCTTACTTATTAGGAAGACCTTCAAGAGATCTCCAATGGATTTTCTGATTAGGAGTAGGCTGAAACAAACATTTTCACAATTAGTTAAGAAACAAGAAGCATCCATCGAAATTGAATATATATGATTCGTTCTTTCTTGCTTGCTTTTACCTGTAGATTCCGAGCAAGCCAAGAATACTTAATGTCTTGACCAAAAGCATTGTATTTAAGTGACCAACGTGATAGATCAGGCTTATCTTTCAACACCTTAAAAAACAGAACAAAAACAAAAATCAAGCAAAATTCTTAAAGCAATAAGCTTGAACTCAAAATTAGTACCTCAACGGATGAAATAAAAGGCATCCATTTAGGGAAAGATTCACGATCCAAGTAGAAATCATACGCTACTGATACTGGAACATCTACTTCCATCTTCACTCTGAATCTCAAAACCCAACAAAAAGATTCAATTTTTATTCCAGGAAAGTTGAATCGAAAAGCAATAAGTGAGAGATTGATTACGTGCAGTCTTGCCACTCCATGGAAACAGAGGAACGTTTTGGAATGTTGAATCTCGATCTACGATTGACGGAGGAAGAAGAGAAGCCATTTAGGGTTTTTGGAAGAAACAGAGAAAAGGAAAAGGGTTTACGATGACAAGTCAAAGCGTTTCTGCGATCGAAGCATATTGGTAATTGAAGATTAGGGTTTATACAAGTTCTTGATAAGTGATTGATCGTGTTCATGTTAATTGCTACTACAGACATTGAAAACTTTTCTCAGTTTTTGCCTCTTTTGTTTTTCTTCAAAGATAAGACATTAAAACCTTCACAACCACACAACAACAAAAACCCAGATGGTGCCAGTGTTTAGATCTTTGTTTGTACGTTTAAATATATTAGTTTAATTAGAGGAAACAAAATGCGGGGATAGCTCAGTTGGGAGAGCGTCAGACTGAAGATCTGAAGGTCGCGTGTTCGATCCACGCTCACCGCATTTGATTTTTTTAATTTTGTTCCTTTGATTTTCAGCCCATTGGGCTTTTTCTTATTTTGGGCCCATTTAATAGTGTTCGACGAAACCCGAGCGTGATAATGTGACCTTCTTATGCATTTTTTAATTTCTCTTATAGAATTTAAGATGCAGTAGAATTTAAGATGCAGTAGACTAATGATGATGAATACTGATTGTGTGAGTGAAGAAGGTCAAAATCCTTCACCAAACCTAAAGTTATATTCAGCCATTTAACAAAATGACACCATTTTATCTCACCAATAACCACAATTTTTGTTTTTGTTTGGTCAACACCAACAAACACAATTAAAAAAGTCTAATATATTATATCACCTACCATAACTTGGTAAAGCATGAAGATGCGAGTCCACTTACATTTGTGTGTGTAATGCTTTGCTTTAAATTAATTATAATTAATGATTTTCACTTTTTAGTTGCATTGATAACTAAAATCTTGGTGAAAAGAATGCAGCCGCTTCTCCATCTCTTAGTGTCCCTTTTCCAATCGGCTTTTGTGGAGGAGAGATTGATCTCGGATAACATTATGATTGCCCTTGAGGTCGTTCATGCTTTGCACACTCATCCTTCGGTTAGTAATCAGTTCGTGGGCATTAAGACGGATATGTCTAAGGCATTTGATAGAGTAGAGTGGAACTACTTAAAGGCTCTCTTGTTTGCTTTGGGTTTTCATGAGATATGGGTGGGATGGATCATGGGTTGTGTAACCTCGGTTACTTTTTCTGTGCTATTGAACGATCAAGCTTATGGAATCATCACACCGGCTAGAGGCATACGTCAAGGCGACCCCTTGTCACCTTTCTTGTTTGTGCTATGTACCGAAGGCCTCTCCCATCTCCTTTTCAAGGCTGTGCGGTCTGGTGGAATCTCAGGTATGCAATTTTCCCCTCTTGGACCGGCCATTCACCATCTGCTCTTTCCAGATGACAGTCTCTTTGTGTGTAAAGCCATAGTAGAGGAGGTTACATTTCTGAAAGGTATTCTCCATACTTATGGTATGGCTACTGGGCAGATTGTTAATTTTGACAAGTCGTCCATCACTTTTGGCAGCCTCATTGACGAGTACATTAAGGTTGTTATTAAAGACATTTCGGGTATTGTGAGTGAGGGTGGAGCAGGTTCGTACTTAGGTCTCCCTGAGTGCTTCAGTGGCTCAAAGGTGGAGATGCTATCCTTTATCCATGAGAGGATGAAATCAAGAATGAATGGTTGGTTTGCTAGGAATCTATCTCTTGGTGGAAAGGAAATTTTACTAAAATCTGTGGCTATGGCTATGCCAGTCTTTGCCATGTCGTGTTTTAGACTCCCTAAGACAACTTGCGCTAAGTTGACTAGTGCAATGTCAGATTTCTGGTGGAACTCTAGGGAAGAGAAGAAAAAGATTCATTGGGTGAGTTGGGAGAAGATGTGCCTATCAAAGCCTAATGGAGGTTTAGGATTCAAGGATATTGAAAGTTTCAACCAAGCTATGCTGGCCAAACAGGTGTGGAAACTTACTCATGACCCTGGATGCTTGTTATCTAAATTCCTTAAGAGCAGGTACTTTGCCTCCTCTGTTTTCTTACAAGCTGTTGAAGGAAAGAGACCATCCTTTGGATGGAGGAGTATCCTACATGGGAGAGAGCTCTTGAGATTGGGGTTAAAGAAGAAGATTGGGAATGGATCTTCTATATTTGTTTGGTCTGAAAGGTGGATTGAGGAAGAGGTCATGAGAGCTCCGTTGATGAAGAACCCAATTATTGATCTTAACTTGAAAGTTAAAGACCTTCTTGATCCTGGATCCAGAAAGTGGAATCAAACCAAACTAAATGAATTGTTTTTCCAGGAAGATGTGGACCGTATCAACAAGATGAAGCCAGTAGTGTCCAAAATGGATTTTTGGACTTGGAAATTCAATAAAAGTGGTGATTATTCAGTTAAGTCCGGTTACTGATTGGCTAACAATATAAACCATGATACTTGCATTCAAGAGGCAGTAATGAGACCATCTATCAACTCATTGAAAGAACAGATTTGGATCCTTCAAACTTCTCCTAAGATCAAATCTTTTCTTTGGAAAACTCTGAGTGATGCGCTTCCAGTTGCTGATGTCCTCAACAGAAGAGGTATGAACCTTGACTCCAGATGTCAAGTTTGCGGCTTTGAAGGTGAATCCATTAACCATGTGATCTTCTCATGTGCTTTGGCAAGACAGGTTTGGGCCCTTTCCGATTTCCCTTGCCCCGAACATGGTTTTGATAGCCAGGCTTTCTTGCCTAATTTTTCATTTATGCTTAAATATTACAAGAATTGTTCCATCCCTCATAACACTAGACACCTCTTTCCTTGGTTATTTTGGTATTTATGGAAGAATAGAAACAATTGGGTATTCGAAGGGAAGATGTTTCTTGGGCCCGAAATTGTTAGTAAGGCCAGAGAGGAAAGTGTGCTATGGAGGGAGGTTCGGATCGTAGAGGACAGTGTAGCTATGGTGGATGAGGAAGGGGAGGTTGATCCCAATTTCAAGTGGTCAAATCCTCCGGTTTCATGGTTAAAATGCAATGTCGGGTTCTCTTTTTCTAAGAGAAATCATCTTGTGGGTGCTGCTTGGGTATTGAGGAATGATTTGGGAAAGGTATTACTTCATAGCCGAAGGTGTTTTGCTGGTGATCAAAGCATTGAGGAGGCCAAGCTCAAAGTTTTACTTTGGGCAGTCGAATGTATGGGTTTCCACAAGGTTGACAAGGTAATATTTGCCTCGGAATTCATTGATTTAATAGGTGTAGCCACAAGACCAAAGGCTTGGCCGTCCTTTGCCTTTCAATATGAGGAGTTGTTACTTGGACTGGTTTCAATTAGTTCTTGGAAGATGGTTGTGGAGACTAAGGAGGCTAATAGAAGTGCTTCTCTTATTGCTCGTAGTGTCACCAATGACCAACGGATCCATTCATATGTTTGTGTGGGTTATCCGTCGTGGCTTCATCAGGTGTTTCTGGAGGAGGGTGGTTAGACCTTCGGTATCTTCCTCTTTTTGGTGTATAGGGTCCCTTTTGGGGTATCGCTAACTCATTTTTTGGTGTATATAACTTTGTGAGTTAGGTCTTTAATCCGTGTGGTATAAGACTCTTGGTTTAGGGGCAGAGCTTGTATTACTCCTGGTGATGAATGTGTTGTAGGTTGATGTTGGTTTATCCTTTCTAATGTTATATTTTCAGATGAACAAAAAAAAAAAGTTGCATTGATAACGTTTTTTCTTCTTCTTTCTCGCACTTGTATTAAACAAAACAAAAATCTTACTGTTGTTTAATACTCCGTAATTCCTACTATGATTTCTCTAATGCGAGTTAACAAACAATAAGTATCTCCAAAAAATAATCAATTACAAACCAAAAAAAAGAAGAATATCAAAATAATTAGATAAACCAATGGTTTTGTACTCAATTGTAGACCGGTCGGTTCTCTCGAAGGTGCCTTACTCAATTTGTAAATCCCCACTGGTTAAACCATTTCATCTAAATTTTGTATCTCAATTATATAACGACCAGGTTCAACAATTTCGTATGAGACTCAAGGCATTCAATTGGATTTTTGTTTTGTTCCCGGTATAACAAGTCGTACCAATTGGTGTTTAACCAAGTAAACCGGTGTTAAAGGCCTATAAATAGCTACGGTGTTCTGATTCACTTACTCGACCCTTTTAACCGTTCCTTCTTGTATCACTTGTTTTGAAGCAAAGAGAGATCTGAGTTTTCTTCTTCGAGATCTGAATCGTCGAATCTCTCAACGACGCAGGTACTGTTCGTCATCTTCTCTCTCGAATCATTGTTCTTTAGTTTTTTTTTTCGTTTAATTTTGAGTACGACGTTGGTATTCTGTGATTGGATCTGCAACGATTTCATTCGAGATTCTCAAATTTTCCTCAGATTTCTGGGATTTGAGTTGATAGATGCTAGTATTTTCTCTTACTGCAACTGCGACTATGGTCAATTGTAGCCGATTTTGCATCTGGATCTGCTTTTCAAGTTCGTTAATGGCTATTTCTTTCTTACTTGGTGTTTTTGAATTTCGAAAACTTTGAACTCGGTCCTCATTTTCTTTCCAGCAAATTAGCGTTTTGCAAGGATTTTGAGTTGTTTCATGTCATCGAGAATTGCTGAAATCCGGCTTGTTAGTTCGCATCGTGAGGTTTACGAACCATTTGATAGATCACAAACCCAAGATTTGTATGGAGATTGGATGCGGAAGCGGGTATGTCATAACTTCGCTTATTCGTCTTCTCGAAGTTCCCGGTGTTCATTATCTAGCTACCGACACGAACCCGATAGCTGCAAGAGTAACAACTGAAACTCTAGAGGCACATGGAGTCGATGTTGATGTCATATGCACGGATATAGCCTCTTGTGTAGAGAAGAGACTTGTTGGCTCGGTCGACGTGATTGTTGTGAATCCGCCTTATGTTCCAACACCGGAATACGAAGTTGTAATGGAAGGTATTGCCTCTGCTTGGGCTGGTGGGGAAAATGGCCGGACTGTTATTGATAAAATCTTGCCTGTGGTTGATCTTTTGCTTTCGGAGAAAGGTTGGTTCTAATTAGTGACATTAACTTCGAATTTCCCATCAGAGATTTGTCTGATAATGAGGAAGAAAGGTTACGCGTCGAGAATCATGGTTCAGAGATCTACAGATGAGGAGAATCTCCTTATCCTTAAGTTCTGGAGAGACAAGGATCAAGAGAGTCTGGACAAGGAGACATCATCACCATCGTTTCTTTCGCAGTTTTCGAGATCTTTATCATCCTTCATGGAGAAACAACGGCGATGATTGCTTTGATCTCAGAACCATTCTATTTGTAAACACTCTCTGAAGTCTTATCCTTGAATTCTTTATTGTTGAATTTTTATTTAAACCGTCTATACTAAGACTCTTTAGAATAAGAAAAGCTTGCAGGATATCCTTCTTGATAGGCCGATGCTTCTTCATTCATGATTCTGCAGTGTCTGAATCAGTTTCTTGTTCTATTTTTGTAGCAAAATGGAGACTTTCCTATTCACATCCGAGTCCGTGAACGAGGGACACCCCGACAAGCCTCTGACCAGATCTCTGATGCAGTCCTCGACGCCTGTCTTGAACAAGACCATGACAGCAAAGTTGCTTGTGAGACATGCTCCAGACCAACATGGTCATGGTCTTTGGCGAGATCACCACCAAAGCCAAAGTTGAGTACGAAAAGACCGTCCGTGACACCTGTCGTGCCATCGGATTTGTATCTGATGATGTAGGTCTTGATGCTGACAAGTGCAAAGTCCTAGTCAACATTGAACAACAGAGCCCTGACATTGCCCAAGGAGTTCACGGTCACTTCACAAAACGTCCTGAAGACATTGGAGCCGGTGACCAAGGACACATGTTTGGTTACGCTACTGATGAAACCCCTGAGTTGATGCCACTGAGCCATGTTCTCGCAACGAAGCTCGGTGCTCGCCTAACAGAAGTCAGAAAGAACGGCACTTGCGCCTGGCTAAGGCCCGATGGCAAGAGCCAAGTCACTGTCGAGTACTACAACGATAACGGCGCCATGGTCCCGATCCGTGTCCACACCGTCCTCATCTCAACCCAACACGACGAAACTGTGACCAATGACGAAATTGCACTTGACCTCAAGGAACATGTCATCAAGCCAGTCATCCCAGAGAGTACCTAGACGAGAAAACCATCTTCCATTTAAACCCATCAGGCCGATTCGTCATCGGTGGACCCTATGGAGACGCTGGTCTAACCGGACGTAAGATCATCATCGACCCTTACGGTGGATGGGGAGCTCACGGAGGCGGTGCTTTCTCAGGCAAAGACCCAACCAAAGTTGACAGAAGTGGAGCCTACATTGTGAGACAAGCCGCTAAGAGCGTAGTAGCTAACGGAATGGCTCGTAGGGCTCTTGTTCAGGTCTCATACGCCATTGGAGTCCCTGAGCCATTGTCCCTCTTTGTCGACACTTACGGGACTGGGTTGATTCCGGACAAAGAGATACTGAAGATTGTGAAGGAGAGCTTCGTTTTCAGACCGGGAATGATGATATTAACCTTGACCTAAAGAGAGGAGGAAACGGAAGGTTCCTGAAAACCGCTACGGACATTTCGGAAGGGACGACCCTGACTTCACCTGGGAAGTCGTCAAGCCACTTAAGCGGGACAAACCTCAAGCTTAAATTTTACTTTCTATTTTCATTCCGCAAACCCTTTACGTTTGGTTTTGTATCCTTGTGTTTAGGCGATTTCAATTGGATGTCTGATCTTTTCTTCTATCAATTGGGGTATTTGGGTGTAAGTTTTATGTGATTCACACATTTGTAACCTACTAGTTGGACTATTACCACTACAAGAACCTAGTGATAAATAAAGAATGTAGTTATAGAACTGTCAAAGACACCAGAAATGGTATTTGTTTCCAAAATCAAGTAACCTTTCTCATCAGAATCTCTTCTTCCTTTTTTAATTCACAAGTGGTGTAAAAAAAAGTGCATCATCATTTTGACGATTCTTCTATACATTTTACACTAAGAATCAAAATGAAAAGAAAAAAAAAAAATACTACACATTCCATTTACTTACTCTCCAGGAGTTGGGGCGATCTGATCTTTCGCAAATTGTTACGATCGAGTTTCTCATACTCACTTACGACTTGCTTTATATCATCCTCACTAATCTTGCCACTTTCTTTAAGCTTCGACACAACAAACTCCGATTCGCTAATCAGAACCAACACAAACAAAAACAAAACACTATCAAATACTCAATACCAAAGTATAAATTCTAATCTCGAAAAGTTAATAATCTTCTTACCTCACGGGCAATTCAACGACTTTACCATCGACTCTAATCTGCGCAAAGTAAATAAACAAACAAGCCATTGCAATAGTCGACAACACAAGCCAAACCACCGCGAAAATCCTCCCACCGACCGTCTTAAACGTTTCATCTCCATAACCAACCGTCGTAACCGACATAACCGATAAGTAAACCGAATCCAAGAAACCCAATTTCTCTCCAAAGCAAAGAACACAAGCTCCAACTCCAACGCAAGAAACCACGACGCATAACGCTAAACCGAATTTCCAAACCGTCTTCATCTTCCCACCGTTCTCGACGTCAACAATGCGATCATGAATCGCTCTGTTTCTAGTAGCGATCAGAGCGAGGATAGCGTTTTCTTGGAGAGCAAGAACGTGATCGACGACCCAATTGATTAGAATGTCGAGTAACACGATACTGATTATTACTAAACCGATTGATATGATCTTGGTCGTTTTAGTTAACGGGACAATGTCGCCGTAACCGACCGTGCTCATTGTAACGACTGAGAAGTAAAACGCGTCGACGATAGGATGTGTCTCGCTTCCGGAGTATTGGTCACGATAGAAACAGAATATGCAAACAACGAAGGCTAAATAGCCGCAAAGTCCGACTATCGCTAGTGTTATGATCCAATTCCGACGAAGGCATTCTACTGTGGAGGCGACGGCGGCGACTGGAGTTTCCGGTAAGGATTCAACGCCGGAACGTGAACCGGAAGCGATAAGGGGATCTTCCATCGAGGAAAAAAACTTCTATTGTTGTGGGTTTTAGCGACTGAGATTTTTGATTTCTTGATTTTTTTTTGTTTGTTTGTTCCGTTGCGTACTCTGTTTCATGGAGGGAGATCCGAAATTATAAGTGGGACCCTTGTTTGACACGTAGGAATATATGACACGTAGGAAATTGGGAATCGACGTTTAATAAGGCCTTACTATAAATGTGGAAGCCCAGTTCAGGCCCATTACAGAGAGAGAGATTTCTCTGGACTACAAAACGGCGTCGCTTTTTAAGATCATTAGTCAATTAATGCAAAATCGCATCTCTCGCGGGGAAATGCCAATTGCGGAAGCTAAGTGGTCCCCACGACAGAACGGATTTACATTTTCAATTAAATTAAACTTTGTTTTGTTTTTCTCAAGATGGTAAATTATGCTCATGTGTGATGTGTTTTGAGCTGACGCAAGCAATGACGCTACTATTAGTTCAAGTTGTTTTCAAGACTTGGGGATTTAATATGTTTAAAACAAAACAAAAAAAGGACTTGGGGATTTAAACATTTTGATATTCAAATCATACATCAAAACACTTAATCAACAATTGTTTTGAACTGCCTCTCTACTTAGTCTTTTTCAACACTTAATACAAGTTGTTTAATCTTTTTCTTTTGGTAAATATAATATTCGCTTGCAATAGGCTAGAATTTGTATTTATGACATGTAATTTACTTTTTTAAATCATTGACAATTTATATTTAGTTCATGGAGTACTTGTTGTGGCCTTATGAGGAGTAGTTAACTGACGTTGGTTTGTTTAGAAAAGCTTTGACCATTATTTATTTTATAATAATTGAAACCATCATGTGTTCCTTATTAGAGAGGACAACATAAACGGACGAATGATTATAATCACTAACACTATTATTGTATGATTTTCAATCAATGCTTGAACATAAATACTTATAATATATACGTATTCGTTATGACAATGGAATTAGTGAAAAGCCTTAGCGGGCAAGAAAATGAATTGTCTTTAACACTCGAGGTGTGAAATATGGTTTTACTGCAATAGATAAAGTTGACTTTTTTGCTTCGTTGCCAAGGAAGTAATAGTCAACAACTTCATGTTAAGTGAAAAATCTAAGTTTGTAACCATCTACGTTTGTTTAAATTATCTCCGTAATTGTCTTCATCTACCATTTTGTACATATACACACTATATTATAATAATCGAAAGCGATAATTCAAGAGGCAAGTGGTTCTAGAAGTTTTTGGTTTTAGAAGAACAGCAAATAAGTGAAATTGCATCACACCTAATTTGAATGGGTCTGATAAACATGACTATTAAAAACGCTAACTTTTATAATTCGAAACCTGATTAATCTCGAAACTTTTAAAATTGTATTTTCGCCATTTAAATTTGGAAATTTTGGATTTAAATGGTCACATTAATTTTGTGGAATCTTAAAAAAATTTCTAGAAAATACATCATTTGTTTTTGTGAAATGGAATTGGTAAGAATAGTAAAATTGTAGAGTTATAGAGTACTATGCATGTGGAATCATAAAATATATATTTTCATTTTCGTAGTAGTTCGTAATGTTTTTAAAGTGTTTGTAATATTTTTTTTTAATAGTTAATGTCATTTATGTTATAAATAATGTTAATAATTATTATTCTAAACTTTTGTGAATATGTCTTTTTTTGTAAAGGATTATAAATCTATGATAAAGATATAATAAATTATAAATATACACTAAATTTATAATAAATTAATAAATTATAATTGTACAATAAATTTATAATTAACTAAAATCTTATAAATCTATATTTAATTAACAGTTGTATTATTTTTTTAATTATATTAGTTTGAATAAATTTCAATTATTCCGTTACTCAAATAAAAAAATGTCAATAAATTTGTTTAATAAATTACTAAAATTATAAACGAATAAAATTTAAAAATTATATACTAATATTAGTAGTTAATAAAAAAATGTTTAAAATTTGCTAACAAATATAAAACAAAAAATTTGATGGAAATAGAAATTATTATTTTGTAAAATTTAATATACATTTGTAAGCATTAATGTTTAATTCCGTTAAACACAATTTTATCAAATATTTTATAAGTTTAATTAATTTATTTATTTTAAAAAAATCTGCTAGATTCCACAAAATTCCGCTCTTACCATTTAAATTTAATTTTATTCTGCAAAATTCCATAAAAAGTCAAAAAAAATTATGTAAGATTCTGCAATTTTGCAAGATTCTTCTGGTACCATTTACACTTTTTATATAGCGGGTGAGTAGAGTGCAAATAGTGAAGCTTTGTAAAAGTATACAGTATTAATTTATTTAAAAAAAAATTTCTTTTACTTTTCAACAATATTACCACAAGTATATTTTTATTTTTATGGGTTTTATATATGCCTTTTTTTTAGGTTTTGGTCATTTACTAGGCATAGTTATTTTTTTTTGGCTTTGGGTTTAGGAATGAAGAAGAAGATAGATAGGATAGGAGTATATGATTTTAAAAACACTTGAAAATGCGCATAATTATATGATTTTAAAAACACTTGAAAATGCGCATAATTATGATGGTATTTGACCGATCCATCACATTAGTTTATTCCCACTCTCCTTGCTTCTCAAGCAATTTTTGGAAAACACAAAAGCAGAGTTTGCATATAAAAAAGGCAAAATTCTCTTACTAATTTCTGCAGATACAAACTGGAGTCTAAATAAAATAAAGAATTAAACAAGTCTTAACAACTTCAAGACAACAACACAGTTTCGTCTCACGTCTTATTCCCTTCAAAGTTTCAAAACTTTCGCTTTTCCACAGCTTCACATCTTCAGGTCTGCTTTCTCTCTTTTAACTTTCTTTCCTTTTTTTCAATTTCTGATTGGTTTTAATTTTGTTTTTAATTCTTCTCTGATTTTTCGGACAAATCCAAAACTTGTGACTATTTTTCTCCCTAACAGACTGTTTTTCATTGGTGATAATTTCTGGGAACTCTTTGGATTCACATTAAATAAAGAAGTACAAGTGAATATTTGGATTGAAATGTCTCTTAAATTCTCCAATTTCTCAACCTTTTCTGGGTTTTAGGAAAAAGTCAAAAAAAAACTTTCCTTTTTCATAGCTGAAATCTATTAAAAAAGTTCGTAACTTTAAAGTCTACTTTTATTATATACGGTCGATTTCGATCTGGGTATTATCAAATTCGTAACTTTTTGAAGTTTTTATTCTCTACCAGCGCCGGAAAAATGAACCGTGACGTCGCCGGAGAAGGCGACTCTGTTTCACACGAACCATCAACTTCTACAAGTCCCAAAGAAGAAGAGACTAAGAAAGAGAAAAACGATGAAAAGACCAAGACGGTTCCTTTATACAAGCTATTTGCATTTGCAGATTCATATGATTTGTTATTGATGATCTTTGGCTCAATCGGAGCTGCTGGGAATGGTCTTTCTATACCTCTCATGACATTGTTGTTTGGTGATCTTGTTGATTCTTTTGGTGAAAATCAGAACAACAAAGACGTTGTTGATGTTATCTCAAAGGTCAGAACCAAAAAGATCAAAACTTTTTTTTTTTGGAACACTAAGAGCATTTTAAAGATCGAAACTTTACTATGTTCTTGGCTTAATATAGATCACATTTGCTCATTACTTTTTCATGTGTTAATGGTTTAATATAGATCACATTGAATAAAAATGTTTCCTTTTATAGGTTTGTGTGAAGTTCGTCTACCTTGGAATTGGTACACTAGCAGCAGCATTTCTTCGTAAGTCATTATTACCCGCGATTCGCGTGTTTCTCCATTGTGAATTTTACATAAGGATTAGAGAATTGAGGAAGAAAAGTTTTGGTTTTTGATTCTTGTTGTAGAGGTGGCTTGTTGGATGATCACGGGAGAGAGACAAGCGGCGAGGATAAGAAGTATGTATCTGAAAACAATTCTGAGACAAGACATTGGATTCTTCGATGTCGAAACAAACACCGGAGAGGTTGTTGGTAGAATGTCGGGAGATACTGTTCTTATACAAGACGCCATGGGCGAGAAGGTAATAGCTAAACTTGGATATCGCGGTTCGAGCTTTTACATGTAATGACTGGATTCGGGGTTATAAAAGTAGGTCGCTTTTTCTTGGAACTTGCAGGTTGGGAAGTTTGTTCAGTTGATAGCTACATTCTTTGGTGGATTTGCTTTAGCTTTTGTTAAAGGATGGTTACTAACATTGGTTATGTTAACTTCAATTCCTCTTCTGGCTGCGGCTGGTGCAGCCATGGCTATAATAGTCACTCGATCTTCTTCTCGAGGACAAGCGGCTTACGCGAAAGCAGCAACTGTTGTTGAACAGACAATCGGGTCTATCCGAACGGTAAAACTCAACTTCCTAAGCTACATCAACATTTTTTGACTAAGATTTGTTGCTTAGTTTCATTTTTTTGTGTGTTCAAAAGGTTGCTTCTTTTACGGGAGAGAAGCAAGCGATAAAGAACTACAAGAAGTTCATAACTTCGGCCTATAAAACAAGCATTCAACAAGGATTCTCTACCGGTTTAGGACTTGGAATCATGTTCTTTGTGTTATTCGGTAGCTATGGTTTGGCTGTTTGGTTTGGTGGGAAGATGATACTCGAAAAAGGATATTCCGGTGGCGCTGTGATCAATGTGATCATCATTGTGGTTGCGAGTGCAATGTAAATAAAAGCCGAGGCGATCACTTACATACATATTACCTTAGGCTTTTTTTACTTCATCAATGACGGTTATGTTCTGTTTTTATAATTGATTTAGGTCGCTTGGGCAAACATCTCCATGTCTAACCGCATTTGCGGCGGGTCAAGCTGCAGCGTATAAGATGTTTGAGACGATCAAAAGAAAGCCTTTGATTGATGCTTACGACGAAAATGGAAAGGTTCTTGAAGATATCCGAGGAGACATTGAACTTAAAGATGTGCATTTCAGTTACCCGGCGAGGCCAGACGAGGATATATTCGACGGATTCTCTCTGTTTATCCCGAGCGGCGCAACAGCGGCATTAGTAGGAGAAAGCGGAAGCGGAAAATCTACCGTGATCAGTTTGATTGAGAGGTTTTATGATCCGAAAGCTGGTGAAGTGCTTATTGATGGAGTTAACCTTAAGGAGTTTCAGTTGAAGTGGATAAGAAGCAAGATCGGATTGGTTAGCCAAGAACCGGTTCTGTTTTCGTCGAGCATCATGGAGAATATAGCCTACGGTAAAGAAAACGCAACGGTTCAAGAGATTAAAGCAGCAACTGAGCTAGCAAATGCGGCAAAGTTTATAGACAAGTTGCCTCAAGGGTTAGATACAATGGTTGGCGAACACGGGACGCAGCTCTCGGGAGGACAGAAACAGAGGATAGCGATTGCTAGAGCGATTCTTAAAGATCCTCGGATCTTGCTTCTAGATGAAGCAACAAGCGCGCTCGATGCGGAATCCGAAAGAGTTGTTCAAGAGGCTTTAGACAGAGTGATGGTTAACCGGACTACGGTTATCGTCGCGCATCGGTTAAGCACGGTGAGAAATGCGGATATGATTGCGGTAATTCACCGCGGAAAAATGGTAGAAAAAGGTTCGCATTCCGAGTTATTGAGAGATCCCGAAGGAGCTTATTCGCAGCTCATTCGGCTACAAGAGATAAATTATGATGGGAAAAAATCAGAGATTTCTTCAGGCTCGTCTTTCCGGAATTCAAATCTGAAAAAATCAATCGAAGGATCGGTTATTAGCCGCGGAACTTCGTCAGTTGGAAGTAGCAGCCGTCATCATTCTTTAAATGTTGTTGGAGTAGAGCTTGGTAGCCGTAGCCACCGAGCAGGCCAAGAGGAAACCGGAACGACGAGTCAAGAACCGGTTCCGAAAGTATCGCTCACCCGAATCGCTGCTCTAAACAAAACCGAGATCCCGGTTCTCCTTCTAGGAGCCGTAGCAGCAGCAATCAACGGCGCAATTTTCCCGCTTTTCGGGATTCTGATTTCGAAAGTCATTGCAGCGTTCTTCAAACCGCCTGACATATTAAAGAAAGATTCAAGATTCTGGGCGTTAATATTTTTTGCTCTTGGAGCAACTGCGTTGGTTGTCACACCGGCTCAAACCTATCTGTTTTCAGTAGCTGGAGGCAAACTGATTCGACGAATACGATCAATGTGTTTTCAGAAAACGGTTCACATGGAAGTTGGGTGGTTCGATGAGCCACAGAACTCGAGCGGTGCGTTGGGAGCAAGGTTATCCGCTGATGCAGCTTTGATTAGGGCTTTGGTTGGCGATGCGTTGTCTCTAGCGGTTCAAAACGTTGCCACTGCTGCGTCTGGATTGATTATAGCGTTCACTGCGAGTTGGGAATTAGCGCTTATAATCATAGTGATGCTTCCTCTTATTGGTATCAACGGTTATATTCAAGTCAAGTTCTTGAAAGGTTTCACCGCCGACGCAAAGGTATGTACATCAATCAATTTGGTTTATATTGCTTTTTCTTGTGGACCAAGAAACTTACGCCGGTTTTCGATAACTTTGCAGTCGAAGTATGAGGAGGCGAGTCAGGTAGCGAACGATGCGGTCGGAAGTATAAGAACGGTAGCGTCATTCTGCGCGGAGGAGAAAGTGATGAAAATGTATAAGAAGAAATGCGAAGGTCCGATAAAAGACGGAATAAAGGAAGGTTTCATCAGCGGATTAGGGTTTGGAGTCTCATTCTTGATTTTGTTTTGTGTCTATGCGACAAGCTTCTACGCGGGGGCTAGATTTGTTGAAGACGGAAAGACGACTTTCAATGATGTTTTCCAGGTAAAGTACTTGTCCTAATCACTTCTTAAAATATGTTAGAAAAATCTTTGTGACCTAATAATGAAGATGATTGGATCTTGCAGGTGTTCTTTGCATTGACAATGGCAGCTATTGGAATTTCTCAGTCGAGTTCTTTTGCACCGGATTCTAGTAAAGCTAGGGTTGCAGCTGCTTCGATCTTTGGAATCATCGATAGAAAATCGAAGATAGATTCGAGCGATGAGTCAGGGACGGTCTTGGAGAATGTTAAGGGAGATATCGAGCTTCATCACATAAGCTTTACTTATCCAGCAAGACCAGACATTCAAATTTTCCGCGATCTTTGCTTAACCATTCGAGCAGGGAAGGTAAACAAATCTGTGGACCAAACCCTAAGTTTCTCTTAAGAATTTTTTAACAGCTCAAGTTTCTAATCAATTTCTGTTTTCAGACTGTTGCTTTGGTCGGAGAAAGTGGATCCGGGAAATCGACAGTGATCTCGCTGTTACAAAGATTCTACGATCCGGATTCTGGTCATATTACTCTAGACGGAGTTGAGCTCAAGAAGATGCAATTGAAATGGTTGAGACAACAAATGGGACTCGTGGGACAAGAGCCTGTCTTGTTCAACGACACAATCCGAGCCAACATTGCTTATGGCAAAGGAAGCGAAGAGGCCGCGACTGAGTCCGAAATCATAGCCGCCTCAGAACTCGCCAATGCACATAAATTCATCTCTAGCATACAACAGGTAAGGATAAAGAAAAAGGAAACAAAAATTTGTGAATAACTCTGCTTTTTAATAGTTTACTTACAACGCAAGCAATACACTTTTTTATTAGGGTTACGACACGGTGGTTGGGGAAAGAGGGATTCAGTTATCAGGAGGACAGAAACAGCGCGTGGCTATAGCACGCGCCATCGTCAAAGAGCCGAAGATATTGCTTTTGGACGAAGCAACGAGCGCTCTTGATGCGGAATCAGAGCGAGTGGTTCAAGATGCGCTTGACCGAGTGATGGTAAACCGAACCACCATCGTGGTGGCTCACCGGTTATCGACCATTAAAAACGCTGATGTTATCGCCGTAGTTAAGAACGGTGTGATCGCTGAGAAAGGAACTCACGAGACGTTGATCAAAATCGACGGTGGGGTTTATGCTTCGCTTGTTCAGCTTCACATGACTGCTTCTAATTGATTTATCTATTTATAACAATATATACTCTATTTTATTTTGAGAACCAAATAACAATAAATTTTTGGTTTACGAAGATTATTGAACTTCAGTTTTGAGTCATTTGAGTCAAAACTAGGCTTTGTATTTAAGGTTTTGATTTCCATAACATATACTATTTTTGTTGTTGTATACAAGTTTATGAAGCTGTTTCTATTCTTTTTTTTCTTCTTCTTCTTCTGTCTAAATAATGAATTTCGAGTTTTTATTTATAAATAATGAATTTCGAGTTTCTTAACAAGTAACAATGAATTTCGAGTTTCTTAACAAGTAACAATGAATTTCGAGTTTTTATCTAATTACCATGATGATAAATGATTATTAACAAGTAACAAATTAACTGGCAACAAAAAGAACTCATTAACTAGGTTAGTTGTTTTTACAAAAAAAAAAACAAACTGAAACTCTTAACAAAATTTACTCTAAAATTAGTATTTCCGATAAAAACAATTTATCTATAATCTTCATTTTTAATAACCTTCTCTTGTACCTTTTCCAACACAAGAGAAAGAAAAAAAGAAAAAAAAATGAAGAACTCATCACCATTAATGCTCTGTTTCGCACTTGCTCTGTTTTCTCTCTTCTCATCTCCTTCCTCCTCCGCTCGTATCATCTCCTCCTCCGTCATACCCTCCGCCGCTCCTTCTCCCACCACCGACGGCGATAAAACCGACTTCTCCGCCTTCTCACAATGGAACATTTTAGACCTCTCCGATCTCAAAGACACCTTAAAAAACCTCCCTGATCTCTCTAACCTCAACATCTCCTCCCTCCACGTGTCACCCGCCGTAGACTCCGTATGCTCCGGCACCGACTACGTCGCCGAATGCGTCGTAGCAATCCTCCCACTCCTCCGTGACTTCCGCAAATTCGAGCCAAAACCAATCGACGTACTACGAATGGAAATGAGTGCACTCTACGAGAAAGCTAACGCGACCCTCGAGCTAGCCAAGCGACTCATCGTCGATCAGACAACGCCGCGTGACGTGGCGGATGTCTTGGACTTGTGTGTTGATAACTACGAGTCGCTTCTTGATGATCTTAAAGATGCTTCTGTTGCGGTCGATGATGAAGATTTTGGACGGCTCGAGAGTGTGGTCAGTGCTGCGATTGCTGATGTTGTGACTTGTTCAGACGCGTTTACTGAGTCGCCTGAGCTTGAGTCACCGATGGTTAATGTTGATGCTTTTCTTAAGAAGCTTTGTAGTAATGTCTTGGCTATTTCTCAGATGGTCTATATGTAAAATACAACCAAAATGAAAAAAAATATATAAATACTAAACATACAAATTAAAACATGTTAAAGATTAAAACATGTGAAGGAGAGTACATTGTTGAGATTGAGAAAAGAAAATGTTTGTATTAGTTTACCAAAAAAAATGTTTATAATATTTGAGTTTTGTAGAAGAAAAAAAACATGTCAAAGTTTTTTGGACCAAAAGCATTTAATTTTTTTAATTTTTTTTAAACTTAATTATTATTACTTTTACTAGGAACAAAACCGCGTGGCGGATAATGAAATTTTTTTATTACAAATATAATTTTTAATACTAATGGCTTAAATTCAAACATAGGTTGATAATCCGTGAAAAAGAATCAAACACAAAAAAAAAATCCGCTCGTTATCGCACAAAAAAATGAAATTATTACTTTCGACCAATAATATTTACTTAGATTTGCTGATTATTGTTGTTTTGCTGAATTTTAAGTTAACCCAAACATTTTTCTTTGAATTTTTTTTCTTTTTCAGCTATGTGCATTGTGCTCGTCTTACAACATATATATATCCATTCTATAGTATCCTTTGGTAATTTCAGAATTCACAAGTCTCATGCTAACCCCTATGTTCTTTTATACCATGATATACTGGTTATTAAACCATGTTGAAATAGACACTGTGTCATCAACTTGAAAAAGATGCTAATTCCTCCATTAACAAGATTATTCATTTCGTCTCATATAAATACAATTGCCCTCCCTTCCACCACTGTTAAAACCATACATATACAAAAAAATCCATATAGCTTCTTTAATAATCAGAAGATAAAAAAAAGCTTAGGATCATGTAGAAACATAAAAGAAAAAGAACATACTTTCTAATACTCTAGTAAAAACTTGATTGTTATTCATAAAATCCGTTCTTTTATTATTTTTTCGTTGCCGGTAGATAAAGTCGAATTCGGAGAAAGATTATGGCTACCAAATCATGCAATTCCGATTGGAAATCTGGCCAATTGTGTGGCGAAATTACTATCTTCACTAACTATATCGAGTCTGTGATAAACAATGAACAGAAACGTCTTTTCCGGAGCAAGCATTGCATTGCCCATATGAGACTATGGACCTCTGTATGTAGAGGTGAGATACTTTGATGGTTCCCTTGTAGTCCTATCAGGTCGGTTGTACCATCCTGGTCGGTTATAGTCTCACATCATCTTTTTTTTTCTTTTTCTTGTTATGCTTTTTTATTAAAAATTATCTTCTGTGGTTTTTGTTTTAGAATCACAGTTATCTATATAAAAACCAAAATTTTAAGTTTTAAACATTTTTTGTATAGTATACTGTTTATTTTGGTAAATGAAATATATATTTTATATACATAAATTTACATAAGAATTATATAAATGTGCACAAGACACTTAAATGTAATTTGGTGGAATTAATTTACATAAGAATTACCTATTAAATTGTTAGAACTAATTGATAAAGTTATTAAAAAATATTTAATTTTTATTTTTAATAAATAAATTAAAAAGCCAAATGTCTAAAAATTAGATGACATATGGCTGACTTTGGTTTTAAGGAAACTTTAAAATATTATATACGATCACTTTAATTGAAACCTACATTTTATCATAACTTTCTATTAAAAGGGTAAACATCGAAAAATTGACAGTTTACGTCCCTCATTAGTATCCAATTTTGATCTTTTTACAAAACAAACTAAAAATTGAAGTTACAAAAACTTGAAACTTCTGCAACTTAGACCACCTCCAACGGTGGGTTTAGGCATAGGTTCTAAAAGAAAAAAAAAAAATTGAAAAATGCTAAAATGACAGAGAACCGCTGCCTAATTAAGAGGATATAGAATCGGTAAACACCCCATACGTGGCTTATGCGTATTGGCTTGTTCCTTACATGAAAGGGGAAAAACTTTGTTTCTTCGAAATCTCTTCCCTACTCTCTTCGAAATCTCTTCCCTACTCTTTCTTCGAAATCTCTTCCCTACTCTTTCTTCGAAATCTCTTCTTCGATTGTGTCGAAATTCCTTCGTCGATTTTGTCGATTTCTCCTCCAAATCCGATTCTTTCTTCGTCGATTTCTCCTCCAAATCCGTCCAAGCAATCACCGTGGATTCTTTTCTTATTTTTTCCCTGCGAATTGAATTCCTTCGAAAATTGAAAATTTTGTTTCGATGATGAGATTTGACTCTGTACATCTCCTCTCTTTGTCTCTCTAATTACATCGATTTGGTTACACTTAGTGAACTAGAAATCGCTTTGAAAAATAAACTAATTACTGAGATGTTGTCAAGTTAGTTTGGTTTCTACTTTAATGCTTCTTAATGCTTAATGCTTTTGCTTCTTAATGCTTCTTAATGCTTAATGCTTAATGCTTCATAATGCTTCATGCTTTTGCTTTCTGTCGTGTGATCACTCTTTATAAAGCTTTAACTTGTTGTTCTCTTGCTTTGAGGTATTTCTACTTTAATTTTGCTGATGCCTAAGAAAGATCTTGCTGATGAGGTATTTCTACTTTAATTTTGTTCAATTGTTTTCCTCTGCTTTCATTAATTTTGTCGTGTGATCAATATTTTGCTTTCTTTCGTGTGATCAATTTTTTTTTCTTGCAGATGGAAGACAGTAAGATAACATGTGACTGAAGAAGACACAGAAGGGTGGCCAACATGTGAGTAGCCAGTAACCATGTGACAGAAGAAGACAATTGGAGTGGCAAACTAGACAATTGAAGACAATCGATTAAACATTTGTGTGATGTGTTCCATGTTTTCTTTATAAGATGTTACCATGACCATTTGTTCTACTATCTCACATTTCTTTCTTCACATTTCTTTCTTCACATCTCTTAAGTTTTAATATTTTGTTTCTTCACATTTCTTTCTTCACATTCACCAAAATAGCAAGGTTAATATTTTCTAAATGGCATCTTCTTCTTCTAATAATTTTGAAGAAATGGATGAAAAATTCGACCAAATTTTCTATCAACAATTCGAAAATCTTCTCAGTTATCATGCAGATCATCAAGAAGCGGCCAAGTAAAAAAAAAAACGAGCCTACATTGAAAGACAACGTGAACAAGGACACATCCAGTTATGGAACGATTATTTTAGTGAAGATGCAACATACCCTTCTCAAATATTTCGACGCCGTTTTCGAATGAATAAGCCCTTGTTCATGCGTATTGTTGATCGACTCTCCGGTGAAGTCTCATTCTTTCAACAAAGAAGAGATGCTACTGGAAGGTTCGGTCACTCTGCATTACAAAAGGCAACAGCAGCAATTCGTGTGATGGCATACGGTTGCCCAGCTGATGCGGTTGACGAGTACCTCCGACTTGGTGAGACCACCGCCCTTTCATGCTTGGAACATTTTGTTGAAGGAATTATAAATTTATTTGGAGATGAGTATCTAAGAAGACCCACGCCAGAAGATCTTCAACGACTACTCGATATTGGAGAGATACGCGGATTTCCCGGGATGATAGGAAGCATTGATTGTATGCATTGGGAGTGGAAGAATTGTCCGACAGCATAGAAAGGTCAATATACACGCGGATCAGGAAAGCCAACAATCGTTTTAGAGGCTGTAGCTTCACAAGATCTCTGGATATGGCATGCGTTTTTTGGACCTCTAGGTACATTAAACGATATCAATATTCTTGATCGATCACCAGTTTTTGATGATATATTACAAGATCGAGCTCCAAAAGTGAATTACATTGTCAACGGACACGAGTACCATTTGGCTTACTATCTCACAGATGGTATTTATCCCAAATGGGCTACTTTTGTCCAATCTATTTCACTTCCACAAGGTCCGAAAGCATCCTTATTCGCTACATATCAAGAAGCTGTACGTAAAGATGTCGAGCGTGCTTTTGGAGTCTTGCAAGCTCGATTTGCCATTGTAAAAAATCCAGCTCTTATGTGGGATAAAGTAAAAATTGGAAAGATAATGAGAGCATGTATCATTCTGCATAATATGATAGTAGAAGACGAACGAGATGGGTACACTCAGTTTGATGTATCAATATTCGCACAACCGGAATCAAACCGAAGTTCACAAGTGGATTTCACGTATTCTACAGATATGCCTTCAAATCTCGGCAATATGATGAGCATTCGGAATCGAGTTCGTGATAAAACCATACATCAACAATTGAAAACTGATTTGGTTGAGAATATATGGCAAAAATTTGGCACAAATCAAGATTACAACTAATCGGGTTTTTCTCGTTTATGATTTGTATTTGTATTTTTAATATGCTTTTATGTCATGTTTATTTAAATTTTTATTTATGCTTTTCTTTCATGCTTGTTAAAATTTTTTAATTATAAATTTGTATTTCTATTTTAATATGTGTTTATGTCATATTTGTTTAAATTTTATGAAATCCAATAATTTATAAGTTTTGTAAAATTTAAATTTAATAATTCAACTTCTAAAATATAAAAAAAAAATTAAATTTTTAAGAACCTCAAAGAAGTTCTCCCATTGGACCATCACAAATTTAATTACATTAGCAAAGGTTCTAAACTTCACAAAGTACAAAATTTACAATTAAACTAATCATTAGAACCCCTAATGGGCTCTAACCATTGGACATGCTCTTATTCTCCATGAATTAAGTGGAGACCAAACAACACAATATACACTCATCATTCTTACTTTTTATCCTAAAGCCTACTCCAATTTCCAGTAAAAAAACCAGAGAAAATAGTGAAACCATAACAAGACAGTAAACGAACCGACGGAGGAAAAGATTTAAAAAGGCACAAAAAAGGATTTAAGTTTCGTTCTAATGAATAAAAAATTAAATCACAACTCTTGATAGAAATTCGCATCTCTTCACTACGATTATAGAAAATCACAACTCTTGATTCGTCCCTCATCTCTGAAACATACCTATTCGCAATGCTTAAAAAGTAATCACTCTTTAAAATAAAACGATCTTGACCATCCAATGAATATAAAGAGGAGATATCAACCGTTCGATGATAAAAATCTTTTCCTATAAAACAAAATGACATCATCCGAACTAAAAAATTAGTTTGCTATTATATATATAGATTACTAAATTAATATTTAATGAATACTAATATAGTTTGCATGTGGACAGATATTTGTTGTTGAATTGTTGAACAAAGAGATGCAATTTGAAGATTAATTTTAGCAATTTCCTCCTTGAAAATAACACGTGATAGTCGCGTTTTTGTAAGGTACTCGAAGTAGAAACAAAAAAGCGTTTGCGTTTGCGTGTAATATTATCGGACCTGAAATTTGACCCGGCCCATTCTGAATTAACCCGACCCGAAACCAAATCAGATATCAATTAGAGCCTTGTAGTCAGTTTAGTCACCACTTTCTTTCGAAGAACCCAAAAAAAAAAAATCCCCAAATTTCGGAAGGATAAGAACCGGAAAGTTCCTCGCCGGTGACGGAGTAAGGGTTTCGTTTTCATCATCCCAAAATCGAAACAAGAAATGGCTCATGCTTGCGTCTCCACATCGGCTTCTTCTCTCAGATTTAGAGCTGGATTCGTCTCCACAAGTCCCAATGGCTCCTCTTTCGATTCTCCGAAGCTTTCTCTCCCTTTTGAGCCCCTTCGTTCAAGGTAGAACCATTTTCAGTTTGATTTCTCTTCGAATCTTAGGGATTTTGAGGAACTGGAGGAATTTTGTTTTGTAGGAAGACGAAGAAGTTAGTTAGCGATAGAAAGAATTGGAAGAACTCATCTCCGAAGGCTGTGTATTCCGGCAATCTTTGGACGCCGGAGATTCCATCTCCTCAGGGAGTTTGGTCCATAAGGTGTGAAACTTGAGTTTTGTCGATTGTTCTTGAAATTAATGATTCTGAAGTCTTTTCGATGGTTACTATGCAGAGATGATTTACAAATCCCTTCTTCGCCGTATTTTCCTGCGTATGCTCAAGGACAAGGACCACCTCCTATGGTGCAAGAGCGTTTCCAGAGTATCATTAGCCAGCTCTTCCAATATGTAAGATTATCATCAAATTTCTAGCTCAGTCTTCTTGAATTTTGATAATAAATTGGTTTCTTTTCGTTTTATTTTCGTTAGAGGATTATTCGATGTGGTGGTGCTGTGGATGATGATATGGCGAACATAATCGTAGCTCAGCTTTTGTACCTTGATGCTGTTGATCCAACTAAGGTCTGATATTGTAAAATTCTTATTTTGTTTATTGATTCAGATGTTTTTTTTGGCTTAGGATTCAGTGTTTATGTTAACAGGATATTGTCATGTATGTGAATTCTCCTGGTGGATCAGTTACAGCTGGTAATAACACTGTGTTAGCTTACATGTTTCCCCTCTGACCAGTTAAACTTTCTCTTTTCTATCATTTTTTTTGGGTTTTTATTGTTAATGACTCTTGTATCTCTCGCTTTCCACAGGCATGGCTGTCTTCGATACTATGAGGCATATCCGGCCTGACGTGTCCACTGTTTGTGTCGGTCTAGCTGCTAGGTGAAACTTTCACCCAAACGTCTTCTTTCATTTACGCGTTGTTTTTTTGGGGGTTCTTGGTAAATTAATAGGTTTTTGTCCAGTTTTTTACTTCAATATTCAGTGTGGTTAGCTGATCTTCTTGTTGGATACATAACCAAAACTCGAACGCATAGCATTTCTCGAAATCGGAATCTTTTTTTTGTGTGTGGTTAAATGTGGGCTTGTATGGATTATAACACCCTGGCTTCTTCTGTTTCTTTTTTTACTGAACAGTATGGGAGCTTTTCTGCTTAGTGCTGGAACCAAAGGTAGTCTCTCTCATTCCTTTTATTCATAAGTAAAAGCTTTTAGATAAGTGTATTCTTCTCAATTTCCTGGTGCGTGCTTAGCTTTATTCGTATTATAACTGTAGGAAAAAGATACAGTCTACCAAACTCAAGGATAATGATCCATCAGCCTCTTGGTGGAGCTCAAGGTGGTCAAACCGATATCGACATTCAGGTCATTCATCAACGCCTTCTTATTTCGATCTCATCTCAGTCTCAGTCTTTGAAGTTTTTGCTGAGACTTGATTGAGTTGAATATATTATTTAATTTTCAAACCTAACCGTACAAGTTCATGGTCTGAAACCAGGCAAATGAAATGCTGCATCACAAGGCAAACCTAAACGGTTACCTCGCGTACCACACTGGTCAAAGCCTAGAGAAGATAAACCAGGACACAGACCGCGATTTCTTCATGAGTGCTAAAGAAGCAAAAGAGTACGGACTTATCGACGGTGTCATCATGAACCCTCTTAAAGCTCTCCAGCCACTTGCAGCAGCTTAATCAGCATGTAGGTAATGGTTCAGCCTAGCAACTTCTTCCTTTGGCGTTTTATGAACTGAGATTCGCTATAAGGAAAATCAGATTTGTTTGGGATCAAAATCAATAGCTGATACATACATTTAAGAACAAAGTAAAAAGTTTCTTGCTCTGCTGTTTGATTGAAACAAGATTGATCTTTTAAGCAATGTTTTGATCCTCTATAATCGAAGAAGTATTAATTAGACTGTTTATAATGGAGAGAAGACTACCAATTTGACTTTTATTTTCCAACTGAAAGTTACAACTCCACTAGTCTTAATCCTGAGTTTTTTCAATTTTTAACACAAGTATTGATTGATAACTAACTTTTCTATTGAGTTATAACCTGTCACTCAAGACCTTGAATTTTTCCTGTCTTTTCAATTTTAAAAAAAAATCAGGAAATGATTAGTATAACATTTAATCTGCTTAGAATATTATATACACACGTAATAACGATCTAATTAAAAAGATTTAGATATCGAGGAAGTTTATCCATGTAATGGTCGAACACTAAGAGATATGTTGTTGGGTACGTCGGATGCATAATGGTCAAAGTCGACTGGCACGTTATTTTGATTTTTGAATATAAAAAGTGTTATCAACTTGTAGTAACCATGATTTATAATACGAAAATTAGCATAAAGTATATAGCATTATTTTTTCAGAGAAATTAATAAGAAACTCGACGATTATCCATCGGCCGGCTGAGTTCATCGGTGAACAAAATATATGAAAATTTGTTGGTTTTGCACTAGAAAAAATGTTGACATTTCAAAACAATTACATATAAAAGATTTATTTCAAAAGAGAATATAAAAGGAACCTTTGTAGCTAGACGACTATAAACGTGGTTGCCAAACACACTTAATTTGTTAAAGCTTTATATATAAATTCTCTCTTACATCCTCTGTTTCTTCTCATCTAAGCAACAGTGTCTTCCATTTTCTTCTTCTTCTTCTCTGTCTGTCTTCTTCTTCTTAGTGTTTCATTCTTTGCGATTAAGATGGAACATGAAGAAACCCAAAAGAACACAAGAACCAGCTGGTCACTGGTCCAACCATTTCAAATGATCTCCATTAGCCTTCTTAGTCTCCTCGTTCCTCTCTCTTTCCTCTTCCTTTCACGTCTATCTCTCTCCTCCTCAGCTCAGTTCACCGTCTCCGGCGAATCCTCCCTTCTTCATCAAGCCGATATCGGAATCTTATACACAATCTTGTCTCTCATCATCGTCTTCACTTTAATCCACAATCTCTCCGGAAAACCAGAATGCTCTGTCTTTCATTCCCATCTCTACCTTTGCTGGATCGTTCTCTTCATCGTCCAAGCGTGTGTCGCTTTCGGAATCGAAGGAACCATGAGCACAACCATGTCTATAACTCCTGATCAAAGCTTGTTTCTTGCGTCACAAGAAAGGTGGGTATTGGTTAGGGCTATGTTCTTTTTGGGCCTACACGAAGTAATGCTGATGTGGTTTAGAGTCGTGGTTAAGCCGGTGGTCGACGACACTATTTTCGGGGTTTACGTGGTGGAGGAGAGATGGTCGGAGAGAGCCATCGTGGCGGTGACTTTTGGTCTAATGTGGTGGTGGAGGTTGAGAGATGAGGTAGAGAGTTTGGTGGTCGTTGCAGAGGTTAAACGTAACCTTCTGGTTCATTTGGAAGGTATCGATTTTGTGAACTGGTGGATGTATTACATCTGTGCTGTGATTGGTATGGTAAAAATCTTCAGAGGGATTTTGTATTTTGTGAATATGTTAATTTTGACCATGAAGAGGTCGACAAAAGAATGTGAATCTTGTGTTGTTGATAATGATCATGTGTAAGAGATTTGACATTTTGCCCTTCATTTAGCTGAAATCTTGATATTCCACTATTTATTGACAAACAAGTTAAATTGCTTTTTACTTTTTTTTTTATTTGTTATCTTTATCTTTATTTAGACTTTTTATTCAAAAAAGAAAAAGATGAGAGTGAATGTTATTGGATTTGTGTTAATCAAATAATGATGCAGCACATCTTCATTGCATTTATATCAAATAATATGTTGTGTCATGTTTTTAGTCTCGGTTTATTTTTATTTTTGGGGTAAAATTCTAAACTAGCATTTCCATTTCTAACATAATTATAAATAAAAAAATCCACTAATGACAGTATACGCATTGTAGGGATTTTATGGAATCTTCTATCATTACTTTTGTTTAATATATTCTCGAAAAAAGGACGAGAAAAAATGCAGAAACATGTTTTCTTGTTTAGCAAATTACTAATCAGATTAATTTTGTAATATATTTGCTTTAAAAAAGAAGAAGAAATAATGCGTTTTCTATGTAAGAGAACCTAATACGTATTCAAGATCTAAACTAGAAAATGTTTTATTAAAAAGGTATAAAATTCAATCTACAAAAACAATACAAATATAAAAATATATTCGTTCTTGCTATACATGAATGTAACTGGTGAGAGATATAACATTAACCACAATATGCTTTAATACTGATAAATGGCTAGATACGAATCGCTACCCGCGCATTTTAGTAGGTTTCTTACTAGGAAACGGAATATGGTTGAAAACCATTGTATTTACATATACTTACATATAATACAAATACAAAATGTATTGGTAGATTCATACGCGCACAAAAATATATTTTTACATAAACAGTCATATATTTACACTTTTATACCACAAAAGGAACCCTAAACATCTATTGATTTTTTTCGAGTTAGAGATTAGAACATGTTAATAAATTTCTTTTTTGCCGCTCGGACATTCGAATATACTGTATCCACATTTTTGGTAAGGGTTTCAACTACCCAACTAGGTTATCCATAAGTATGAGATTATCTGAAGAGGTCAAGCCACCCGTCGGATGCAAATTAGTCAAAGCCCATTCCCCCATTGGCACGTGATTTTGAATATAAAAGTGTTACCAACTTGTAGTAACCATTAATTTTTAATAACTATCTTTAGGTTTAAAGTACTAACATTAATTTAATTACTAAAACCAAAAAAAATCACGAGGATGATCCATCGGCCAGCTGTGTTCATCGGTGAACAAATATTTCAAAATTTATGGTTTTTTCATTTAAAAAAAAAAAGAGGAATATAAAAGGAATTTTTATAGCTAAACGTGGTTGCAAACACACTTTGTTAAAGCTTTATATATAAACTAGATTAAAAATCTGTATATATGCAGGTTTTTTTTAATTTCATTTTTTACAAATTTATTAAAAAATAATATTTAGTTGTATAAAACAAAATTAGATCACCAGTTAAAAATAAATAAAATAAAAATGAGAACCTTATATTTATAAGAAATATAATATTTATTTATTAATTTTAATTATTTTGTTATTTGATTAGAATTAAATTTAATCACTTACTTTTAAATTAATAGTTTTTCTTATTTATATCTTTACTTTTTTATTGTACTTTTTATTGTATTTCTTATCTTACTAATAAAATATCTATTTTTTAAAATATTAATAAATTTATTATGATACTTGTATTTGAACTACTTTTACTCTCTATATATTTTATAATCTCTATAAAATAAATCAAACACGAAAAAAATAAAAGCCAAAATTATATCACCCCCATGAAGTGATAAAATAAAACTGAGAATGTCGTTACCAAATTACTTATAGAGAACTCTATCAAAAATATATCTATTCTATTGTCAAAAAAAATTTATATTATTTGATTTTCAATTTAATTTATATCACAAATTTCCAAATAATTAGATTTTCCTAATCCTATTTAAATTAAGTGTACTTTTTACTATTTTACAAATAAATATAAATAGGAAAATCTTTTAACATATGGTTAAATCTATTTTTTTTTAAATTACACTCTTATATACGTATCAAAATTTGGTTAACCGACTTGACACGTGTCAGGATCATGTTAATTATGAAGTTTGGTGCATCAATTAAATTTATATCACATATTTTTAAATAATTAAAATTTTCTAATCCTATTTAAATTATGTTTACTTTTTACTATCAAATTTTTTAACATATATATAAGTTTTAAAATAAATATAATTTGTTTAACACATGTGAAAATATAATTAAGAAAAAATCTAATACATATCAAAATCTAATACACCGAATTAATACAAATTAACACGTATCTCGATCTTGTTAATTATCATATTTAACGCATCAAACTTTATATAGTAAGATTTTCCCATTTACGAAACAAATTATATATAAAAATCTATCTTACATCATCTGTTTAAGCAACATTTTTTTTATTCCTTTTTCAAAAAAAAAAATGTTAAATTGTATTCAAATTAACACTGTCTTCCCATTTTCTTCTTTTTCTTCTTTTTCTTCTCTAGATCTGTCTTCTTCTTCTTAGCGTTTCGTTCTTTGCGATTAAAGATGGAAACGCAGAAGAACACAAGAAGTAACTGGTCACTGCTTCAAATGATCTCCATTAGTCTTCTAACTCTCCTCGTTCCTCTCTCTTTCCTCTTCTTTTCACGTCTCTCTCTCTCCTCCGCATCTCTGGTCACCGTCTCCGGCGGATCCTCTCTTCTTCATCAAGCCGATATCGGAGTCTTATACACAATCTTGTCTCTCATCATCATCTTCACTTTAATCCACAATCTCTTCAAAAAACCAGAATGCTCTGTTTTTCATTCTCATCTCTACCTCTGTTGCATCGTTCTCTTAATCGTCCAAGTGTGTGTCGCTTTTAGAATCAAAGGGACCATGAATTTGACCATGTCTTTAACTCCTGATAGAAGCTTGTCTCTTGCGTCACAAGAAAGGTTGGTCTTGGTTAGGGTTATGTTCTTTTTGGGCCTACACGAAGTGATGTTGATGTGGTTTAGAGTTGTGGTTAAGCCGGTGGTCGACGATATTGTTTTCGGGGTTTACGTGGTGGAGGAGAGATGGTCGGAGAGAGCGGTCGTGGCGTTGACTTTTGGTCTAATGTGGTGGATGAGGTTAAGAGATGAGGTGGAGAGTTTGGTGGTCGTTGCAGAGGTTAAACGTAATCTTCTGATTCATTTGGAGGGTATTGATTTTGTGAACTGGTTGATGTATTACATCTGTGTTGTGATTGGTATGGTAAAAATCTTCAAAGGGATTTTGTATTTTGTGAATATGTTAATTTTGACCGTGAAGAGGTCGAGAAAAGGATGTGAATCTTGTGTTGTAGTTGATGATGATGATGATCACGTGTAAGAGATTTGACAGATAAGAGAGATTGTGATTTTTACTAATCAAAGAATATGTTGTGTCATCTTTTTAGTTTACCAAAAAATATAATATTCTAAACTGGCATTTTCATTTTCCAACATAATTTTATCAAATTTTCCATTAATGACAGTATAGGCATTGTTATGGATTTGATGGAATCTTCTATCATTATACCCTTTAACTAGTGCACTATCTGCGTCTTGCGCGGGATAGTATTTTTTGATAATGGTCTCAAACATACGACATAGAAGATATAATATAGAAATCAAACCAAACGTATACTATAGAAACCATATGACAATAAAACAAATCATATTCCAAACCGAGTATCCATAGAAGATAGAAAACCAAATATAGAAATCAAACCAAAACTATTTTATAAAAATTATATGTCAAGGAAATAAATCATATTCCAAACCACGGCATGCTAAGACACGGCGTACAACATCAAGAATCTTCTTACATCGACTCTCATCAAGAAATTTTGAAATCATAGCCACAAAATTATCGATCACATCTTCAGTAGACTATCCAACATCTTCAACGATCGCATGGATATACTCATCATCATCATCGAGCAAACCCAAAGCACAACACGCATCTATAAACGAAGGATATACTAAACGTGGAACATGAACTAATCTGCCAACACCAGTATTCACATTATGAGGAATCCATCTCGAAATAACAGAATCTCATTTATACCTAGAAGAGAATTCAACATTAGTAAAGTCTCTAGTTGCGAGATTCGCGGGGAATATGCCAAGAGCATGTTCGAGATACGCGAAACCGCCCCTAGATACGTGGATCTGGATTGATGAGCTGAGAAGAGGTATACATACAAGGAATCTGAGCGGATTTTGCCAATTTTTCAACCCACGAAAACTTTACATTACATTTCTAGCTTGTAACACATCTCACTCGAGATCTCTTTGTATATTCGATTCACATCACTGTAAATCCAGTTCCGCTTTATATGTTTCTTCCCGAATTCACCTACAAATTCTTAGTGCGGAATTCAGTTTTCATATTACTTTAAATTTGATTCGTCGGTTTGACATCACTTAGTAGTACATGCTATTTAGATGACATCAAAATAGCTCATGTGTTGATAATTTTAGTTCTTCAAAAAACAACATGGACAATAAGATTTTGATAACTAAATTTATACACGTTGAGATGGATCTATAATAGATGTGATACGATTGTATTTTGGTTCTATATAAATAACTTTTATTTTTGTTATATAAATATACGTTTAATATTTTTAACAAATTGAGGTATACTTAAATCTTTATAGGTGAGCCTTAACCCTCACAAATAAGCGCAAAATATTGAATACTTTAGATATATCGTGCTAGTTATGATTTGTTTGATTCAATTTGTATTTGGTTTGTAAGTTTTTTGTTTTGTTTTTTTCAGATTGGAAATGTTTTATTCAAACTAAGTGAATGAACGTAAAAAACTAAAATTCAATTCATTTTGATTATAAAAATATTCGTTTCATATGTAATTTTTTTCTTAAGAATTAGGTTAATGCGTTCTGTATATAAGAGAACTTAATTAGTTTATAATTTACTAGAATATGATCCGCGTTAATATGTGGATAAACACGTTAAATTTTAATTAGTAATACGTTAAATTACAAAAATATTTTGAAATATTTAAACAGGAGTCTCAAACCATTAAATTTTAATTTATATCTTCATTTCTCATGTCCTAATTCATAGTATGAAGACCCAAAAATATAGGGACAATTGCAAAAATGTCACTTTTGGTGTGTATATTTGCAAAAATACCATTAAAAGTTGTTCATTTGCAAAAATGCCACTAATTATGGATTTTAGAGCCTAAATTTTAAAATTATAAACCCTAAAAAATGTTTTGACTCCTAAAAACTCATAAACCCTAAAAACTAAACCCTAATACAACATGTCACGATCTTATAAATTTTCTTACTTGATTTTTTTCTCTCTATTTTTTATGGGTTTACACTCTCTCTATTTTTTTTTAATTTAATTTTATATTTAGTTTAAACTATTGGATTTTTTTAATTTACCTAGTGTGGGCTATTAGAAATTACGATAATTACAAAAATGTCACTTTTAATGTGCCACTTTGCAAAAATACTACATTGGGTTGTTTATTTTTAAAAATATCACAAATTGTGAATTTTTAGAGCATAAATCTTAAAATTCTAAATCCTAAAAAATGTTTTGACCCCGAAAACCCCCTAAACCCTCAAAACTAAACTCTAATTTAACATAGTTATCCAAACATAAATGATATACATAAATGATATAATGAATAAATAATTTTGAAAAATGGTATTTTTGCAAATTTTTTGAAATTATGGTATTTTTTGAAAATAGTACTTCAAAAGTGGTATTTTTTTTTCTTTTTTCATAATTAGTATGAACAATAAGAATTTTTTTAATCTAGCTAGTATGGACTATTATAAATTTTTCGTTTCTCGTAATTAGTATGAACAATAAGAATTTTTCATTTGTCATCATCTCACAAACGGGCTACTCCGAATCAGGTGGCCTTGGGAGCTCTTGATGGAAGATCAACAATAGTAGAAACATGTCACGATTTGGTAAATTGAAATTTTGTTTACGTGTCGTGTTCTCATCATACACATCCTCTTTTATATAATAAAATAAAATTGTGTACGTAGTGTTTTATCTAAAAGGTCTTTACTAAATGATGTCGACGCCAATTTTACATCAATTCGGACATGGTATTATACATGTTAGTACCAACATACCTTCGAACAAACCCTTTATCATTGGCGTTTCTAATTCATATTCAAATATAGTAGTGATTATAAACCGACAAGAAAGGAATAAGATTATTTACAAAAAACCATACAAATATACAAATTTATTCGTTCACGCTATAATTGGTGAAAATTATTAGATTAACGGCAATATCCTTCAATTTTCATAAGTGTCTAGATAAAGATCGCTACGCATATTAGTAGTTTTTTTAATATGAACGAAATAGAATTCGGAACATTGCAATTATGAAAAATATTTTGGTACATATATTTCGGAGAATACATATACGAAATATCGGTAGATTCATACGTACGCAAAAATTATTTTAACATAAATAAGTATATACTAACACTTTTTATGCCACAAAAAGAACTTTAAACATCTATTGATTTTTTCCGAGCTAGAGATTAGAGCATGTTAATAAAATTTATTTTTCCCATGCATCAACACTCGAATATAACCATGAGATTAAACTTAAGAGGTGAAGACACCATCTATCTAAGAGACAACCCAACATCCACATACATATTAAGTATTATATATTTAAAATAAAATGACATTTTTTTTTGTTCAACTATAAAATGACATATTAAGTATTATATATTTAAAATAAAAATTTTCCTTATATTTTTCATATTGTTTTCTTTTTAAACCATGCACTTCTATATATGTGTCTTCCATATCATAATTTTCCTAGTAAACTTTTTTTTACACGGTTTCTTTTTTCACCTCTTATATAAACCCCATGCATTCCCTTCCAACAACATCAGAGAACACTTGAAAATCCGAAGCGAGTAGATCATGGAGAAGGTAAAGTTGTGATAAAATTATGTTATTTTGTCCCATGATCCATATAGTTGGTGTGTGATGTATAAATCAACTATATTGCTTCTCTTTTTTCGGGTTTATTTTTCGCATAATTTTCGTGATTTGAATGTGCTTTAAAACCTTTTATTGCTGATTTTATGTAGGGAAATCATGGAGATGGTGAGGTTTTGCCACTCGACTTGAATCAGGTCAAAGAGCAAATCGAAAGAGAAAGATTTCTGCATATTAGTGTAAGAGATTTTTGGTTGTTTTCAATATGTATATTCTTTCTTCTATGTATTTTATGTTGAAAATGAAAAGATATGAGATAATTAATCAAAGATTTTTCAATGGTATGGTAATGGAATTAATTTTTAAATCAAAAAGAGTAAATTCTAAACCCTAATAAAGAAATCTTTTTTATATATATATAAGTAATGAAGAATATTTAGTAGAGAATGACGCAAATTCTTTTGAAAAACTCTGAACCCACATATATACAAAAACATAAAAAACAAAACTCATGTACCTATTTCTGTTTAACAGAATACATTTGAGCTGAGATGCAAACCGAGTGTGGCTGTTCACGTTTCACACCATAGATCACTTGCCTTAACTCGGTCCGGTGCAGAGGATACTGATGGAATAAACAACAATATGCTTTCTTGGAGAATGAAAGTACCACTCCATTATTTTAATGCCTTCTCTTTTGATGATTCTAACGATGATGTTCCTGAAAAGGTTAAATTACCATGTGTTGAGCTTCCATTGGTTGAGCAGTTACCTCGATCCATAACATGGGTTTTTACGGATAGGCATGTTTGTTTTTATTTCATATTAACTTCAACAATCAATCATATACAATATATATATCACTCACATTGTCTTTAATTAACATTATTGCAGTAATCAGCTAATGGCTAAAACTGGCTCTGTGATTGGTAAGAAACAAATCCACTATGGTCAGGTTGTACAACTGAACAGCGAAGATGAAGAAAATGAAGAAGAAACCGAGAAAAAAAAATACGAATTTTCCAAGGATGTAGATCAGTTTATATGGTTAGTTTATTTGCGTTATATATGTTCTTTGCATTCATACACAAATTTCGGTTCGAAATTATTTATTAACGGAAAATTTTAATAAACAAATGTTGTTAATAACATGGTCAAGAATTTTGTAGGAAGATTGGGCAAGAATATGGCTTGGATGATTTGGTCGTGCAAAGTGCTCTCACCAAATTCCTCAAAATAGATGTTGAAGAACTTTTGGTAATAATAGAATCGAATCTTCATGCATATCTATCAATAATCTTCCTCATTTTTGTTCGTTCTTCCATGTGAGAAATTTAATGTTTTAACTTTCAAATATAATGTAGGAAAGATATAATGAGCTTATCAAGCTTAAGGATGAAGAAAATGTTGGAGAAGCTTCTGATTCAAGTTCCGAGAGCAAAATGCCTTGTTTTTCAGATACTGTTGATAGGCGTTTTTGCCGTCGTTGCATGGTAACTTTGAATCTTTCTTTCTTTTTTGTCACAAAACAAATAAGAATATACATGTGTTTTATTATTATTATTATTTTCATTTTTTCACAGATATTTGATTGTCATATGCATGAGAAACACCAGCCTGAGCTTAAATCTGTAAGCTTGAATTTATTTATTTAATTAGTTTTTAAGTTAAGCATAAGCCTTATAATAAGCTGAAGTGAATAACTAATTAATTAAATGACTTTGGCTTGTCAGAGTGAAAACAAATCTAATTTGTTTGGCAATGAAGATGTGAAAGAGCAATGCAGTGAGCTTTGTTACCTCAAGGTCTCTCTCACTCTCTATCTCCATCTCTCTCAAATCTCAATATTTATTTGTTTCTTTAATTTTGTTTTTTTTGGTAAAATCTCAATATTTATTTATTTCTTAATTTTGTTTCTTTCTTAATTATGTTTTTACAGCTAGGGAATGTCACAGAAGCTGATACTATGGTCAATAATGATAACTCTATATCGAACAAGAAAGAGAAGGATGTGGTATCAGATACAAACAAAGAAACTGAAGATTGTGTAAAGACTGATACTAATCAAGTAACAAAAGATTTCTCAGAGATGTCTATTGTACCCCAAGCATATAATGAGTGGACGCCTCTGGAAAAAGATCTTTACTTAAAAGGAGTTGAAATCTTTGGAAGAAACAGGTAAAAAATAAAAATAAATGGATTTATGGTCTTACTATTTAGAATTCTAAAAACAACAGTTTTCGATTATAGTTTGGAAAAATATTTATCAAAATGTTCACGTAGAAATTGACATAAATACATTACATGCATCTACAGATGGATAATATTTGTTAATTAATCTCGTGCTAATTTCCAATATATATACTTATAGTCATAACTCATACGTGTTCCTTTTTTCATGCTTTTTCGCAGTTGTCTTATTACAAGAAACTTACTTAAGGATTTTAAGACGTGCTTAGAGGTATACAATTACATGCGTGAAGATAACCAAACTGCAGAAACAGAGAATCTGGTGGTAATAAATGAAACTATGTACCTACTAATATTCATGACATAAAGTATTCAAGTTCATATATATTGATGATTTCATTACAGGTTAATAAACAAGTATCACGAAAAAGTAGTAAGAAGTTGGTCCGCAAAAGACTTCGAAAATATGCTCTTTATCCGCCTGCTTTGAAAAGAATAGCTAAAGGAGAAATCCAGGAAAAACAGCAGTACACACCATGCACTTGCAAGTCAATTTGTGGAGATCAATGCCCCTGTATAGCTACTGGAAATTGCTGCGAAAAATATTGCGGGTATGTCATTCTTTTCATGGGATTTAATTTGGACAATACGAATTTTCGGAAACAAATTTCACGATGGATTACTCCGACTAAATTATTTTTTAAATCGTATGCATTATGCGGGTTTGAAACTAAATAGAAACAGAGTGATGACAAAATCAAAAACCACTAGACTACAATATCTTAAATCATAAGTTTATATTTTATTCAGGTGCGCAAAGATTTGCAACAATCGTTTTAAAGGATGTAATTGTGCAATAGGTCAATGCATAAATCGACAATGTCCTTGCGTTGCTATTAATCATGAATGTGATCCAGATATTTGTCGGAGTTGTCGGCTTGGGTAACATTTTCATTTCAATATCTCTTTAGTCTTTGCAAATTCAATTGTTAAAAAAATAATATATATATATATATATAGATGTGGAGATATCTCTTTTATCTTTTTCTTTTTATATATATACAGCTGTGGAGATGGCTCTCTTGGTGAGATATCAGAGAAAAGAAAATGCAAGAACATGAAATTCCTACTTAAAAAACATAAGAGGGTAACCTTCAACTCAAATCAGCATCGAATTCTTAAAAAATCGATTATACGAAAAGTATTTAGTTATCTTCTTATTCACTAGATTATCATTGCAAAGTCTGATGTTCATGGATGGGGTGCATTCACACGGGTAAGCAATCATGCTAATATATATATATATATACGTTTCTTCAATCTCTTGTTTCTTTTTCAAACTATTGGTGCATGCATGTATAACTCTTTTCTCTCTTTGTTTTCAAAATGTTAAACTTTATTCCATTAATGAATGATATATGTATGATTGTTAGTACTCTATTAAAAAAGATGAGTTTCTGGGAGAATATACTGGAGAATTGATCACTCCTGATGAAGCAAATGAACGTGGGAAACCAAATGATCACCAGAAAGGTTCTCCCTACCTTTTTACCTTGAATGAACAGGTAACTTTAGTCTCCAATCTTTTCTTCTTCAGATGTTTATCATTCGCAAATTACAAATTTGTTCTCATGATTAAACTAACATTTTTCAGCTCGTAATCGATGCTCGCCGTATTGGAAACAAGTTTAGACTTCTCAATCACTCATCAAAACCTAACTGCTACCCCAAGGTAGTAATTTTTATCTCAAACATATATTAAACTTAGAAACATTAATTCATTAAACAAAAGCTACTTATGTGACAGTTTCATCTATAAATTTTACTCTCAAACATTTCAAGAAACTTATGGAGTGATCTTTCTTGTTATATTTTATGGTAACGTATAAGGGCGGCGTTTATGTTTTATTTTTGTGCAGATGTTGATTGTGAGAGGAGATCATAGGATTGGTATATTTGCGAGTAAAGCTATCGAAGAAGGCGAAGAGCTTTTCTTCGACTACGGTTATGGACCAGGACAAGTGGATTGGTGTGACAATAGTAAACCTAGAACCAATGGTGGTACTAAAAAGTTTAAGAGAATCGGTCCATCTAGTTAGACTTGTATCTGAAGAAAAGAGATACAATCAGAAGCAGTCGTTTCGAGGGTTATGATTAATTATTAATATCAATGAATAATGTGATGATATTTTGTGTTACTATAAAACTTAAAGTATCTCTGTTTTTATTTTTTCTAAGGTTTTGTGTTTGTCTCATGTGTCAACTCTTGAAGTTTTCTATTGGTATTTTAATGAAATTAAAACATGTTTTTTTATTGTTATAAACGTTTGCATACAACATTAATTTGGAAACCAAAATTGTGCACGAATTTACATTTAGCAGTTTTCTGGAATATCCACAAAAGCATCAAATCTCATGATTAAATCAATAGCAAGTATCTAGTAGTATAGAAAAGTACCATTTTTATGGATTTACAATTAAAAGCAAATTGTTATATGTAGTAGGGGTCTATTTGATTATTACACGTATGTTTGAGATTATGTTTTTTTTTTTGCCTTAATGTAAAAACCATTTGAATCATAAATTTTTTTTCTTCTAGAACCACAAATATACGAGTATTATCATGATTAAAAGAATTGAAGCAGAAAACTAGAATACATATATTTGCATGAGTAAACATATTTCGCTAATCTCTGCATATTTTAGAATATTAAGGAAACATGTAATAATAAAGAACAAAGTGGCTGTAGTTTAGTGGTAAGAATTCCACGTTGTGGCCGTGGAGACCTGGGCTCGAATCCCAGCAGCCACAATTAACTTTTTTATTTACTTTTCCTCTTGCACAAGGGTGTATTTGTCTTTTTCCTCCTTAAATCACCATTAGATCACAACCGTCCATCTCTCCACCTGTCCTCTAGTCTCTTTTTCTCTGATCTCTAATTCGTTTTACTCGCTATAATTAATTGCTTAAAAGTTTTCATACACAACGATCGAAATCTTTTAGAAAAAGTCTTTTTATGATTCTCAACGTAATTTACATTTGCTAATAATGGTCACAGATTCCTATTTTATATGTTGGTCTTAACAACAACAACAAAAAAAATGTTTGAAGAAAGAAAGAATAAAAATTAAGCCAAATGTTGTTGTTGCTCTTCCTCCTCCAAGCCATCATCTTCTTCTTCAGAGCTCAACGTATCTTCTTCAGATTCCTAATTGAATATTGAATTACCAACAATAAAAGTTAACACATATACAGCTCAAAACAATATCTTATCATAACTCTTAATACTTTTTTTATGTGAATGTTTTGCAATGACTAAGACAGATAACCTAGTAATTTGTATTAGTGTTGTCGTCGTGTCACAATTTACATTTAAATTTCTACAATGCATGCTGATAAGAAGTGGAAAATGTTTTGGGACCTTACGAGAAAATGATATCGGAGACTCCTTTGAATAGCTGCAATAGTCCTAATGATAACGAGCATAGGCAATAGTATACCAATGGCCTTCAATGTTAATACCTGTCATTATTGTTTTCCCCATCCAAATTAATTTTAAAAAGATACAAAAAGTAAGTAGTAAAATACTAAAAAAAATCATTATAATTTGTAATCAATCATTTATTATCTCTAATATCTTCTAAGAACAGTAATGTACCGTGAAAATTGTGAAGGGGTACTCTTCGGTTCCATAAACCGCATCAAACGCATGCTTTATCAACAAAACAACCGAAAACTGAAAAGAAAATAATAATGTCAATTTAATTCCAAAAAATAAAAATAAAGGTCACGTCATAAAAGATGTGCTATAAAGCCCATAACAATATAGATATACATTATGATACAATACTTAGTCCAAACAAAATTGGTTTGGTTCAATTTGGGTATGAATTTTTACAAATATGGGTTAAAGCTTTGAAAAGACGTCATGGGGTATGTAACCACTTGTAATATATGAACCATTTCTGAATTTTAGATCATGATCAATGTGGGGTGTTAGTGAGTTTTTTAATGGGTTGCTAAGGGTTAAAAACAATTAAATAATCTTACTATCCCAACTTATAGTTGCTAAATTTAGCATTTTATCACCTCAAAAATGGAGTTGCTAAGGGAATTGATAAAAAAATAATAATTAAATAATCTTAGCACCCCAACTTTAGCAACCAAGCTTGATTATGGTCTTAGTAAACAGACATTCTTTGGGTTCTAAAAGAAGAAACCTTTTTTATTTCTGTTAGGTGAGATAAAAAAAAAGAGAGTCTATGTTGTTGTTGAAGGCTTAGGTTCTCTTGGTCGACCAAACTAACTCACCAAACATATGTCCCTATTCCCATAACGAATCCTAACCATCGCTCTAATCTAGTAAGTATGTATTATATAGCACCACCAATCCTGAATCATTTAGTCTTGTTTTCTTATATTTAATTTTATTTCACTAATTTATGTATTAAACGTCTAAACAATTGATAACCAAGTGGACAAATTATTGTGGTTATCAATCATGCAAACCTATAAATGTCATATTCGGTCGATTCGATAGGTAGTGGCTTCCATTTCTGATTTGGACCTCACAATAAACCAAGGATTATCGTTTCCTACCATCATTGAATTTTAACTAACTTAATTATCTATATCATCTAAATAGTCAAACCATACTCAGAATAATTAGTTAAAATGTCATTATTACTAATTTCATACGATTAGAATATTATTACGTGAGAAAAGAAAAAAAGTAAGAAAACCGGGGATTTAGTAGTGCTTACAAAGAGAGCCAAGTATGAACAACAAGAGGCGCCTCTATAAGCATTAGAGTTGCATTCTGGTAAATCTGATTCATCATCTAATCTTCTACTTCTTCTTCCTCCATTTCCTCTCCTCGATATATGTAAATTATCGCTGCTCATAAATTAAATGAAAAAACTTTTTTTATTCGTTTTGGATTATTGTTGTTATTTTTGGAATCAAAGTAATAAAGAACATGTCACGCTACGCGTGAAGGATTTGAATATCTGGGGAATAACAATATTAATAGCTGGACTCTTATACTCTTCAAAGGTTAATCTAAACTCTGTTTTTATTACTCCCTTTTTAAAGAAAATTAATTACCTGATTGTGACTGCTGTTTCAATAAGTCGAGATGGTTTTGAAGTTGTTGTATATCCAGGTTTATAATCCTGCAAATATTACAAAATTATTATAGTGTTAGAGTTTTACTCAAGTTTAAAACCTGAAACTGAAGTACTAAACCAATATCTTATTAAAACCAAACTGAATATACATAAGCGGAAACCTTATGGACTCATTATAAATCACTTTTTCTTTTCATAAGTTCGTAATTATCGAGCCAGAAATAGAAAAGTACGTCCTCCAAGTTTTGTATGGGTCCCATGCAACGATGGATCCAGTTACTATTTTTGTTCTTAACCGTTTGTATTTCATTGAAATTTATAAATAAAAACTCGAATAATGATATACTCTCTATCATTAACAGGATGGCATTTGCTCATTGTCAATGATTACGATATTTCGTTTTACAAGAATCGAATATTTTTCTTTTTCTAATTATGCCAAAGATTATGTGACACGAAGGAGAAAGTTTTCGAAACACGTATCATTTTTTTGTAAAAGAAAAAATAGATAAAACTTGCAAGAAACAATGACGTATAATTCAAAAGGCAATTTGAATTTTGAGAGGAGATGAAAAATAAAACAGAAATCATTTATCAAACCCAAAATCGTTAATATTGAACAACAAAAAATTCGAAATTTAATGAGTATAATTCGAAAATCGGAATTGTAATCAAACCTGGAGACAAATTTCACAAATCGTGTTTCCTTTCTCATCGCACCATCGTTGTATGCAATCTCTGTGAGCGAACTGATCCAACGAAAAATCAAAAATTGTTTCTTTTTTTTAATATTCGAATTTCAAATTAACAAGATTCTTACAAAACCCAATAGAAAGAAAACTAATTTCGATACCTTGATGGTTCCTGAGCAAGAACAAGGAGCTTCAAAGTAACTCTCTGTTTCTTCTTCGTGACAGATTCTACACCGAGAGAAACTCGATTTCTTATCGATATCTCCAATCAAAATTACTACTTCTGCCATATCTTTGATTCTTCACCTCTGCTTTTGGATTAAACCGAACAAAACTCTCTAAGCTCTGTGTTTCAAACTTTTTGCTCTGTTTTTTGTTTTCCTCCGAAGAACATATGAGAGAGAAAGAGAGAGAGTCCAACTTAAAAAGGTGTTCGTAAGCAAGAGTAATTTACAATTTTACCTTTTTCCCTCTGTTTTTGGATAAAATAATATTCTTTGTTAATGGTCCTCCTATCCTAATGTAAATATCATTTTACTAATATTGTAAGCTGGAATAACAATTTTCCAATAGTGTAAACTTTGACCGTTGGCTGTAAATTTGTTTTGAATGTTTAGATAGTTGTCTTTTTGAGTTTATACTGTAAATTCATTTTAAACATTTGTAAAAATCTAAATTGGACTAAGACAACTATAACCTTTGTTTAACTAAAATTATTTGATAGAATGCCTTCTTTAAAAAAAAAAAAATCTAACATTTTCAAAGTATAAAAACCATATAAATCACATAAAACCCCATAAGATATTATATTATCAATTTTGGAAAATGATTGAGAGTTGTTAAAACGCTTGTTAGATCATAGTGGTTGTTCTCCGTCTTTGTGATTCTTTTTTTTTATATTTTGATATTCGTATGATGCGAATGCGTAAATAATTTTTCTCAAGGTACGCAAAACAATCGATCAGAGTGACCTTTTTCATGAAAAAAATCATTTGAAGAATTAAAAAAAATCAAAATCAAAGTTGAAAAAGCTTTTGTGTGAAAGCAGTACAAAATTCCAATACCATGCACTGCAAGTATGTTTAAATCAGTGGTTGCCCAAGGTTTTGTTCATTCGTCGCTGCCCATTGCACTTATGTGCTCACCTAAGATGATAACCAACTCCGGGCTAGATAAATGTGAGTTATGTATACGAGGCACCCTTGGCGTGCGTTCAGTGTACATGATGTCATAATTGTTGATTTTGATAGCAAGGTATGATCACATTCCTATTATTAGATAAATGTTTGTGCTATGGAATTCCATTTAGAATTACTTGATTAAAAGTGTGTCCAATATTTCTCTCTTTATTATGGTTCTTGATAGATTGAAGTTATGATCATCTTCAAGCATCTTCAATTTGAAAAGCCGAAAGAGTATGTTATACAAGATTTAATCATAACTTCTACAAGATTAAAACAAAATACGGCATGCCCTAAAAACAGAGATAGCCATGAGAGCAAAGAAATTTTTTTCTTACCAATAAACCGTTGACTACTATTCACACATCATTCTATAGAAAAACGAGGAAATGAGACCCGTAGCGGTTCAACACACTATAGTGTTGGTTAATGCATCATCATCATGCCACAATTGCTGCATTATTGGTTCCAGAGTTAGATATAAAAATGGATGTATTATTGCTTCCAGCGGTTCAACACACTATAGTCACAGAGTTGAACACTCTCAAGACTAAAGTGTTGGCATCGATAAAAAGCAATGTTCATTTCCCGTTGAGACACATTATGTTATTTACATTTCTATGACATATTTTGTTTTTTGATCATGCAACATAGAATAAACTTTTGTGAAACATATAGATTAATCAACTCTATCAACTTGTGAACACATTAGAGATCCAAAATAGTTCACAAGATGGAATCAATGTTAAAGATGCTACATTAGTTTCAGTCTTCACAACTTCGGTGGTCATTCAGTTGACGAATCTCGGTTAAAGACTGCGTTTAGTACTATAACTATGAATTCTCTATTCAAATTTTTTTTTCATGGAAATTTTTAAGAAATGATATTTTAAAAAAAATTATTCAAGTTTTTTTTTTGGATAAAAAATTCAAGGCTCCATTTGAATATATATATTTTAAAAGATTTTGAATATAATGTTACAACCATAAGCATTAATTTATTATGTGATTTAGGCGACTTACAATTTTATATAACATCAACGATGGTTGATGCAAAATCTTTTGTACTTGTTAATTATATGACGCAACAAATTATAATTGTTATTTACCAAAAAAAACATTATAATTTGTTATATATTTTTTAGCTTTTCCCCTACTTTGATGAGTACACTTGGACGACGCAGACATTTGGGCTTATCCTTATTCGATCTTATCTACCTACGTTGGAGCTTTTCCTCCATCAGATTATTATTAACATATCCAATTGAAAATCAATATTAATGGTCGGCAAAACTTCCCATTAATCACCCTGGGCACAAAAGTACATTACCATACGTTCCACACAAAAAAAATTCTTACTAGAAGTTTTTTTCGTATAAAATTCAAGAAAATATCACAAGACTTGGAATCTCAAGCGTGTGAATTGTAGAAAAATAAATAAAACGAAAGAGATATTATTTGATAAATTGATAGAGACTGTTCCACTTGCTAAGCAAATATGATGAAATATCTCTTCTTCGTTGACCCTCTGACTCATCCAGAAGCTTTTAACTACAAGTGCGGATACACAGACGATGTCGTTTTGGTGGTCCTTTTCGTTATATACACACTTCTTTCCGTTTACACACATACACCTTAAAGAATCTATACACTGCTTGCCGTTTTTGTTACTTACCCTCTTTGTTCACAAGTTTTTTTGTCTTCCTCTCTGTCTCTTTTCTTCTTTACTCTTCTTGGAAGCTAAATTCGAAAAAGGTTCCAGCGATCGCCGTCGCGACCAAATCGGACTTGTGTGGGGTTTTTTGAGGATCGTGAAGCGATGTTCTTGGTAGATTGGTTTTACGGCGTGCTCGCTTCGTTAGGTCTATGGCAGAAGGAAGCTAAGATCTTGTTTCTAGGTCTTGACAATGCCGGTAAAACCACCTTGCTTCACATGTTGAAAGACGAGGTTCGATTCTCGATTTTTCCTTCTTCTTCTTCGACCCTGTTCTTGTCTCAGCTATCAAATCGGTCCAATTGATTTCCTTTTGTTCGCGTTGAAAATTTGTTTGATTCGTCTTGATTGAGATGTTCAATTTCGTGTATAATTGAAATCTAGGTGTTGAATCAGTTCTTAAAAGTTTCTGATTTTGTTGTAGATTCTCAATTTAATCCAGATCAAGGGTTTATTTGTTATGCATAACTTTGGATGTTACTTAGTGAAAGAGATGAATAAAGTTTCTATTTTGATGGTGTTCATCGATTTTTCTGACTGATTTTTAGCTGACCCTTTTTCGAGTTTGTTTAACAGAGATTGGTGCAGCATCAACCAACTCAGCATCCAACTTCTGAAGAGCTTAGCATTGGTAAAATCAAATTCAAGGCATTCGATTTGGGCGGTCATCAAATCGCACGAAGAGTGTGGAAAGATTACTATGCTAAGGTGAAATCTCATTCACTAATATATAGCCTTTTACGAACTAAGAACCGCTGCATCGAGAGAAGCTTGTCTTCGAATACTACTTCACATGGGCCATTGATTCCTAAATCATGATGTTTCACTTTACATAAGCTGATAGGGGTTTTGTCGAAACAAAGATGTTCTAAACGCAGCATTGTGTTTATAATTTTACATAGAATCTTGATTCTTCTTGATGGGTTTTTGATAGGTTGATGCTGTGGTCTACCTAGTGGATGCTTATGACAAAGAGAGATTTGCTGAATCGAAAAAGGAGCTCGATGCACTTCTCTCAGACGAATCTCTTGCTGATGTCCCATTCCTCGTACTAGGGAACAAAATCGACATCCCTTACGCTGCATCTGAGGACGAGCTTCGATTCCATCTTGGCCTCTCCAATTTCACAACTGGTAAAGGCAAAGTGAATCTAACTGAGTCGAATGTGAGACCGTTGGAAGTGTTTATGTGCAGCATTGTTAGAAAAATGGGATATGGTGATGGCTTCAAGTGGGTCTCTCAATACATAAAATAGATCGCGCCATTGATGAAGTCTATAGAGTCCTTCGCCTGTGTTTTTCATATTTTGCTTCTCGTACTTTTAAGTTCTTGTCTTGTTGCTTACAACTCTGTTGGAAAAAAAAAAAAAAAAAACTTGTATTTGTGTTAGTATATTTAGATTCGTATTCTGAATATATCATCAGTTTCATGTAATGATGTGATTCATCAACCTTGTACTATTATTAGTTTTCATTTTATGTTTGTGTTGGTGCAGTTTTGTTAATTATATAGGCGGAAATTTTGAGTCTTTTGACAAATCTCAAAAAAAAAAAAGGCAAAGGAAATTTCAATTTGGGCCATTTCTCGAGTCCCACTATAATCAAATATTAATGGGCCGAGCCCCATCATCTTCTCAAAAAAAATTGGCTACACAAAACTATTTCACTTGTTTTTTTTTTTTGCTAAGAATGTCAACTATTTCACTTGCTTAAAATTCACAAATTTGAAGTCCTTATTGCATAACGATTTATTTCACCATTTTACCAGATTATTATATATTTGGTTGTGGCCCATTATTTACCATTAAAAAGCTAATTCAAGTCACAATCATATATTACAATTGGATTAATCTGTAAATGATCAAATTTAATTATTTTGATTTTCTTATGCTAATAACTAATAAGTTTTCATTCGAATCTGACTCGAAACAGTTTAAAGGGGATTCAAATCCGGTCTCGTAAGCAAAAGAAAAAGCTACATTTTATCTAAATAAACTCATAAGCAAACAAAATACCAAAAAAATACAAAAAAAAACCATCCAAAGGGAATCTAATTAGCTTAGATCTGATCATACGTTTAATCTTAAAAATAAAAAAAATAAGCCTAAACTGAATCTCTAATCTTTAAATTCACATATTTCGTTAATGTGTGGCAGAGAATGTTTGCCGAAGTTTTCATTCATTACCAAATGCTTACTTCAACACTTTCTGCCTTTGCCTTCTTCACAAGCATTCCCATAAATATCATTCTCTAATTTCCATCTTCATATTTATAAAATTCAATAAGTGATAATACTTTATGGTTTATAATGTAATCATATTATTCTCTCTTTTCTGCTGAAGGCAGCATATAACCCATATCATTCTAGAAGAGGATAAATATGAAAGGTACTTTGGGCTCACACTTGTTTAGTACTTACAAAGATCATGTTTGCAAATAAGATTATTTTATTTTATATGATATTTTTTTTCTTTTTTTTCATTGGTCCTCTGACATTAGAACAATCTTTCTAGATAAATTTATGTAGAAGAAACAAATACAAATGACATTTTCATTCCTTATCCTTCAGTCGATGATGCAAGTGTAATACGGATAAGAATGCCCATTCTCATTCTGTGTCATCTTTTCTTTTGCTTTTTTTTTTTTTTTTAGTTTTAATCTATAACAAATTCGAAACTGAAATTTTTTTCTTGATCAAAATTATTGATGAGTTTGTGAATTCTTCTTATCAATAAAAAACCTTTTTCTTGGTTGAAGTGATTTAAGTACTTTTGCTGTTACATAAATGATGGGACTTAATAATTTAAGAAGCTGAAAATCTTATCTACTAATAATGTCAACATCATATGAAAATGATGGTGGTGGATAATGTTTAACGTTATAACTGCCACCTCCTTTTTCTCTTTAGTACCCAACTAAATTTCATTTAATTATTCCGTTAAAAGACATATTAAGTCCCTCTTTTGTTGTCAACACTTGCTTTATTCACAGTTATCAATTATATTTTCTATGTTCCTATCTAAATTTAACAATCAATCAGTTATGTTTTGTTTGTAGAATATATCATTCAAGTGATTTCGATGACTTTGTTTAGTAACTGGTCTGTATATATATATATATATATTTTTAATTTTTTTCTGATTATTGGCGTCATAGAACATAAACATAATTATATACATCACAAAAATAAAAAGAGAACCTAAACATACATTCATGTTGATATTTCACCAGATAGTCAGTTGAATTGGTTTTTGTAACTACAGATTATGATAGGTGTAGCTGATACATCAAACCATACAACAGAAGGTAAGTTAGCTAACAAAAAAAGTTAGTTGCCATATAACTAATATATCAAACATCATTAACAAAGGAAAAACTAATATATCAAACATGTATAAAATAATCTAGCGGACGTGCTTTCAGATGCTAAATATTAACCATTAATGCAATACATATGTGTTATACACTTATCTTATCAATTGTGGGGGTGATGCGATATGTTTACCTATTTATCTATATATATAGTAGATTTTATTCGTTTATAATCCAAGAAGATAAGATAACAATAAACAGATTAAAAGTTACTAACATTTAAATATTCTCACAGAGACTAATAACAAATTTCCACCAATCAAGACAAGGTAGTAAACCGCAAGTGGATCTGGATTCCCTTTTTTTCCCTATAATATTTTATTGATTTTGTAAATTAGACCAGTGACACATATAACATATTATTTATAATTATTATTGTCAAAGTTATTGAACACCATCATCTTGGGTATTTTAACTCATATGTATATGGTACTCCGTATATGTTTATTTTGGGAAGTTATTGATCAAGTAAAGAAAACTCTGTTGTATAAGAGACTACTTCGATACTTTACTGCTACAGAATTTTTTATTTTGTTGACGTATTTTTTTTTTTTGTCAACACTCCAATTTATTTATATTTTTTTGTAAACATTTATTTATATATTAAAATATTTATTTATGAATAGAGAACATGACCATTTCCAGCGAGTGCCAGGGTAGCGTAACGTGTAGGGTATATATATATATATATATATATATATATTTTTTTTTAGATATAGAGTGAATTAAAACTGAACTATTTTATCAAGTCGACTGAAAAATTTAAACGCACACAATAACAAAGTTTAGATGAGCCAGACCCAACCAAGAACTGAGCCACAAACAAGACCTAATCCTAGAAAAACAACCATAAAGACAGCTGCAAGTTCTGCTTCTGATGCATGAACCGTTTTGGGAGCCATGATCATAAGAACGCTAGTGAGATAGCCGTTGGTTAGACCAAGCATGAACGTCAGAAAAACCACTGGAACTTCTGTTCTAAGCCAATGCGGTCCGCGCAAACACGCAGAGAAGAGAAGATAAAAGAGAAGCCTAACGATACAAGCCCATGTCGCGGATTTTATACTCTGCCATAGATAGAGAGCAGTGAGAGACTTGCCTACGAAATCGGAAATGTTGTACACCGTGATGAGCAGAATTGGATACCAACTTTGGAGAACTTGAGACTTCAAATTCTCAGCTATAAACCCTGGAAATATTGATAAGGTAACGGTATAGATCATTAGAATACCCGAAGCTGGCCACTTGATCTTCCTCCCAATTTCCACCCATATTGTCAAAGTTGAATGCAAAGGCTGATGAAACTTGAGGTGTTGTTGCATTATTGGTAACTTGTAGAGCACGTTACAACAAATGAAGCAGCAGAGTAGGATCATGGAGCTAACTATGAAGTAGCAATGAGCACTGGTTCTTAACCCTTGCGGTGTTTGTGGAAGCGAAGCTTTAGTCGTAATCCTAAGGATGCAGATGATTATACCTAGCAAAAACAGAGCGACACTAATAAGCTTTGAATAAAGACTAACGTTCATTTCAGTTAGAATCAAAGAGTTTTATATACCTGAAGAGGCAGTGCCTGAAAAAATTGCTTGCATATACTGTCTGGGAAGCTTTCCGGCTAAACCGATCAAACTTCCTCCGACCAAACCATCAGCTAAACCACATAGCACGACTGATCCAACCATCAAGAGGTAAGAAACATTTTCACTCAATTCACCTTTCCAAACCCAATCGATAAACGGCGAAACCATCATGGAGATGATGAACATGGAAAACCCTAAGTTCATCTTCAGTCTATAGCTCAACCTTGTGTTCCAAGTCATCAACAAAACAAGAACCAAGACCGAGCAACACATGTAAGCCACGGTGAAAGTCTTCTCTACATGCTTGTCTGGATACAAGTAGCCAAAGTAATCAACGGCTGTGATCAAAGCATTCCATGGTATCAAACTACCAGCACCCAACAAGAAATGGATCACGTACGCAACTCTATAAGCGTCTCTTGTCTCAACTTCATCAACGATCATCACTTTCTCATCAACCATTGTAATCCTCGTTTTTTCTCTTAATTCTCACTACTTTGCTTTAGGGATCTTGAGAGCTTCGTGATGTTGGTCTCGTTATAAAGCAATGGTGGTGGAGATTTGATTAGATTGTTGTGAGGTTTAATGGTGGAAAGACCAACGCGAGTCACATCTATAACATTATTATTCGAGATTACGATTCTTTGATGACTCTAGAGATCAGAAACTAGTACAAAGAAACAAGAAATTATATGGTTTTTTTGGTGGGACATAAAACAGATGGGTTAGGATTAAAGTTGCTACTTTCTTCATGACTTTGGTCGGGACTCTAGTCTTTTCGGTACCTTCATATTCCATTTGCAGCTTAAAAACTCATGATTTTTAAAATTGGCTACTTTCATTTCTTCTCATGATCAATGCCTACTTTCAATTTTTTCTTCCCACTCAAAATTTAAACCTACAAACTATATAGTGCAAATATTTTCTAAAAAAAAAAAAACTATATAGTGGAAATTAAGTTATAGTCCGTGTGGTTAACAAAAAAAGTTTTCGAAGTTCTTTACTGCTGATTAGGTGTTTCCCAAGGCTCGCAATAATCAATGTGTTATTACGTTTCATAATTGTGGAAAAAAAAAAAATTGAACACCGAAGATATGAGCCAATGGAGTGTGAGATTTGAGACACTGAGGTAGCGAGAGCACAAGTTGTCTGTTTCCGGCACACAAGCCCATACTTTTTTTCTTTTTTTAATTACATTGCCCTCTTCTTCGTGACCTCTTTTAGTAGTTCTTCGAATAAAATTTTAAATTTATCCTTTCCTATTTCACGGTCTCGTTTTTTTAAATCTTTTATTATTCAAAAACATACGTTCCCATGATCTTGCACTACAATTTCTTCTTTCAAAATTATACCATACACGTAAAATATTGAGGAGGGTCAATATATAACTCAATAATAAATACAAACCAAATAAAATGGATTATGGAACTGTAAGGTAAACAGAAAACATTAATTAATATTCAACCATAAAAATATGAAAAATAAATATGTATATTAGGTTTGCTATATATAATTGATTATTTAACATGATCTAAAATATAATTAGGTGTCTAACCATTTATGATTTGATTTTTTATTTTTATTTTTAATGAAAAACAATTAAACCAAAATCCTATTTTATTTTTTCCTTTTTTTTTTATCGCCATTTTTTCTTTTTCTTTTTTTCTCATCTTGCCGCTGCCTACTCTTCCGCCTGTCGCCACCTCCTCTTTATGCCATCGTCACTGCCTCCTCCTTCCCCTGCCGCCACCTCCTCCATCTTCTTCTCTCATCTTTTCCTCTTTTCTCCTTTTTCTCCTCATTTTTTTTTAATATTCAATTTCACAATTCACTTCTTCTTCTCTTCTTTTAATTACGTTGCTTTAATTCGTTGTTATGGATCAAAATCTTCAGTCACGGATTAAGATGATGTTTTTCCTCCTCCGTTAATTTATCCATCGTCATCATCTCTTGATCAAACTAAATATCGACATAGTTAACTATGTCTAAAAAATAATTATGTTTCTCATAATAGTTTACTATATATATTATTTTTTATTATAATAGGTAATTATGTTTTTGATAATACTCAACTATGTATGTTTTGAACTAGTTAACTATATTTATTTTAAAAACTAACTATTACAACAACATTTCATGTAGTCAACTATGTCTTGAAATCAGTAGAGTCGATAACTATGATCTGAAAATAGTTAACTATGTTTTAAAATTGGTAACTATTTTTAAAAAATAGTTAACTATGTTTTATATAGTTACAAATAATGTTGAGGAGTTAACTATGTTCTGAGATGTTTCGGAAATAGTTAACTATGTTATGATTACATATTCCCTCCGTTCCATCAAAATTGATGTTTTAGGATTTGCACATATATTAAGAAAAATTAATTTTAACAATTTTTAACACAATTCCAAGACAATTAAAACACATTAGAGCCAATGAAATTTATTTTGTAAAAAAATGCATTAATTAAAAAGTAAAACATCAATATTTTATAAACAAAAATAAAACTCAAAACATCATTTTTCATAGAACGGAGATAGTAGTTAATTGTTAGAGCCTTTTTTTGTTTGTCATCTTCTGATCTAATTCTCTCTTTTTTCAAAATAATTGCAATCTACTTTTGGCTGAGCCGCAATCGCATGAATAATTTTTCCATAAATGAAGTAAAGAAAAGATTTTTAGAGATAATTTTTTATATATATTTTTAACTTAATTATAGTTGTAAAAACGATTTCGTCATATTTTCAATTTTCTCTCCTAATGATCTAAATATAGTTTTAGATATTTAAGTTTCCTAATTATGAGTTATAAAAGTAGTATTCAGCTAATTAACCCTAAAAATATTCCATCTATATTTTTTCTAACATTGAATATAATTGATTACCCGCAAAATTGGTTCCACCTCTGCCCAAACGATACAATAGTACAAATTATTACTCGTATGTTTATAAATATTCGCATATATAAATGTATATAAGAAATGATTCGTGGACTTCCACTTCACCGGCCACATGTAAGAAAAAAAAAGAATCAAAACTATTTTTATATAAAAAGATACAAAATAAAGATCGTTAAGAATATAGAATGGTGACATCTCGTATAAGTCAAGTTACTTTCTTTACCTGCAAGTGGGAAACATATTGAAGAAAAAAGAAACCGCATTGCAAAAACAGATAGCTTCCTTCGAATACAAATCAACATTTTTCTTTGTTACTAGGTCATACAAAACAAAGATATAACAATTAAAACGAAATTAAGTAATTATATGATTAATAAATCCGAATTAGAATCAAATCTTCGATTAAAAAACTGTTTGAAATCAGGGACCCACACTATGACAACTGTCTTCCAACATTTTCTAACCATTACGTATCCAAAATGGCAGGTTAGTTCACTCATCAAATCTCTCAACTTGTCTTCTCCTCAAATTTAAATGTAAATTGAAAAATTATATATATAATTCTTTAGATCTATATATGTTTGAATTTATTATATTTATATTTAAAATATTTTATTTTCATGGTAGCGTAATAAAAAAACTATGAAGAAAGAGCTACTCATTATCATTATCATTTTCCTCTCTATATAAACACACAAACTTGACTCTCACAACCCTTCATCACATTTTCATTTTTCTCTCTTCCAAAAACCACCAAAAAAAAATCGGAAGAAGAGAAGATAAAAAATAATGATTGTTCACAAAATGGCGTTCTTGGCCGCTATTCTCATCTTCTTTTTGACAAGCAGCGTTCCCGTTCAAAGCCGCGAAACGTTTGCTTGCGATACAAAAGACGCAGCAACAAAAACGCTGAGATTCTGCCAGTTGTCAGTTCCGATACCGGAGAGAGTTAAGGATTTGATCGGACGGCTAACGTTGGCCGAGAAAGTGAGCTTGTTAGGTAATACTGCGGCGGCGATTCCACGGTTAGGAATCAAAGGTTACGAGTGGTGGTCGGAAGCATTACATGGCGTTTCAAATGTGGGTCCGGGTACTAAGTTCGGTGGGGTCTACCCTGCAGCCACCAGTTTCCCTCAAGTGATCACAACCGTTGCTTCTTTCAATGCCTCCTTGTGGGAATCCATCGGACGGGTCAGATTATTTATATATATATCTCTCTCTCTATTTTATCCATTAAATTAAAAACACCAATTTTTATTGTTGTAACCGATCTAGTTATTAAACACTTCTGATTTTATACATTCACTGTGAAAATGACGTAAGTAAAAATGTTATTTTATGCATACATAATTGAAACCCACAATAATTTAAATAGCTACACTACACCATAGTCTGTGTATTTATTTAATTTCTTGGTTCGATTTTTTTTGTTTGGAATACTTTTAGTGGACCGAAATATTCTCTTTTCTCGAAATGTTACTAAAATTTGTAATTTATTTTAGTGTATAATAAGTGATATTTTGATAATTCTCGTGTTCTGATTAGTCCGGTAGTTCATGCAAATAACGTAGGAACGAATATTTAATTAGCCTACGCTATTCAAAGTAACTTTTTCTAAAAACAAAATATTATATTTAAAGCAATTATTCTTCCTTTAGATTATGTTTATGTTTTGATGCCTCCAATTTATGACAAAGATCTGATTCTAATCAAAATCTTAAATAATTAGACTAATTAACTTATAATATTTCTTGATTACTCGGATAATATATAAAAGTACTACTAAACATTATTAAAAAAAAGTGAGAAAATGAAATTTCTGACTAATCGTACGCTTTTTTTGCTAAAAACGAGGTATGATCAAGTTGCATGATATTAGTACCAACTTGCACAACATTTTCCAAAGCGCATTTTATCACCAATAACACCTACTACTACTAAATTACACCTACTCGGTGGATGCGCAGGTTGTGTCAAATGAGGCCAGGGCCATGTATAACGGTGGAGTTGGTGGGCTTACTTACTGGAGCCCAAACGTTAACATATTGCGGGACCCACGTTGGGGACGTGGACAGGAAACTCCCGGTGAAGATCCAGTCGTAGCCGGTAAATACGCCGCGAGCTACGTACGAGGTTTACAGGAAAACGACCGTAGCCGGTTAAAAGTCGCCGCTTGTTGCAAACATTTCACCGCTTACGATCTTGATAACTGGAACGGCGTCGATAGATTCCATTTCAACGCAAAGGTACATTTTTTTACTCGATTTATTTTATTTATTTGTTTTGTACTTTTTTTTGGTTCTCACGTGAGAAGTTTGCATGTGTGTGAAGGTGAGCAAGCAAGATATAGAAGACACGTACGACGTTCCGTTCCGTATGTGTGTGAAAGAAGGAAACGTTGCGAGCATTATGTGTTCTTACAACCAAGTTAACGGCGTTCCGACATGTGCCGATCCTAATCTCCTGAAGAAGACCATACGCAACCAATGGGGTCTCAACGGGTACATCGTCTCCGATTGTGATTCTGTTGGTGTTCTATACGACACACAACACTACACTGGTACTCCAGAAGAAGCAGCCGCCAAATCCATCAAAGCTGGTATTTTAAATTTTAAATTGTGTTAATGAATTACAACTTTTTTTGTTTTGTAAGTGATTAGTGATTACTAATCCTTGTGTATTGTTGTGTAGGGTTGGATTTGGATTGTGGGCCGTTTCTAGGAGCCCATACAATAGATGCGATGAAGAAAAACCTATTGCGTGAGTCAGACATCGACAATGCCGTAGTCAATACGTTAACAGTACAAATGAGACTAGGTATGTTCGATGGTGATATAGTGGCTCAACCGTACGGACACCTTGGACCGGCACATGTGTGTACACCAGTTCACAAAGGACTAGCTCTTGAAGCAGCTCATCAAGGAATCGTCCTTCTAAAAAATGGTGGCCCGTCTCTACCTCTCTCGCGACTCCATCACCGAACCGTCGCTGTAATCGGACCAAATTCCGACGCTACAGTCACAATGATTGGTAATTACGCAGGGATTGCTTGTGGATATACCAGTCCGGTTCAAGGAATAGCTGGTTATGCACGAACGGTTCACAATGAGGGTTGCGCGGACGTACATTGCATCGACGATAAATTGTTCGATGGCGCGGTTGAAGCGGCTCGTGGAGCAGATGCAACGGTTCTTGTGATGGGTTTGGATCAATCTATTGAAGCTGAGTTCAAAGACAGAAACAGTTTGCTTTTACCTGGGAAACAACAAGAGCTTATCTCTAGAGTTGCTCGGGCCTCTAAAGGCCCAGTTATATTGGTATTGATGTCTGGTGGGCCTATAGATGTATCTTTTGCAGAGAAGGACCCCAAGATTTCGGCTATTGTTTGGGCCGGGTATCCGGGTCAGGAAGGCGGAACCGCAATCGCCGATATATTATTCGGTAGTGCTAATCCCGGAGGAAAGCTTCCGATGACTTGGTATCCGCAAGATTATTTGACGAATTTACCGATGACGGAAATGTCGATGAGACCGATCAAATCGAAGCAGATTCCGGGTCGGACTTACCGGTTTTACGATGGTCCGGTTGTTTACCCGTTCGGGCACGGTTTAAGTTACACGCGCTTCACTCACAGCATATCCGACGCGCCTAAAGTGATTCCAATAGCTGTTCGTGGTAGAAACGGCACCGTTTCAGGGGCCATACGTGTAACCCACGCTAGGTGTAACCGTCTCTCACTCGGAGTCCACGTGGATATTACAAACGTAGGATCGAGAGATGGGACCCATACCATGCTAGTGTTCTCAGCTCCGCCAGGTGGAGAGTGGGCCCCGAAGAAACAGTTGGTTGCTTTTGAGAGAGTACACGTGGCGGCTGGTGAGAAGAAGCGTGTGCAAGTGAATATACACGTGTGTAAGTATTTAAGTGTAGTGGATCGTGCTGGGATCCGAAGGATTCCGATTGGTGATCATGGGATTCATATTGGAGATGAGACTCATACAGTGTCGCTTCAAGCTTCTACTCTTGGAGTCATCAAGTCTTGACTCTTGTTTTTTTTTTTTTTTTACAAAAAAGATTTTAAGAAAATCTATGATTTTTATGATTCAAAAAATGAATTTGAAATTGAGTTGTATGGCTTCTGGTTTTTTTTTTTTTTTTTTAAAGAGAATAAAAAATAGAGTAAAGAATTAGACTCCTTTGTACATGTGTGGATGGAAGTTATAAATGGGGAAGTATATCCTCGACTTTGTGCATCCTTTTTTTAACTATACAATTCTGCTTATTACTCTATATACTTGCGCATCATTCTGTTTTTTTCTAGTGTGCATGCATGCAGTGTATATAATCTACTTAAATATATCTTTCTTTTTGAAGTTTAATACTTAGATCTATAACGGTTCCATAGAGTACTACTCTACATAATTTATATTCACACCTATGATAAAATCCCGATTCCTTTAAAGTAAGGAAACAGGGAATCCAAGACACTATGTTATGACATGTATATTATACACATTTGGATATTGATTTTGTCAACATACACATGCCCATTCGGTTAGTCCGAAAGCAAAGTGTATTCATATAATTAAACTGTCTTAAGAAACAAAACAGTCTCGCTTGTCCACGACGTAGAAATATTGAGAGTTATGAATTTTCAAGGAGCAAATCCGTCATTCCATGTCTTACTATCTTCTTCTGTTCTAAACTTCTACTATTATCGTTCTCTCGTATTTAAGACGATTCATTACTTGACTTTACATGACTTTCAACTCTCTGTTTCTCTACACATACTTTTAATTCACTGTGTATACAAAACAGAGACTTCGCCTTCTAATTTTGATTTTCCAGCGAATCCAAAACCCATCAAATTAGTGCAACGGCACTTTATCCACGATCGATACGCAAGAGAAAGGTGTCTTTTATCTTTCAGCAATTCGATTTATAGATTCAGGTCTTTAGTACTATATATTCATGAATACTCTATTCTTGGATTATATGTAATCTGTATCATCTCCATTGAGTTCGAAAATATTTTTCATTTCTAGACAGTAGACAAGTACATGAAAAACGCAAAGAGCTTGATAACGAGCCAGGACCCAAACAACGTCGTATCAGCTCTCAACCTCTTAAACTCAACGCTTTCTCTCTCTCCTCGCCATGAACTCGCTCTTGAACTCAAAGCCAGATTGCTTCTCTACCTTCGTCGCTTCAAAGAAATCGCCGATTTGCTTCACGATCACATCCCAAGTCTCAGAACTCATAGCGAAGATAACAACAGTATCTCTTCATCGGAGCTCTCTTTTCTGTAACAGATCCATCTCCCTACCATAAAAACCACAACGTCATTACCTGTTACAAAGAACCCAACAAAATTAATGTTAACAAAATATCAAGTAAAATAAGTTTATACTGTCATTTTGACAAATTAAGTTGTTAAAGGTGCTTATATTACTAATAAACCCAAATAAAAATTAAAATGAGCGATTAGAGTTGACGTGTTAGAACATGCGCGTGTGGGTGGTAAAGATAAATCCAGCTAGATTTTCATGGTCGTATAATTAGACTAATAAGTGCTTGTGATTGGATAAACATCAAAAGTCCATTGGCCTACTTTCTCCACAACTCGCCCAACTGGTTTTCTCTTTTCCGTAAAACTTAATTATAATTTTTTGTCATAACAAAAATCAATAATTCGACAGATCTGATGCGACAAATCAATAATTTCAATATAATTGAAGTGCCCAATTTCATAAGCCTTCAAATTATCAATGAGATCTGAGTACCAGTACTTTAAAATTAAAAAATATATACACATAATATAATACATGATTGTTGACCAATTGGAGGTAATCAAGTTGGTTCTTCCCACTTGTTACACAATTTTTATAAAAATTTATATTTACAAGTACTTTTAATATTTGGCTTTTTTTGTTCCTTTCCACAACCTTTATGCATGAATCCAGTGTATCTAACAATAGCCTTCAATGGGCCCAACACACAACCGAACAAAATATATGAATAAAGAATGTTCTAAACCGGCCATACGAAAACCCGGTCTAAGCAAACGACCATTACCCGCCAAAGCAAACTTTTCAACGGAAACTAAAAACGTTGAAAGCTCCAAGGAACATTAACTTAACCGGAAACAACAGAACAACGATCAAAGGCATATGTTGAGACGCAACAAGGCGGCTAAACCTCTGCAACTTTCTTCCTGTCTTCATCATCCCAGAGAAATCCTGACCGTTGATTTGTCCGTTACTAATCGCGGTACCAGAGCTCGCGCGGTCCCTAGTCACCAGAATCGGCCACCAGAGACTTTGACGATGCTCCCTCTTAGCTTTCCTTATCTGAGTCACTTCTTTTCTTATTACACTCCTAACCGATTTCAGATACGAGTTCATGTCGTGGTCCCTTTGGATGCTTCCGTTAGACCCGTAAGCGGATCTGTCGCTAAGAATGTCAAGAGGATGTGGCGTGTTCAAGAAAACCGTCTGTGCAGCTCTTAAACTTTGTTCCTCCTCTGAATCCGATTCAAAATCGCCGGTTAGAAGATATAAACCGTTTCCAGGAGGAAGAAGTTCGTGTCCGGGAGAGAATGTCTCATCCGGTTGAAGAATCAGAAGCTCGCCCATCGGAGAATACAACATACTCTGCAAAAGAAATGTCGTTAACTACAAGAATTCTGCAACATAGCTACGGAAACTATGATGAAATGTAGATGTAGTACCTGTTTGTTAAGACAAGGATGGCTACGGAAGTTTCCATTAACCGCTTTGAGAAGCTCGGCGACATGGTACGGATAGTTACAAGAAAAGGCTCTCGGGACAATGTCACGGTGCATTGTGATAGCTTGAACATGGCTTTTAGGCAATCCAAGTTTTTTAAGAAGATGGTCACCTCCACATATTACAAACGGCGCACCAAATGTTATAACAGGAAGTAAAGAAGACGCGGGGACTTCGCCTCGAACCAATAACATTAAGTTGAGTAATAGCGATAAGCTTCCGCCTAATGAATGCCCTGTGAAACGGAATTTAGCGCGGGTCCCGTGGGTTTTGATATGGGCTTTAACTTCAGGTAGCATTTGTTCATACATTCCTTTTGCAGCTTCGTATATTCCTCTGTGAACAATCGCACCGAGTCCCTAATAGATCAAAAACAGATCTTTGTCAGTTCTAAATCGAACATTTTTGTTTCCGAAATCGTCAAGAGGGATTGTAATGGAAAAATACCTCAAATTCAATAGGCTCAAAGAGTAGATTTGCTTGCCAAGATGCTAGGGATTCAGATCCCTACAAGCAAATTTCATAGCATAAGAGATCGAAATCTCGAAGAAAAAAAACTGCATCTAAACCAGCTTTGAGCTTTCTTCATACCTGAATCACAACGAATCTGGTTTGACTCTTATCATCATCGCAAATAAACCAATCGCAAGGAGACGAAATCGTCGATTTCAAATCGTCTGCAACTGCTTGCTTCACATCTTCCTCAGCAGCAACAACAGAAGTAACAGAGTTGGTTAAAGAAGCAACCTCTGGTGATGACTCCACATTTGCCAAATTCTCATCGTTTTTGTCTGAATTATCGGTTTTCGATGGAGAACTGAAAGGAAGTATGTTGTTGGTACGAGAATGAAGGTAAGAAGCAGCTGATGCAACTATCTCACATGCAGCAGAAGCACTAATCTTGTGACCTTTGTTCTTATCGTCTTTGCCTTCAACATCTTCTTCTTCTTCCTTTGGCTTAATCTCACCTGAAACTTCATCATTCTCTGCTTTTAAAGCTGATTCTGTTTTCTCAGCTGATGAAGTTACAAATCTAAGTCCGTAATATTTCGACAGATTCACAGGCTGCAAGGAAAATGCCACACAATGAGAAGAGAATTATACATCAGCATTAACCAAAAATTCACAAACTTTACACAATGTCTCTTACTAATTTGTAATCATATAAACTCAAAGAAAACAAAATTGAATATGTTAAAAACCGAACCTTGATTTTGGAAATCGAATAAGCCAAGTTTCCCAAATAAGACATTTGGGCATAGAGTTTAGATTCAGGTAACGAAACCCTCTTCAACAATTTCGAGAACGATTCTCTATCGAGATGAAATTTGTTATCTTCATCTTCCAAAATCGAACATACATCACATCCACCATCATCTTCAGTTAATACGACGTCGTCTGATTCCTCTTCTTCGTCTTCTTCTTCACCGTCATCTTCATTATCTTCTTCCTCTTGTCTCCACATAGATTGAACATCCAAGATCTTCAAAACCCAGCTCCCATTTCGTCTCTCCGTCTCCATTTCCATCACCGTCGCCGTCGTCTCCTCCGCGACTGCTTTCCTCGAATCGCCGGAATCGACCAAAACGGCGTCGTCTAAACACAACTCACTTCGTCTTCTCGACGCAATTCCATTTCCACCACCACCGCGAGACCAAAACGGCGTCAATGGGTACTTGAAAGAGAAACCAAAAGGTCCTCTTTTTTGCGATGGTACCGTTGCGTTTGCTCTGACTTCAACAACTCCACCGCAACCGCTTACACCGCTTCCAACCGCTGTGATCGCTGGAATTACGCCGTGTAAACCGGTATTCAAACACAAACTGTCCATTGTTTTAGGAAAAAAAGAATGCTTTTTGTTTTTCCTTTCACAAGAATGTCTCTTGGGTTCTTCTTATTGTCAGTTAAAAATATTAACGATCTTTCCAATTTCTTGGAATGTAAATTCTATTCCACAGAAAGATTTTAGAAATTGAGAAAATTTAGAATTTTTTTTCAGCCGAACAGATCGCTGAAGAAGAGACTTCTGTGTGTGAGAGATCTTTTTTATGCTATATTTTTGTTTTTCTATTTTAAATAGAGAAAGAAGACTTTTTTTCTTCTTTTCGCGATATTTGGTTTTTTTTTTATAAATTTGTGGGACTACCTCTTTTGCGATATTTTAAATCGGAAGAGAATGAAATTGTATAAAAAAATGAAAAAAATCATCGCAAGTGTTGAAGCGTCGTCGTTTAGTTTAAACATACGTGTAATACGCGTGAGTTATCCGCTTAACACGTATTACCTCACGTGGGACCCATCGAAATGGGTAGCCGAGTTGGTTCAGAAAAATTGCCGACTTGTGAAAGGAAATTCAAAATCAAGAAAGAATGTATTGAAGGGAAAATATAAATTTATTCATTTTAAAATTTGATTTATTAATTATAAATTTTATAAGAGAATATTTCAAGTTATAAAGTTTTGAATGGAAGTTTCCGAGAATGTCCACGTGGGACCATGGGGACAAGGTGGAAGACTGCCACGTCAGAGTGTAGGTGTGTAAATGGATATAGGTGGACAAACCATGTGACGTGTTCCAAGATTTTGGGCTCTATCCAGTGTAACACGTGGCGTGAACAGAATGCTCACGCGCCTTGTCTTTGACTGTTGTGTGCTTGCATGTAGGCATTGTCTTGTTGCTTCTTCGTGAGGTAATGTCCAAAACTGAAATCCCAAGTACTTGCACGAAACTAATTGTCTTCTTTTCTTGTTTTCTTTATTTGTTTTCCTCTTCGGATCAACAATATTATCATCATACACTTCAAATATATAAATGTTGATCAGATATAGCCTTTTAGAGATCAATATTTTCTATTATAGTTAATGGTGATTGAAAAGTAGTTATTTTAAAGGGTCATTTGGAACCGTAATGCTTATAGTTAAGGTCGGATTATACGATTCTACTCGTATCAAATCTGAATTGTTTTAGACTTGCCCGATCTTGGTAACCATAAGCTGAGTCTAGTGTATAAGTATCATCAAACAACAACAGTAAGGCAATCTGAAAAAGTGTAACCACTAACCAAAAGTTGATGACACCATTCAACTTTACCCCAAATCTCTCCTTTTTGATTCCTTCCACTTAAAGCAATCTCAGCACCCCAAATCTCTGATCTCATGTCTCCATTGTGCTCAACAATATCAGTTTTTTACCACAACTAGCTACACGCGCCTTGTAACAAGGCCAAACCAGCCCTCTCAAGCCTTGCACCAATCCATAAAGACCACAAGACAACCTCTGCTTTAGATCATACGCTCTTAGACAGTTGAGAGTATCGTAGCTAAATAATATGCCGTCGATGACACAACCATTTCTCCATGACCAACCAGAATCAGAATTTAGCAACTCGCCTGCTTCTTCGACTTCCCATTTCCTTTCCTTTGGTTCGAAAACAAAGCTACTCTTCTTACGATCAGTGACGAAAATTATAGAATCAAAAGAACACAACCAAACTATAATAAGAATTCCTTCTCTAATTAATCTCAACCACAACCACAAGGAAACTAACTCAAAACCTTGTTATCTCACAATTCATAAGTTATACCACAAACTAGGTATCTCCTTATATAAGCACATCAAAAAACCAATTCCCAACTAAAATAGAAAACCCAACTAATTAAAGAAAAACACATAAACCAACTAAAAGGAAATTTAGATAATTCCCAAAACTTGAAACTTGATATTCAAGTTATCTCAAGCTTACAACAACATTCTCCCCCTTAAACTTGAGATTACTTGTACCAACATCTTGTACTCCAATAAGCTCCCTCATTTCTTTAAACTTGATCCTTCCGAGTGCTTTGGTTAGAATGTCAGCCTTTTGTGTATTCTCCGGAACATGTTCTACCATCACTAGCTCATTCTCAACGCATTCCCTTATGAAGTGATATCTTCTGTGAATATGTTTAGACCGGCCATGAAACACCGGATTTTTTGTGAGTGCAATGGCCGATCTATTGTCAACTCTAATTGTCACCTTTTCACATTCCTTGTCCACAACTTCACTCAATAACTCTTGGAGCCATATGGCTTGTTTAGCTGCTTCCGTAGCAGCCATAAACTCTACTTCGCACGAGGATAGAGCCACGGTCTCTTGCTTTTGCGAACACCAAGTGATTGGGCAACTATCAAAGTAGAACACATAACCTGTTGTGCTTTTGCCATCATCCACATCCACATTATGAGAACTGTCACTATACCCGATCAGATTTGCCTTACTTGACCGGGGGAACACGAGACCAAACGATGTTGTTCCCCGCAAGTACCTCAACACTTGCTTCAATGCCGCTCCATGCGATTCCTTAGGATTATGCATGTATCTACTCAAGACACCAACACTATAAGACAAATCAGGTCTTGTGTGAAGCAAGTATCTCAAACAACCAATACTTCTTCTATAATCCTTCTCGTCGATGCTTTTTTCTTCAGTTGATTTCGATAATTTAAGGTTCATGTCCATTGGAACTTGGCATGAATTACAGCCATCCATCCGAGTCTCCCCCAAAATCTTCTCAGTATATCTTTCTTGCTTCAACACAATACCTCCTTCAACTTGGTGCACCTCAATTCCAAGATAGTATGTCAGCTTCCCGAGATCACTCATCTCAAATTTGGTTGACATCTCTCGTTTAAACTCAAATATCAAATCCAACGAGGAACCTGTGACGAGTAGATCATCAACATACACAGCCACAATAACAAGATACTCGCTCACCTTCTTGCAATACAAAGATGGTTCCTTGGAACATCTTCTGAAACCCAAAACCTTTAGAATTTTATTCAACTTCTCATTCCAAGCCCTTGGTGCTTGTTTTAGGCCATAAAGTGCCTTCTTTAACTTGTATACCTTATCTTCACTTCCTTTAACCACAAAACCCTCTGGTTGCGTAACATACACTTCTTCTTTCAAGTCTTCATGAAGAAACGCAGTTTTCACATCAAGATGATGGATTTCCCATTTCGTTTGAAGCTGCCAATGCAATGATGAGTCGAATTGTTTCCATACGTGCCACTGGAGCAAATACTTCATCATAATCAATACCAAGCTGTTGAACATATCCTTTTGCCACCAATCTTGCTTTGTATTTGTTGATGCTTCCATCAGAATTCCTTTTGATCTTAAAGACCCATTTCAAACCAATTGGTTTGACTCCCATCGGTAAAGTGACTAAGTCCCATGTTCGATTTTTCTCAATAGATCCGATTTCATCTTCACAAGCTTTTATCCACACTTTCAACTCTTTTGCTTCACCAAAAGTCCACGGTTCATCATTTAAGGTTAAGAGAAGACGTTCTCCTTCAGCTTCTGCCCAATATAACACATAATCCTTTAGATGAGATGGTAAAATGCTTTCTCTTGCCGATCGCCTTAGTTGTGGCTCATGTTCAAACTCGTCTTCATCTCCACTTACTTCATCATCACTGATCTCTACAGTCTCAACATTATCGTTTAATCTCTCATTCCTCATGCCACTATGCAACGAATTGTTATGCTCTGCTTCATCGTGCTCTGCTTACGCATCGTGCACGTGCGATCTCGTTTCTTCACTCTCGAAATCTCCCAACTGCTTATCGAATATTCTTAGGTCATTACTCGACCTTTTCTCAACCTTATTCCAATCCCAACTTCTTTCTTCATCAAAAACTACGTCCCGACTTACAACAACCTTTTTATTGGACGGATCATAGAGACGATAGGCCTTTGAGCCTGGTTCCGTTCCCAAGTGCACCAACATTCTTGATCGATCGTCTAACTTTCTTCTTCCCGCCAATTCTGTTCTAGCATACCCAATACATCCGAATATTTTGAGGTGACTGATATTCGGTTTTTGTCCTTTAAGCATCTCATACGGAGTCTTTTCTTCTAGAGATCTTGTTGCTATTCGGTTAATCAGGTACGTTTCATGTCTGACAGCCTCTCCCCAAAGATAATTCGGCACATCCATATGTTTTAAGATACTCCTAGTCATCTCAAGCAAGGTCCTATTACGCCTCTCAACCACTCCATTCTGTTGAGGCGTATAAGGGGCAGTTAGATGTCTTCGAATCCCATTCTTGTCATAAAAATCTTGAAACTCAAGAGAAGTAAACTCTCCACCTCTATCCGTTCGAAGTAATTTAATCTCAGACTTGGATTCTAACTCAACCAATACCTTAAACTTCTTGAATTTCTCGAAAGCCTCTCCTTTCTCTTTCATCAAAATAGTCCACATGTAGCGCGAGAAATCATCAATAAGCACAAACACATACCTCTTTTAGGTTGGGGTAGCGGGTGTGATTGGTCCACAGAGATCTCCGTAGATAAGCTCAAGAGGTCGTGTAGCACGAAACGACATTTCTTGAGGAAAGGGTTTTCTTATTTGCTTCCCACAGAGACATGATTCACACATACGTCTTTCAACACCGATCTTGGGCATTCTATCAACTAGTTCTTTGTCAATCATTAGCTTCATGGTGTCTAGGTTTACATGCCCTAGCCGTGCGTGCCATTTAATAGAATCACTTGATGCTACTGATTTCAAACACTCAACATTCTCAACCTCCAAGATAACTTTGTAGAGCCGATTTCTTGATCTTGTCGTCGTCACCATCTTTTGACCTAATCGATCATAGAGTATCAACACATTTTCTTTCATTCGAACCTCACAACCAGATTATGTTGCTTGACCAAGACTGATTATATTACTTTTCAACATCGGAATGTAGTATACGTTGTGCAAAACTTTTCTTTCACCGTTGTTAAACACAAACCGAATGGAACCTTTTCCTTCAATATCAATCCGTGAGTCATCTCCAAACTTCACCTTCCTAGTTATTCCTTCATTAATCGCATAAAAGAACTCCCGGATCCCACACATGTGATTGCTTGCTCCGTTGTCGAGATACCAGACATTCTTTGTGTCGGTATTTGTTTCAAACACGCTTGGCTTAACGTTTCTTTCATTGAGATAAACAACTTCATTCATCATCAAAGTATCAGCTTCTTGAGTATCATCCCCTCTCTTCTCCTCTGTTTCTTGCAATTTCAGTAACCTATCTGGACAGTTAGCTGCATAGTGGCCCTTCTTGTCACACTTAAAACATGTGATACTCGCCTCAAGTTTTAACAAGCGATCCGGACAATTGTTCGCATAATGGCCTTGTTTTTGACATCGAAAACACGTTACTCTTGCCTCACGCTCTTTGTCACTAAGTTGACGGGACTGATCATAGCCATAGCGTCCTCGTCCTCTTCCTCTTCCACCAAACCGACCACCTCTTCCTCTTCCTCGACCACCACTGTTACTTTCTTCCATATGAGCATACATCAGTTTGTCTTGCTCTTCTTGTTCTTCATCTTCAGCCCCGATTCTCTCCTCATAGGCTTTTAGCCTCCCAACAATATCTTCAAAACTTGTTGTCTTTAGATCAAGTACTTGTTCTAAAGAGGCAACAATGTGGATGTATCGTGTTCGAGGCAAACTCTTCAGAAATTTTTTGACAAGTTTTGTTTCTTCAATTGTTTCACCAAGTGAAGATGCTTTGGATGAGATTTCTGAAAGTTTTCCTACGAATGAATCGATCGTATCCGACTCCTTCATCTTAAGTCGATCAAATTCTGCCATTATGGTTTGGAGCCTCGCTTCTTTGACACGTTCAGCCCCAACGTATCTTGTCTTTATTGCCTCCCACACAGTTTTTGCTGTATCAAGTTCTCCGACTTGTAATATTAATGATTCGGGTATTGATTGGAACAATAGGGCGATAGCCATATTATTCTTTTCGCTTGCTTCGTCTTCGATTTCGATTGCCTCCCAAACCTTGTTTACCTTTAAAGCAACCTTCATTCGTATCGCCCAAACCGTGTAATTGTCTTTTGTGAGCATCGGACACTTGATTGAGGAAGAGCTTCCTCCGAATTTCATTGTTAACGCACCCTCACCGCTTGAGGCTTCTTCGTCTCCTTCTTTCTTCTTTCCATCGTCATCCTTGGTCATCGTTAATCACCGCTCTGATATCAAATATAGAATCAAAAGAACACAACCAAACTATAATAAGAATTCCTTCTCTTATTAATCTCAACCACAACCACAAGGAAACTAACTCAAAACCTTGTTATCTCACAACTCATAAGTTATACCACAAACTAGGTATCTCCTTATATAAGCACATCAAAAAACCAATTCCCAACTAAAATAGAAAACCCAACTAAATAAAGAAAAACACATAAACCAACTAAAAGGAAATTTAGATAATTCCCAAAACTTGAAACTTGATATTCAAGTTATCTCAAGCTTACAACAACAAAAATCTTGTCCTCTATTACCACAGAATTAACTAAGCAAAGACCCGCTTCCAATCCCGACATCTTCTCCTCGTATTCCCACGTTTGTGTTTTCGTGTCCAACACCATCATCTTGTTTGATGACCAATCAGTTGAAAATTCGGTGTCGCCGCACCAATAACGACCTCCGATTATGTATATCTTTCCATCGACGACGTTAAAGACCGAATTTCTGACCAACTTAGGCATGGTGCCAAAAGGTTGCACCATGTCATATCCACAGTCAATGGTTAACACATTTGTTGTTACTTGATCATTGTAATATCCACCCAAGACAAAGATCTTCGAACCAACTACGACATAGCCTCCTCCCCATAGATAAAGAAAAAGGCATAGAAGGAAGCGACATGATAGGGACCAAGCAGTTGCCGCTGCTGCTACGGAGAAGAGTAAACCAACGTGCACGACTCATGTTGTCCCTATCTTGGATTGGTACATAGATACAACGTTCGGTGTATCCTAATAAAGACCGTCTCGCGTATAGCTCAGGAGAAGCAACTATAGATCGTAACAGCTTAGAAACGAGGTAGAGAATTGGATACTTGTGTTTTGGCACACGAACTACACAGTCCATCAAAACGTCTTTTGGAAGTGAAGTGATCAGTGACGTCTTCTTCTCCTCTTCTCGCATGAGCTAATTCTGAAACTCATGTTAGCCTCCATAGTCTATGGTCAGAGAGAGTTATGTATATTATTATTATGTCTATCGATTAAGGTTTTTGTTAAGGTCATGGGTCAGATTAATATGAATGAACTTTTTTTTATGTAAATATATTTTTTTTAATGGAATATAAAATTAGTTCAAACCAAAAAACTTTTTTAATGTGATTTTTTTGAATTTCTAATAACTTGGATCATAATGTGGTTTTTTTCTTTTTTTTGCTAACCCAGTATCCAGACCATCTTACCGTGGTCTGACTAGTCCACTGGACCGAAACCCGCGACCAAGGATTTTTAAGCTACCATGATTGGCCCTTACGGACGCTCCTTGGAACTGGTGGTCTGGGGGTAGCCCGATCGCCTGTTACGGGACTACCAGGTAAACTGCTTGAGTCCGGATGGTGGTAGCCACCCGATCCCAAGCCCAGACTTCCCAAATTAATTGTGAAGGAGTTCCCGCAGGGTGGGGGAATCGAACCCGGATGGTGATAGCCACCCGGACAATCATAATGTGGTTAAAAAGAAACAGAGAAGAGATCAAATTTTTTATGGAAAACCAAACCAAATCACTAAGTCTTCGACAAACCTTGGGTCGAAGCATCGAAACTCTATTTCGAACTTGTTTGTCAATTTGTTTGTAGAGTCACAAATAATGTAAAAAGCTTATATAGTGTATATATAGCCGAAGCGAAGTGAGTGTCCTCTTGAATTCGTTACAAGTATCATTAAACAACAACAGTAAGGCAATTTGTAAAAGTATACCCAACAAGCAAAAGTTGACACCATTCAAATTTACACCAAATCTCTCCTTTTTGATTCCTTTCCAACAAAGCAATCTCAGCACCCCAAATCTCTGATTCCTCGTCGTCTCCATTATGCATCAACAATATCAGATTTTTACCACAACTAGCTACGCACACCTTGTTACATGGCTTAACCAGTCCTTCCACACCTTTCACCACTCCGCAAAACAACCTCTGTTTTAGATCATACGCTCTTAAACAACATTGACGACCAGTATCAAAGCTATACAATATACCATCAATGACACAACCATTTTCCCATCTCCAACTAGAATATTGTACCAACTCGTCCGCTTCTTCTACCCATTTACTTTCCTTTGGCTCGAAAACGAAGCTATTGTTCTTACTACCCTTGATGTAAATCTTATCCTGCATTGACACAGAGCTAATCAGTCTACGACCAGACTCAAGGCCCGAACTCATCTCGCATTCCCACGTTCTTGCTTCCGTGTCTAACACCATCATCTTGTTTGATGACCAAACACTCGAAAACCCGTTGTTGTTGTCCCTCGAATAACGACCTCCGATTACGTATATCTTTCCATCGACTACGTCACTGACCGGATAAATAACATCCTTAGGCATGGTGCCAATTGGTTGCGCAATGTCATGTCGACAGTCATGGTTAACACATCGGATGTGAGTTTTCCATTGTAATATCCACCCAAAACAAAGATCTTCGAACCAACTACAACATATCTTCGTCCTAGATATGAATAAGGCATAGGAGGAAGCGACCCTAGAGGGACCAAGCGATTGTTGCGGCTGCTAAGGTGGAGAGTAAACCAACGTATATTCGGTTCGTCACTACTTTGGATTGGTAGTGAGATACAAGATTCTGTGCATCCCAATAAAGATCGTCTCGCGTATAGCTCAGACGAAGCAACCATGGATCTGAACAGCTTACAAACGTTGGAGAGAATTGGATAGTTTTGTTTGGGCACACGAGCTATACAGTTCATCAAAACGTCTTCTGGAAGTAAAGTGATTAGTGATGTCTTCTTCTGGTTCTTCTCTTTGCATGACCTAGTTTTGGTTCTTTTGGAACACATAAATCGCTCCATAGAGAGAGAGAGAGAGAGAGAATCAAACAAGCGAGAGATTTGGAGAGAGAGTTATGGTTGCCCTAATGTGATAAGTTCCTTATATATTATGTCGGTCATGGACTCATGGGTCGAGTTAAAAATATGAATGGGCCTTTTTTAAGCCCAAAACTTAATGCAAAAAAGAAAAAAAAAAAAGCTTACAAAGTTTATATAAAGCCGAAGTGAGTCTCTCCGTGAATTGGTTTTTTTCATCATCGTCGCCGATTTGCGACGACTAACTCCGCCGGCAGAAGCTACTTCCGTCTGCTCATCTCCGGTGAGTTTCTCTGTTCTCACTTTTCTTCGTTTGAATTTTCATTCGTTATCTATTACCGGCGATTATGGTGAATAAAGGTCCATCGAAATTTGTTTTTTCGCCGGTGCCGGAATACAACCGTCCGGTAGCTCTCTGTTTTAGGGGAATTCAGAATCTGGACTCGGAAATTCATTTTTGTAGTTGAATTTAGAAGGATTTTCTGATGTTTCCCCTAAACACTAGGGTTAGTATTCGACGAAATTGAATTTCCTCGGGTTAGGGATTTGGCTAATTCTCTGTTTGTTTGTATGTTTCATCTCTAAGGATTTTCTTCGTGAGATTTGGAATTTGTCGTCGGAAATTACAACATGAGTAACACACCAGCAACGGCGGGTTCATCATCGTCTAAATCGAAAGCTTCAGGAGCTTCTCAGGCGCCGGAGAAGCGTAAACCCCTCTTTCAGAAAGAATGTAAGTGAATATTATATTTCCTTAGCTATTAAAACAGATAAATTCTGGATTCTTGATTCAGTTTTGTTCTTTCTGGTAACAATGGTTTTGTTGCTTTTGATGATTTCCAGTGCAGCATATGATGTATGGATTTGGCGACGAGCAAAACGTAAGCTATCTTCATTCGATTGTTGTGATATGAACCAAATCGAACTGTTTTCTTTTCCATTTAAGTAGATCACTCACTCATTGATGCCTAAGGGTAATAAGTAGGGTAGAGAGTCTTTGCTTTGAAGGGTCTTTAGAGTTTTTTTGGTATAGTTCTTGCTAGAGTTATTACGGTTTTGGTACACTGAAACTGATGCAAAATTTCATGCCTCCTCTATCTTTTAGCCGCTTCCAGAGACTGTGGCTCTTGTAGAAGACATTGTCGTGGAATACGTCACAGATTTGGTATCGAGTTTCTCATCTTTTGACATAAGTAAGTAAAGAGAAGCTGAGTATATTAGCTGCTAACGCGAAAAGAGATGTTTAATTAATATGACAGACACATAAGGCTCAAGAGATTGGCACAAAGCGAGGAAGGCTACTAGTTGCTGACTTTCTGTATCTAATCCGCAAGGTAACTAACTTACACAATCGAACACTGATGCTATGGGTTATGGTTTTGTATTCTTTATGTATGAGTCTGTTCTTTGATTTGGTTTTATGCAGGATTTGCCAAAACTTAACCGGTGTAGAGAACTCTTGGCGATGCAAGAAGAGCTGAAACAAGCTCGTAAAGCTTTTGATGTCGAGGAAACAGTCGAGTGATCTTTCTTTCTTACAAGTAAACCTTCTCAAGTTAGTTTTCTGTGGTTAGCTCTTGAAACTCAGGACTGTAATAATAAGCATATTATCACCAAGTGGAATTGAAGTTTAGATACATTTCATTCTTACAAATGAGCCAATGTTCTTACATCAAATCCGTAAATGGTGATCTCTGAGGATTACGAAATTGCAGCAACTGAATTTTTCTAAAAACGCCAATAAAGAAAACAAAGAATGCAAGTTGGAACATAAAGCCCAATAGGTTTAATTAATTTTGGCACAATTTGTGTTTTTCTCCTTCTCACTAGATTCGATCCGTGCTACAGGCTGATTGCCTCATCACTACGTTAAACAAATCACTGAGGGGACAGGGGTGAGTGCTACGTTTTGAAAAAGAAAAAAAAAACTCCACTCCATTTATCACTCTAAAATAGAGTTTGGAGTCAAATTTGGTCACACCCACTCCAACTCCATCTTCAAAGTAGAGTAAAAAATAGGCTTACTTCAAATATAGAGTAATCTCATTTATCACTCTATTTTTTTTGTTCTTTACTCTATTGTTTACTCCATGTTAAAGTAAAATACAACATCATTTTAGAGTTATTCAATTTTAAAGTAAAAAAATAGAGTTTTGGGTTGAAGATGTTCAAAAGACTAAAACAAGGAAAAGAATTCCACAAATTCTAGCTAAAAAATGAATTAATTAGCAAAAAAGTAAGTATCCTTTGTTATGATTAATAATAAATTATAAAATATTGATAATCAATTTTTCATATACTATAAGCCAAAAATTAAATTATAGATTGATTGTAAAATTGTGGGTTACATATTGATTACAAAAAAAAAATGAATGAACTATTTGTTGAAATTTTATATTCCCTGGCTTATTGTTCTAACTTTCCACTCATATATTCGCAATTTTTTGTTATGATCATGCACACAATTTTTTTTCACCAAAACTGAAAAAACGACAATTAACTTGAAAGATTCATACGACGTCATTGTGTTCTTGGTATTGCAAATAAGAGATTTGCCTCTGCAATTTCATTTGTTGGTAGAAATTAGCAATGAACTCTTCTGCTCTCACATCGACCCCTTTCTCTTCTTCTTCCTCATCTTCACGATCACATTTCTCTTGACAAGAAGCGTTGCAATATCCGTACGATCTAACATCATCGGTATCATCATGACCGTCCAATTCGAAGTCATAATCAAAATCAACCGGAGCAGCAATGCAAGGCAAGAGAAACCTCATTGATGTAGGACGAGGCATCTTAAAGATCGGTGTCTCGTCGAAAGAGAGCTGTTTCTCTCCGTAACGTGAGAGATAAGGGTCGTTATTATGATGAGCTAGGGCTTTTAGATGCTTGGATAACAAGTTACGAAGCTCGAACATTTGCCATCTCTTAAAGATTCCACCTTTTCTTCCCCATAAAAGAGCCATTCTCACAAGACTCCAAGCTCTTTGTGTTGCCATTGATCTGCTTTTCTTCTTCGATTCCCCCATGAATTTGGTTTATTACTTCTTTTTGGTGGATTTTGTTCGAAATTTGACTTCACTTCTTGATTTTTTTTTTTGGTTGGTTGCTGCTTTAATTTTGTTTCTTCAGATGATTGTGTGGGAGAAGTTGTGAACACTCATAATTGTATTTATACAAAAGCAAGCAGCTTTTTGCAGTTTGGTCGACGCGGAGAGAGATAGATTTACATTAAAAATATTCAAATAATAATATAGATTTGTTCTAAAATCAATAATATCAAAACATTTGTTTTAAAAAAACTGGATTTCAAGTGGGACCCCTCAAAGAGCTGTACGCGCCTACGCGGGCAAGATCTGAGCTGTTTGGCCGTTTTGTTTGTTTCTTAATTAGTTTTTTTTTTTTTTTTTGATAAAGTGTTTCTTAATTAGTTTAGTAAGTTTTAATATTTAAACCGAAACCAAAATTACAAAACGTGGATATAACACTCGTAGTATATTGTCATGATGTGGTTTGATTTTTCTTTTAATTTATGATACATGTGTTAAGCATGTATATGCCTTTACACATCAAAGAGAGGTCACAAACTTTTTTACACACAAAGAAACTTTTTTTCTCTCCAAAAAGTGTATGTAATTAAAATGTTCAATTAATTGTATTTGGTCGATACTTAGTGATTAAGCTCAACCATATTAATTAACGAACAAAATCTAGAACTAGATGATTGGCCTTGATTAATAATTGTGAAAGTATAATAACGAGATTTACGTAAGTACAATAGAACCTTCGTTGTAATACTCAAATAATAATTGTAGAAATAATCAGAGACTTCCATAATAAGCTAATGTGTGATTGGTTTAGTTGCGTTGCCGTTGAATAATATCTTACGGCTGTCTCATCTAATTTAATTTCCACGCAACCGTGTCCCATCATAGATTTTGTTATGTGCTTTAAAAAAAATTAGTTCAATTGTGTTTATAAGTTTTAATCTTACAAATACAGTAGTATATAATCACTTGAACTAAAATTCTAAACGTTCGCTTTTTTTCTTTTTTGTCACAAATTTTAAACGTTAGCTAATCAACAATTAACCAATTACTTGAACATGAACCCGTTCACTTTTTTTTTTCGTTGATCACTGTGATTAATATAAATATATCCCACCATGCACTGTCTCTGACAAAAAATTAAAATCTATATAGGATTTGCGTGCATATACAAAATATATAGACTAAAATCGTTTTCCAAAATGAAACCACAAATGGTCGATGTACATCGCATACTTTACGTGTAATAAGTCATGAGAAAACTAACGTACAGGTTACAGGTTGGAATGTGGTGTAATTGCATGGAACCATGTTTTGTGGCAGATTATTCGTGCAAGTAACTTATGGTTTCGTCCTTCAAAATGACTCTTTGTTTGTTTGACCGATTAATTAACCCGGAAATTCAGAAGGTCCGTAATTTTATGAGGTCTAGAACCAGTTTAGATTATACCATATGCGAAGAATATAACCGTTTCGTCCCAAGTCTCGAACTAGAGAGCATAACTACCATTAAAATGCCACATGTTTGGTATTCCAAATGACTATCTTTAATTAATTATAAGTAATCGTATTTGATCTTTCTTAACCAAAGCGACTTACTTTGATAATTCTATAAGATTTTTTTTTTGTATAATTAACATACCAAAACAAAACACAGCTAATTATAAAAGACAAATACATTAATTACTAAATTAGTTTGGTTTTAAGCTGTCTTTCTTTTCTTGATTCTCTTTTTGTCCCGTAACAACGGCAGAAAAAGCGCTCTGTTTCTAGTTAACGAAACCTATACATTATAAGCTCTCATTATCCAACCCCAATCTTTCAAAAACAACAATTAACACCCTCTTTATACACAACACATAAATAGAGATCGTTGCACATAATAATAGTTCCTCCTCGGAATCTTTCTTCCCAAAAAAAAAAAAAATTCTCCCTGTTTCATCAGGGAGAAAGATTTTGATTTTACTTAAATTTATCGTCATCTTTCTGATATTTTGTTTCAATTTTTTGTTTGATTGTAGTATGGAAACAAAATATCAGAATGATGACCAATTAGAGATAGAGCAAATAAACAAGACAATGAAGAAGAAAAAGTTATCACGTGGCATACATGTGTTCTCCGTTGTCATGTTCATGCTCCGTCGTCGCCGGAGGAGAAAGCCCTTCAACACCGGCTTTTGGCGGCGAGTGGTTGAGTCCGTACGTAACGTCCATTCCGAAATCACGATAATGCCATCATCCAAATTTATAAACACTATTGTTCTTCCTCCTCCGGCAACGGAGATAAACGGAGACGGTGGAGATGATAATGATGATGATGAGGAGGAGGAGGAGGATGATTCCGGGGATCGTTTATCGGAGGCTATGGGGGTTTTCACGGCGGCTTCTTCTTCATCGTCCTCTGGAATATCGGGATATGGATCGGCTATGTCTTTACGTGATTTAGGTTATCGCGAGGATGATGATGATGATCATGATGATGATAATGATGATGATGAATGCTATAGTGATGTTGAAGGAGGAGATAATATGATAGATGAGAAAGCTGAGGAATTTATCTTGAAATTCTATGAGCAAATGAAGATGCAAAATCAGGTTTATAGTGAACGTTCCAAAGCCAAAGGGGTAATGCTGAATTAATGTCGTATTATCTATATGAATTTGTGAGTAATGATAAATCCCTAAAACTTTTTCTTCATTTTTGTTTTTGTAATTTGTGAGTGTATTTCAATTAATTAATGAAAAAATAGGGAAAAGGTATATGTATGCGTGTTTGTGAAGGATATTAAATTTTGTTCACAAATTTGAGTCTCATTCAATATGTTATTTGATTTCTGTGTTTATCTTCATTTGCTATGAATTGGAAATTGGTTAATATTAATGGGAATGGGAATATTAACAGCACATTTGACCCATTCGTTTTTTTTTGGGAGAAATTTTGACCCATTCGTTTTATTGCATTCTTTTCGAAAATTGGAGAATTTGATTTTTTTCGACCATAAAAGGCGATGAACATGGATGAAACCATAACCCACAAATAAACAAGTGAAATATTATATAGTAAGTGATGGTAGCGAGTACACATTTTATTCAATTTCATGAAAGATTTATAGAAACAACGGTGACAAATGAAGTTTCCATTGCGAAGAACTGGATCCTCTCCGTACGATCAGCATTCCAAGAAGATCAAACGGTGATAGTCTCTCTAAACTCCAAAACCAAACCTCAAGATGATGCAAAAACCGCAACTCTTCAGTTATGCATCGAGTCCAAATGTCTTATACTCCAACTCCTTCATATGGACCAAAAAACCAACTTCGAAGAAGATTTTAGTGATCTATTTCGCGATAAGAGATTTGTTTTCGTAGGGATTGGTATTGCGAAAACGGTCACGAGGCTTAACGGGCTAATTAAAGTTGTTACGAAAGTTGATGTTCGTGATTTGGTAAAGTTGAATTATCCTTTTAGTTATGGTGTGAGATCAAGACTTAGCTTGAGAGCTATGGCTTTTGAGTTGTTGGGTTTTGGTTCGTGGAAACCGAAGAGGAAGATTTGTCCAAGAGATTTGGTTAATGAAGTTCTTGATGAAGAGGTTATTAAGTTTTTGTCCGTTGATGCTTATGTTTGTTATGAAATTGGGTTTAAGCTGCTTTTCACGGTATTGTCATAAGTCGGTGAATATTAATATTCTAAAATAATAAAATCATTTCGTATTTTAATTCTACTTCATTTAGTTTTTTTCTACCTGTTGTAAAAGTAATAATTTGAAAAACCCGTTGCAACGGCTGTTATATCTAACGGTCGGAATGTCTTAATAAGATCTCTAGAAAATTGACCGTTATTGTTCGCTTATAAATAGAGATCTCGATCTGTATATGAATCTGTTCGAACAACATAAAATTTTAAAACTACAGTCTCTCTCTCTCTTCCGATTTTCAGGTACGTGTCATTATTCGTCGTTTATTCATTTGATTTTGTTGTTGTTGTATGTGTTTATTAGTTCGAGAACTAGTTTAGGATCTTATCAACTACGAATTTGGAATCAAATTGGAAAGCTTTATAGTATGCTAAAGCTCTATCGGTCCGAGTATGGGAGATGGTTTTTGTGTTTGATACAAGTACTATCTCTCTCATGTTTGATGTTTGTTTGTTTATAGGAATTTACTACGCAAGTACGCATCCTCTATGCTAATGAAATTGTTTAAAGTAAAAAAAATTAGATTCCCTATGTGCTAAATTTTCTAATTGCAACCGAATAAGGCTTAGAACATAAGTATATTAGAACCCTTCAATATGCATAACATGTTTTGACCAACGCGTCTTCTTCACCCATTATCATATTTTTAGACCCCAAGTCCCAAACCTTTTAGGATATTTTTTTGACGGTTAGATTAATCAAAGATTTGATTGACCGTAAAAACAAACCCAGTTTGGTATCCCATTTTTAGATCCAATCTAAAAATCGTTAGAGGTGTCAATTTCAATCTATTTGCAGTTGATGTGATTTAATTATCGATTTTTATTAATTTGATTACAAAAACTTCTCCCTCGTTATCATCTTTTTAGAACCCAAGTCCCAAACCTTTTAGAATATTTTTTTGGACTGTCAGATTAATCAAAGATTTGATTGTTAGATTGTGTCACTGTAAAAACAAACCAAGTTTGGTATCCCGTTTTTAGATCCAATCTAAAAATCGTTAGAGGTATTCAGTTTGTTTGCACAGTGATGTGATTTAGTAGTCGGTTTTTGATTAGTTTGATTACAAAAATTTCTCCTTCTTTATTAGGATTCAAACAACTTATAGATTTTTTAGATTGTTCAAAGAAAAATTTCTCCCTTTTTATTAGGACTAAAACATCTTCAAGAATTTGTTTTCACTTCTGGTCATGTAATTTTTGTTTTTCCATTTGCCTTTCGAGTATTTTTTTTTTTAATCATGAGTTCGATGAACATCATTCTAGAAGAGTTACACACACTCAACTATTATTATTATTGTTATTATGTTATGCGGTTTCAAAAGACTAAAATTATATGAATCAAAAGTTGCAATAAGGCCTAGCTAGTGTGAATATATTAAAGCCATGAAATCAAAACTAAAAGAATCATCACTACAAGAAAACAGGCAGTATTCCGACGGAATTTTCGATGGACGTTAATTCCGTCGGAAATTTCCGACGGAATACCGACGGATATCCGAGCATAAGTAAACCGTCGTAAATCCGTCGGACATCCGTCAGAATAACCCGATGGCTTTCCGACAAAAATGAGCTATCGTAATTTTTCGACGATATTCCGACGGCATAACGACGGAAATCCGATTCTCCGACGTCGGCACAGTTCGATTGGTCAGCTCTTAACGACGGAACTAATTCCGTCGGAAATTCGATGTCGGCAAATTTGAGTGGTTACCATTTCGTTAGCGATGGCCGATGGGATTGGTGGGGCTACATTTCAGAGGTTTTCGACGGATTTCCAACGGAATTCCGACGGAAATCCGTTCTATATAAGTTTCCACATTTCTTCATTTCTTCATAGCACAATCAATAACACAAATAATGTCATCTAGCTCTCCTAATGAAGACTATAAATCAAAAAGCGTGGCAAACAACCCAGAAATTCCAGAATACTCGTGGAAAATTCCAAAATACTCGTGGGAAACCGAAACTCAATGCGACGAATTCACTCAAGAGATACCCACTTACTCGTGGGAAGCTGATACGTGCTCACCAATCCATATTGAAGATTCTTCATCTACAATACTGCCGGACAGCCAGTGCTTGCCAACCATCGAACACATTCCAAAATTCTCGTGGGAAACTCAATCTCAGTGCGACGAATATACTAAAGAGATACCCACATACTCGTGGGAAGCTGATTCATGCTCTCCTCCCAATGTTTTGAGTCCCAAATATGATAAGCAGGCAGAATGTCCTGACCAGAAGCGTGTTCTCGAAGACGTATACGTACAACCATCGATATTGATTGAAAAGTCAGATACTTACGGTGGAAGTACTTGCCCATTGGGAACGTGAGGACACCAAAGCGAGCTCCGGAAAAAACTCGACTAACCGGAAGAGCGACCAGAAGGGGAAGGGACCGGCGACCCATAACCTCGGAGCCACGAGCAAAGCGTCGCGTGTTGAAAAATTGGTAATTTTCTAATTTTTCATTTTTGGTTTTTTTAACCCCTCTCATATTTCCTTTATTATCTTTGCCGACAGATTGAGAAGACCGGTGTGCGTCCGTCACATCTTGAATTGGTCAAAGATGCGCACACCAACAGAAAGACGGGTGAAATTTAAGATCCCATTGCTCGTGAGATCATGGAAAGCGTGGAGCGGCTCGGTGAGGAGTACCTCCAATCCCAACCGATCATCGAAGGAACTCCCCCGGCCACGGAAGTTCCACTAGAGATGATCAACGAGTTCACCTACCAGGTTAGTAATCAAATTTAAACAAAATTAAAATAATTCGAATACCGGAAAGTTATAACATTTATTTATTTCTTTTTTATCGTAGGTTACGCCGAAGACCAAAAGTCGTGTGTTTGGCCTCCCGGAAGACAGTTCATCCGCGTCCGTTAATTCGGACCGCTTTCACAACGTCGGGATGTTGAGGGCACAGAACGCCGAGCTTCTGGAACGGGTGACCGTGATAGAGGCACAACACGAAGAAGACCAAGCACGCTTTCGGGAACAGAATACCCGCATGCAGGCAATGGAAGAACAGATGCGCGCCGTGAGGACAATGGAAGAAAGGATGAACGAGTTCTTCCGTAACCATTCGCAGTAGTATTTACTTTATGTAATATTTTAATTTTGTAATTCACTTTTAAATATATTTAAATTTAATTTTAAATTTTTTTTATTTTAATTTTATTTTAATTTTATTTTAATTTTTGTTTATATTTAATTTTTATTAAAAAATCTTTTTTTTAAAAAAAAATTAAAAATCCGTCGGAATTTATGGCCGTCGGAAATCCGTCGGAATTTATGGTCGTCGGAAATCCGTCGGTGACCAGGGTCGTCGGAAATCCGTCGGAATAATTCACCGACGGATTTTCGACGGCCATAAATTCCGACGGATTTCGGTAATCCCTATTCCGTCGGAAATCCGTCAGTATTTCCGACGGATTTTTAATTTCCGACGAGATAGAACCGACGGACCAAAAACGTCGGGAAACCGTCGGAATAGGGCTTATTCCGACGGATTTCCGACAGTTTTGGCCGTCGGAAACGGTCCTATTTTCTTGTAGTGCAGTTGTTTTGGGAGATATGATCCAAAAAGGTTTTTTATTAACAATATAGACATTTTTTTGAAAAGTAATTATCAAAGTAAACACTTCAATATACGAACACACATTTGCAATGTTCCTTTTAAAAAAAAATACCAAACTACCTTTTTATTCTTTGTAAAACTCACGTGGATACAAAACCATGCACAAATACCATGGATGTTGATCGATGGACAAGTTATCGTGGACAATAATAGTTTTGAAATTATTATGATTGTCAAAATAACAAATGTTTTTTAGAGTTAGAAACTAACGCATACCTGTTCTTTTTTACAACGTTTTGTCTCTTATAAAAAAACCCAATGGACTAGTATTTTTGAGCAATACGACGAATGAAAATACATTCGCAAAAGAAACAAAAATCTCAAACTTGAGAAATCATGTAACAAAATTTTCTCACACAACCAATTTTTTTTTAGAAGGTAAGAATATATAGTCGGGGATCATTGAATAAGTCTCATCCAGTTCTTTGTTAAATGCACGCACAGTCCATTCCATGTTAACCATTTACCGATTTTAACTTAACTTTTTCATTTTGTTTAAAATTTGGATCTATTCTTGCTTTGCCTGCTGAATATATCATAAATCTCGTGTCAAATATATTAATCAACATCACACCATGGAAAGATCCAACCGAAAAATTGCAAAGGTTGCAAAAACCGTTAAAAGGGATACCAACAACAATGTACAAGTTAGGGATTTTATTAGATTCAAATTTTGGAGAATTTTTAAACATCAAATTATCATTTTCATCATTTTAAAACTGCACGTGGACAAAAAAATGAATGGATAAGATATTGTGGACATTTATCCATGGATAAGTTATCGTGGATATGAAAATATTTTCGTTAGATACATCAAAAATCTCCATATCCTTTTCCATCACTTAAATTTAGTCAAGCAAACCGTAGGAAAACACAACACGACCAAAGGTTTATTAAAAATGGGATTTTCGTTACAGTTGTAACTCTTAAAATTAACCAATCAATTCTCACTTGTACTGCATGATTTATTTATGATTAAAAGAGCATCAAAGTGTTTTAACACGGCCCTAATGAGCAAACATTGGGCTATAAACGGGCTGATTAATCTACACAAGGCTGAAATAAAAAGCCTCTTAAGTTATTAAAGTCAAAAGACAGGTCAGTAATAATAATGAAGCGCTATACATTTTTGTAGACGTTGAGATTCAAATTCAAACTAGTGGCAATCTCGTGATTATCAATAAAGCCCAAGCCCAATATCGTACTTTTCATTATCCTTAAACCGTAGCTAACTTTTGTATAAATTTGCCTCATTCCAAAACCCTTATTTTCGTCGTCTTCTTCACTTTTGCTGAATCCTGAAAAATCCCATCGATCGGTTTTGATTTTACGCAGCGACGATGTCTCTTAAACCGAGCGCGAGGACGGAGGTTCGAAGGAATAGGTATAAGGTTTCCGTGGACGCCGATGAAAGTCGCCGGAGACGGGAGGATAACATGGTGGAGATTCGTAAGAACAAGAGAGAGGAGAATCTGCAGAAGAAACGTCGTGAAGTTCTAACTCCTTCCATGGCGTCTTCGGTCACGCAGCAAGGCCTGGATTTCCCATCGTCTCGAGTATGTTGTTTCTCTTTTTTGGGTACCGAATCAGATTGGGGATTGATTGAGATTGCTGTTTGATCCTTAGATTGATGTTTGATTGCGATGAAATTAGGTTTGAATTGAGATTATTGTGGTCTAGTTTTCTTTTGATTCCGAGCGGGTACTGAATTCTGATGTATAGAGAAAGCCTAATTCAAAACCTAAATTGGAAATTTGGAACCATCAAAACTGCATTGATTAGGGACTGGATAATATGATTGTTGAATGGTTTTAATGTAAGCTTTCTTCTATCTATTGCAGTTTGACAATATACCACAGATGGTTGCTGGAGTTATGTCAGAGGATAGGAATTTGCAGCTGGAGGCAACGATTAGCTTCAGGAGATTGCTATCAATTGGTCTGTGATTTTACATATGATGATGATAAATCTCTTATATAGCGTTTGGTTCTTTGGTGGAATTTACTAATGCTTATAGTGGTTGATTTTGTAGAGCGTAATCCTCCTATTAATGAAGTTATTCAAACTGGTGTTGTTCCTCGCCTTGTGCAATTTCTTTCAAGGGATGACTTCTCACAACTTCAGGTAAACGAGCCTGCTTATTTTCAATATCTATTTGTAGCTTTTTGTGTTTTGATATATATGCTGATTTGATTTTGATGTTTGTTTTTGCTTGTACTACCATAGTTTGAGGCAGCTTGGGCCCTCACAAACATCGCTTCAGGGACATCTGAGAACACTAGGGTCATTGTTGAAAGTGGGGCTGTCCAGCTATTTATCAATCTTCTGAATTCTGCCAGCGAGGAAATCCGAGAGCAGGTATCGATTTTGTTTTTTGTGTTGTCAAAAAAACTGTTTTGTCAATGTGTCAATTAGATGATTTATTTGGGTTGTTTTACCATCCTGTTTCCTCATGATTACAGGCTGTATGGGCACTGGGAAACGTCGCTGGTGACTCACCAAAATGTCGTGATTATGTCCTAAGCTGCGGGGCCTTGATGCCTCTTCTGGCTCAGTTCAACGAGCAATCGAAGCTCTCCATGCTGAGAAATGCTACATGAACATTATCAAACTTCTGCAGAGGGAAGCCGCAGCCTGCACTTGAGCAGGTTTCTTTTCATATCATTTTAAGATATACACACTGATTCGAAATGTTATAAGCCTGTTCATAACTCTTTTCATTGTATTTGTTGAGCAGACAAAACCAGTTTTACCAATTCTTGAGTTCCTTTTGCATTCAGCCGATGAAGAAGTTCTCACAGATGCAGCATGGGCTCTCTCATATCTCTCTGATGGTAATAACGATAAGATACAAACTGTTGTCGACGCAGGTGTTATCCCTCACCTCGTTAAACTCTTAGCGTAAGTATCTTTCTATATACCAGCAGATTGCATATTCTCTCCATTCGCATTTCTTAATCTGATTTGTGTGTCCTCTTGTGTGTTTATAGTCATCCATCGCCAACAGTTTTGGTTCCAGCTCTCCGTACCATTGGGAATATTGTAACTGGAGATGATATTCAGACTCAGGTGCCGCCAATATTTTCAATCTAACACTGTACCTTATATATATATACAATGTCTTGTTTGAATTTGAAACCATCTTTGTTTCATCCATATAACAGGAGGTTATAAATCAGCAAGCGCTTCCTGGTCTCTTGATGCTTTTGACAAACACACACAAGAAGAGTATAAAGAAGGAAGCTTGCTGGACTATCTCAAACATAACAGCTGGAAGCTCAAATCAGATACAAGTGAGTTTCTTATTTACACCAACAAGTGTGTTTCCCGACTTTTCCTTTGCAAAAGAGATTTAAAACATTTGTGAATTTTTTGTTGTGCAGGAAGTGATCCAAGCAGGCATTTTTCAGCCACTCGTTAACCTGCTTCAAAACAGTGAATTCGATATTAAGAAAGAAGCTGTTTGGGCAATTTCTAATGCAACTTCTGGTGGCAACCATGACCAAATCAAGTAAAAAGAAGCTCATTTTTCTCTGTTTCTTCCTTTTATTCTTGAAATGTAAACTCTACTAGTAATTTTCTTGCAGGTTTCTTGTGAGCGTAGGCTGCATTAAACCACTGTGCGATCTCCTCACGTGCCCGGATCCAAGGGTCGTGACAGTGACCTTGGAAGGTCTAGAGAACATTCTCAAAGTAGGTGAAGTCGAGAAGAATCTAGGCAACACGGGAGACTATAATCAGTACGCACAGATGATTGACGACGCAGAAGGTTTGGACAAGTTGGAGAATCTTCAGAGCCATGACAATCATGAGATCTACGAGAAAGCAGTGAAAATCCTCGAGGCGTATTGGGCTGAAGAAGACGATGAAGAAAATGGAGGTGGTGAGAGTATTGAATCTTCAGGTTTCCAATTTGGAAACCAAAGTGGTAATGCTCCTCCTACTAATGGATTCTCTATGTTGCTTGTTCGTCAAGCTACGTATTTTTAAGCTTTGGCCGTAGAACAATATTCAACGGTGATAATATCCAACGCTGATGCTGATGTGTTTCTTTTTTCGTCATTATGTTTGGTTTATTTGTTTTCTTTTTCTCCACCATTTAAGGCTGAAATTAAGCCTTTTTTGGCTCTAACTTTATACTTTGTTAATTTCGCGAACCAAATTGCAAGATTTTACTTAGTTAAAGGATTGTTTTGCAATTTTAATAGATAGACACTCATTTTGCACAAATTCAGTAATTTGAGGGGGGTTTTTGGCATTTTCCTGAAGATGTAATACATCAAATAGAGCATAATTAATTTAGCTTTTCTGGATTAATCTGGTGACACCGAGCAGATTCGAAGCTTTTCCGCCACGTCATTACCAACGAGGCAACGATTCGACACGTGTCACGACCAATCTCAAACTTCCAAAAACCTTTGCTCCTTTCCCAACCATATGATAACGAATTTCTTAATCAGCGAGAAACAGAGAAAAAAAACATTGTGAAGAAGAAGAAGAAGACGATGATGCAATCTCGATTATTAGCGTTTGCTTCAGCTGCGCGTTCCCGCGTTTGGATCATCAACGTCTGGCCGCACCGCTGATCCAGAGCTTCATTCCGGTAACGATGGAAATGATCCAGCTATTTATCCCAGAGACCCCGAAGTATAAACTTCACTCGATTCTCTTTTTCATTTCATTTTTATTGGAAAGCTCTCTTATTAAAGAAAGTACTCTATTTTAGTTCATTTAGCTAAGTAATCCAAACCTCATATTATGTAAGACTCTTTAGTTATTTCAAAATCATATTTTGAAAACGTTGTAACTTTATGTGATTGATTGTGTTACAGGGCTTGGATGATGTAAACAACCCTAAAACGGCGGCGGAAGAAATCGTCGACGAAACTCCACGGCCGATTTTAGAAGAGCAACCGCCGAAATCTCCTCGCGCCACTGCTCATAAGCTAGAGAGCACACCCGTTGGTCATCCGTCGGAACCATATCACCAACAGAAACGAAGAAGAAGCACCAACGCCTCTCCACCGCCGGAGCTAGATTCCGCTAGTTGTGCAGGTTTAGACGGCTCACCATGGCCGAGAGACGAAGGAGAAGCGGAGGAGCAGAGGCGGAGACAAGATGAAACAGAGAGCGACAGAGAGTTTTATAAACACCACAAAGCTTCTCCGTTGTCGGAGATCGAATTCGCCGATACTCGAAAACCGATCACTCAAGCCACCGACGGAACGGCTTACGCGGCGGGAAAAGACGTGATCGGATGGTTACCGGAACAGCTAGACACTGCGGAGGAATCTTTGATGAGAGCAACGATGATATTCAAACGAAACGCAGAACGCGGCGATCCTGAAACGTTTCCTCATTCTAGAATCTTAAGAGAAATGAGAGGCGAGTGGTTTTAACTTGTAATAATACTAAGTTATGTGTCTGAATTAAAACCCTAGTTTCCAAATCCTGCATAAAATTGTAATTAAGAGAATTGGGTTCGAATATTGTGGATTGCAGTTATCCAATGGTCCAAAAAGAAGCTTTGTTCTTCAATCAAAGCTGTAAAAATTTAATTAGTATCAGATTCCAAAGTTTTCTGCTTTTGAAGATTCTCAAAGAGATGAAGTCAAGTTCTTTAAAAAGCCATAGACTTTCTTCTTCCTCCATTGGAAAAATGGAGTTTCTCTGTTTCTTCACTCTGTTTTTGATATCACAATCTGTTGCATTGAAGATAACAGAGAAAACTCAGATCGAATGTGTAATGTGCTTAGAATGTGAGATTCCATGTGATCAGCCACCTCCTCCCTCGCCTTCACCTCCACCACCGCCGCAAGAGATACTCTGTCCACCACCGCTTCCGCCTCCGGTAGAGATTCTCTGTCCTCCGCCGCCTCCACCTCCACCGGTAGAGATTCTCTGCCCACCACCACCTTCTCCTCCTCCTCCACCTCCACCTCCTTCCCCACCACCACCGTGTACTCACTGCCCATTACCGCTTCCACCACCGTTGCCGCCGGTTTGCAATGAATGCGTTCCGAATAGGCCGAAACCGCCGATCATTATCACCGCTGCAGAGGCGTCACCGGAGAATTCTGTTTCTATAAGCATCGTTATCACTCTTGCCTTTCTCGTTTTCTCTCTGTATCAATAAAATCTTCTAGCTAATCTTCGGTTTTAATGCTGTTATCTCTGCATTCTATTAGTTATAATCATATAAGAAATTCAATATTCTTTATCTAGGAAAGAATCTTTTTACTCTAATGTAACATTTCAATAAACAAACAAAAATGTTATAACATTTGATGCAATGATCTAAAATCCCTCTGAAATCAACAATGGTAGCTCTGAATCTACACCAGGGCTGAAAAAATGCCAGCTTGAATGAAGTTTAGACAGAAAATAAAAGAAGAAGCTAAAATATTACATTTCTCTATGAGATTTTACAATATTATATTTTTCTAATACATTAATTTATAATATTATATTTTTAATACAACATATTGTAAACATTAAATCTTTTATATAATATTAGAGTTTTTATTTAGAGTATTAAATATGTACTATAACTTAAATTAGGATCTCATTGATTTAAAAATATCATAGCTAAATGGAAACTTATTGATTAAATTTTATAAGAAAGAAGAGAGAACTTAATCATTATCAACTATCATAAAAATATTACATTTCACTTTTCTCTCTCTATTAGCTAAATATCATAAACTTATACTATATATTAAATCTTGTAACATCATATTTTAATTTTATTTAAAACATTTATTTAAGGGTTAATTAGCTGTATAACAAGGATTAAAACATGAACTCAACATTTAAAGAACATTAACTCAATCACTAATGACATGTCTATAAAAACAATTAACTGTATCACTCTTCTTCTTCTTCCTTCACCTACAAGAGACAGAGCTCGATTTCTCTTGAGTCATTTTTGTCAACTCTGTTTCCAATTTCAAAACAGAGTAAAAAGCATTTGGCGATGCTTTGGATTACGAAATTCTGCGGCTTTTTCTCCGCCGCATTAACAATGATTCTTCTTTCTCCTTCTCTTAAACCGTTTTCTCCGGCGGCAGCAATCCGATCATCGCATCTCGACGCTTACTTCAGACCATTACCTTCCTCCGATCACTCCTACAAAGAATCTCCAAAATTCAAAAATTCCGACGAATGCAGATTTCCCGGCAAATATTCCGGCGTCTGTGACCCATCTTTCGTCCACGTCGCTATAACCCTCGACACCGTCTACCTCCGTGGCTCAATCGCCGCCGTCAATTCCATCCTCCAACACTCAGCTTGTCCGGAAAACATCTTCTTCCACTTCCTCGTTTCCGACACAAACCTAGAATCTCTAATCCGGTCGATTTTCCCAAGATTGAATCATAAAATTTACTATTTTGCCCCTGAGACTGTACAGTCTTTGATTTCATTTTCAGTGAGACAAGCTTTAGAACAACCGTTAAACTACGCAAGAAATTACTTAGCCGATTTGCTCGAGCCATGTGTGAATCGAATCATTTACTTAGATTCGGATCTTGTCGTCGTCGATGATATAATAAAGCTTTGGAAAACGGGTTTAGGTCCGAGAACAATCGGAGCCCCGGAATATTGCCACGCGAATTTCACTAGTTACTTCACCGGAAAGTTTTGGTTCGATGAACGGTTTAGTTCGACGTTTAAAGGAAGAGATAATCTTTGTTACTTCAATACAGGAGTAATGGTGATTGATTTGAAGAAATGGAGAAGATTTGAGCATACGAAACGTATTGAGAAATGGATGGAGATTCAGAAAATGGAGAGGATTTATGAGCTTGGTTCTCTTCCTCCTTATCTTTTGATATTCGCCGGTCATGTAGCTCCGATTTCACATCGGTGGAATCAACATGGACTTGGTGGAGATAAAGTTTTAGGTAGTTGTCGTGATTTGCATGATGGTCCGGTTAGTTTGCTTCATTGGTCAGGTAGTGGTAAGCCATGGTCAAGACTTGATTCAAAGCATCCTTGTCCTTTAGATACATTGTGGGAACCTTATGACTTGTTTAAACATTCCCATTGACGCCGATTCAATTCGAGTTCGACCACCTATTCGCCGGTAAAACTCTCTAAACACAAAGAAAAAAACTCTGTTTTACACTTTGTTCAATAGAAAACAGGTTTAATTTCTTACACCACATTTACAAAAAGATAGCAGCTTTATGATTTGATTTGGTAAGTATTTGATATCATTTTGTGGAAATTGATTTTGGGTTTGCTTAATTTAGTTAAAACTCTATTGGTGGAGATTGTAATAGTGGGATTGGGTTAGTAGTGGAAGGACACATTTCTTAGTCCTTACTGGACCTGATGCATTGTGGAACACCATGAGTACATTGATTCAGTGATTGTTTAGCTTTTTTTGTTCTAGTTTCATTGTGCTTTAGCTTATAAAGGCAAAAGTGTTAAGACATTTTCACTTATGAGTCTAAGTGAGTAAAACTCTAAAAGGATCTCGAATCTTTACTTAGTTTCTGCATTGGACAAGCTCTGCATAACACAGTTTTTTGTTTCAAAGAATCTGGCTTTGGTAATGGCTTTGTAACAAATGTCAATCTGTAACTTACCAGTCACTTTCTAAAAGTCTAAAGTTTTGTGGAATAAAATCTCTGAACGTTTTCTTACAAATTTGGATCGTTAATTACTTTTAGTTGCATTGTTCAGAAATCACAAGTTCGGTTTTCTTTGTTTATAACTAGCCATGAGGACTAAACCGAAGATTAGCGGAGTTTCATTGGTCTAGACCGACCGGTTTTGAAGAGAGAACCGGCAATTGAATATGTATATTTATTTCTGTTTGAATAAACCGATTTAATTATTTTATTGTTATTATTTTGGTCAGTGCTTTGGTCCCCAAGTGAAAAAATGATTCTTGTGTCTGCTTTACTAGGATTAACTTGCAGGTCTATATAATTTTCCTAATCATTAATTAATCTGTGAAAATAATAATGAAAACCATAAAGCAAGTAAAAGAAACTGGACCTAGAGTAGTACTAAAAAAAAATAGTAATTATAATATCTGATTACAAACATGAAGCTGAGAACAAGAAGTTTCATGCCTTGTACCACAAACAAAAGAAAAAAAACCCTAAGGGAACTGAAACTGCATAAAGTCTTGTTTAGCACCAGAAGGAGGGTTAATATAAACCCAAAGCAAAGACACAATAATCGACAACAAACCTGACCAAACAAAAACAATTGTCGGAACTTTCCCTCTTCTTCCCACCAATCCTTTAGCAAACGGATAAAGATGACAAAGCACCCAAAAGCTGAAGAACACTCCTCCAACAAGCTTACTCCATTGCGGAAACGGACTGTACAATGTCCTCGCTAGCCCAACCGCGATGGCGATCATGTTCACCATCATGATTGTTAAAGGAGGAACCATCAAAAAGCTCCATTTCACTATGTAAAGATCAGCAAACTCGTCGTCTCCATCTTCAGGTGTAGATGACTTGGAAGTCAAGGTAAAGGAGATATCGACTCCAGCGATTACTTTGAGAAGTCCTTGAAGAACAGCTGCTGGATGTGCACTTGTTCCGCCGATTACCCAAAACTGCTCGTTCCTCCACCATTCATGGAGTGTAATCCCTGACCATTTGATCTCAAGGAGTGATAACATACAGAGAGTAAGTGTTATCGCCAAGAGGAAGATCAAGAACGTAATGTCGAGTGATTGGACTATGAATTGACCCGAGAAGAGCGAAACCGCGGGGAGGATGCAGTAGACGATGAGGAAAAGCGATGTGAATGGATACATTCCTACATTGAAGTAAGCTACTTTCTGCAAGAACTTCATCCTTCGGGTTGCGAAAATCGCGTTGTTTCTCGAGAAAAAGATCTCAACTGATCCTGTTGCCCATCTCAGCACCTGGTGAAGCCTATCTGTTAGGTTGATAGGAGCTGTACCGCGGAAAGCGTCACGTTTCGTCACGCAATAGATTGATCTCCATCCTCTGTTATGCATTCGATAACCCGTGACTACGTCTTCGGTAACTGATCCGTAGATCCATCCAACTCTTTTGCCCCACTCTGTTTTGTCTTCGTAGAAGCAAGAAATCACACTGATTGCTTCAGCTACTGTGGCTGCATCCAGCGGTTCTCGCGGGACAGCTAGTGATCCAGCTGGTCTACTGTTCTTGCCTTTACCTTGCAAGTCCTGTAAGAGCCTCCCTTGGTATTCAGCGACTGGAATCGACGCAACGAAAGAGTTTGAGTTACCGAATCTCTTTGGTAGAAGCAGAGATTCGATATCTCCATCTTCTTCATTGTTGTATTCTCCGTTCATAGGCAATGAAGTCTCATCATCTTTCTTCATTGTAGCATTTGGTTTCCTTAGAGATAGCTTCACTTTTTTCCTTCCAAGCCAGCCATGATGCTCAGTTGTTCTCGGCGGACTAAACCCGTAAAGAGCTGTTCTGCGGAAGATGCAGCCAGTTCCAACATACATTGGACCTTGAAGTCCATCCAAAGCTCTCATACTAACATCAAAGAAGACAGTGTTGTGATTTGCATAACGATCATTCGGGTCAATACCTTCAAACCTCTGAGGGAACTGAACATAGCAGATTCTATCGCCACCGCGATCAAGCATGAAGCACATTCCTTCCCTTAAAGCCATGGAGTTGTAGATGTAATGGTCACAATCAAGATTGAGGATAAATGGACCATTAGACATGATTGCGCTCGTTCTAACCAAAGCATTCATGGCTCCAGCTTTCTTGTTGTGATCATAACCAGGACGCTTCTCTCTCGAAACATAGACCAGCATTAGTAGCCTAATGTCAACTTCTGTTGTATCAATCAAATTCTCAGAATCTGCTTCAGATCCATAAACCGGTTCTGCATTTGGAGGAGCCAACATTGCCTGCACCAAACACACAAACTTCATTGAGAAACATGAAACCATCTTACAACATTACTCATTAGCAAACAATTTGTGGACAGAAGAATGTTACCTGATGATTCCAGCATGATCTCCTCGAGAGTTATCGGTTTCTCCAGAGGACCAAGTCCCTGGCCAGTGAGATCCATCAGACATCCAAGTTGCCTTTTGAACTTTAATAGTTTCTTCAGGATTGCTGCTTCCCATCATCATCTCCATTTGTTTCTTCTTAGCTCTTAGCTCCTCATGGACATTATAAGCATCAGACCTTCTCCTAATCGCCTCGGGCAATGAGTTGATTCTGACCTTAAACTCATCATATTCTCTCTTCACTCTCCTCCTTTCCCTCACAAAGTCCAACCTCACTTTGTTCTTGAGGAAATTACGCTTCTGACCAAAGTAAGCCTCAGGGTTCCTTGGCTCTATATTGTGTTTCCTGCAAAATGGCACCCATGTACTCGCAAAGCTAGCGGTTTGAGCCAAGGCCTCGAATGTTAGCAAAGCTCCTCCATCGTCTGATAAGTAACAAGCAAGCTTCTCCACAGGGTAATCAACGGCTAGGATCGAGAGGATTGTGTTGGCTGTGACCAGAGGTGGTTCTTTCTCAGGATCTGCAGTTGAGACAAACACGTCAATACCTGGAAGATCAGATCTTCCTTTGGGGTTTCTGAGGTTTGGAGATTCAAAGCGTTCTTTGAGAACATCTAAATCGGTGATTCTGTTAACCGGACAGAGCTTTGGAAGCTGGTCCAAAAGCCAAGACAAAGCAAACCAAAGCTCACAGGTTGTTGACATCCCCCACAACCACATTGCCTCTCTGTTTGGATGGCGAATCCTCCATGTCAAGAACAAACCAAGAGCCACCAAACGCATTGCAATGAGTAATCTGTACAGTAAAAATCAAAACTTTAGCAATTATGAACAAACACAGACAAAAAGCTTAAGCAAACTATGTTACCTGTAAGGACTGATGATTGCAGCAGAGACGCTAACTTTCCTAGTGAGAGGTCTCTTGCTTCTCTCACCAAACTCCGGTGGCTGTTCATACCCGTTACCATTACCACCCGACCCGATTCCATACCCATCTTTAGGCCAAACCGCGTTTCCATACCCATAAGTTCCTTTAGTCTCAAACAACCACCGAGTATGATCAAAATCACCAGTTTGATTCTGCGCTTTAAACGATTTCACAACCGAAAGCCTCTTATCAAGCTTCGAATCAGCCATCTGAGGAAGCGGTTTCGCTTCATCTTCATCATCTTCTTCTTCTTCCTCTGTATCCTGGTCATCGTCGTTAACGTCTCTGTAAGGCTCTTTACAACCAGGACATTTACCTCCACCACTTGTGATACAATCAAAGTAACAATCTTTACAGATTTTAAAACCACACTCACATCTTCCATGAACAACTTTCTCATCACAACCTTTTAACCAACAGATCTGACCTGATTTCTTCCCTGAATCAGCTCGATCCATTGAACAATCGATTACATGTCCACGTGTCACCGATTTAAACCCTCCGGTGAAAATCGTACCAGAGAGAAAGTTCCTGTTTTGTGAGTTCCCTTTAGGCATCTCGTCTTCTTCGCCCATGTTACTCTCCTGAGAAGCGAAGACCGTTTGGTGATCAGGCGTGGGTGGAATATGAACGGTGTAGCTAACGAGGCACTCGGAATTCTTCTCCGCCGTTAGATCTTCTACCGACATCGAACAGTATCTTCCTTCGCCGCTGGATCTCCGGTTACCGCCGCTAAGGGAGCTGCGACGTGGGCCTCTTGAGCTTAGAGGAGAGTTTTGGTTGTTGGAGACGGAGGCGCGTGGGATAGGACTCGTTAAACCCATGCTTCTGTCTCCGGAACCTTTACATGGTGTCACCGTTATAGTCACCGGAGATGGTGACGGAGAAGCTGATTTCACCATTTTTTTTTCACAGCTCAAAATTACTAGAAAAATCACAGACCCAGATGGAAAAGAGTAGATCTAAAACTGAAAGTCAGAGATTTAGAAGAAGAAATTTTGAATCTGAGGAAGAAGAAGAAGAAACTGAAGCTACTTGGAAGCAGAGCATTGTAATTTCAAAATTTGGGAAAGAGAGAGAGAGAGATATAAAGAAGAAAGGAATTGCTGTAAACGGTCGAGAGATCTGAACCGTTGATTTTGCTTCACGCCAGAACTGTGAGATCGGACGGTGATTATCTAATCTAAACGGTAAGTTTGAAAGATCATGTGGGCCCAAGACGATCTAGAAAGAAGAAAGTCAAAAACGGAAAAAAATTAAAGAAAAGAGGGTTTTTAATTATTTCTTCCCCTTTTTATAACGGTCAAATAATTTATATTAGAGCTGATTAAATTATTATATGCTTTTTCATCCCATGTGGTTTTATAATTTTGAACTCATTTGGTACACATCAAGTATTATGATACTAATCGAGTAGATAATCAAGTTAAAAAAAATCGAGTATTATGATACTAATCGAGTAGACAATCAAGTAAAAGAAAAATCGAGTGGATAATCATTCCTTCATTAAAAAAATAAATTCATTTTTTCAAATACAATGGTGGTTTATATTTATTTATCTGCCTGTATATCCTAAAATATTGTTACAACTAATTATAAATGTCAAAAAATTTGAATCCATACTAAAAGTACTACTAGTTAATAAATAATGTTATCATAAATGTTTTTTATCAGTAAATTCAAATTCAAAAGGGTCACACTACAACAAAATTTAAAATTAAAGTTATTGAGATAAGGAAGTTAAATCATTTTCATAATCGAGACAGAACCTATATAGTTAGATACTTAGGATCTAGCTCTCATTACATTACATACGACAAGCAGACAATGAGAGTGTATATACATACTTACGACAAAATGACACGTCATCGTCTAGAAATGTCGTTACACACTTAATCTTCTTTCTTCTCCATTTCTTCCTCAGCTTTGTATGCTGTTACAAAAAACGAACCCTGATTTTTCCTCAAGAACCTGCGTATGTATCATTTAGTTTTTGTTTTGTTCTGTTTTCATTACTACTTGTAAAGTGAACACAACCCACAAGTTTGAAGAAATAATTAAAGTAGGAATACAAAATATACCTGAGAATGTCGACAAAATTGTCCTGCAATTCCTTCAGTGTCTCTTCTGCCATGTTCACATGGATTAGCAACTCCGGCAATTTCACTGCAAAAACTCAATAATTAGGGTTTTGATAAGAAGCATATATGGTTATTTCCACAGGTTTGATAAGAACTAAACCACACGACAAAGGCGTGATAACAGAACATTTTCAGTATATAAGATGATGTTTAGGTTTCAAAGAATTATGGCCTTACCGAAGAGCCGTAACAAATGCTCTGCTCCGTATACAGTTGAAGGAGAAACATCTATAGATATGGTTTCCTCGTATTGCTTTCGTTCATTGTTGTAAAGCAACATCACTGGTAAAGCATTGTCAAAGTAGCAACGCAAACCTTTCAGAATTTCCTCTACTGAATCAGTTACCCTATATAGATTCACCAAAGAAGGTAACATCAATCACAAGCCTGGAATTACTCTTATCCATCAATAAAAACTTGGCCACTCTCTATAGATGAATTCTACTCTGTTGGAAATGAACAATAGCAACAAAGAGCTTACATGCCATGCTTCTTCACTATGCTGTCACTATATTTCTTCAAGATGTCATCCACATTTGGAGAGCGCGGAAGTTGCACAAGCTGCTCACACAATGCCAAAAACTGACTATGAGAAACTAAGAAAAAGCGGGCTGATAGAGTGTTGGTTGGGAGTTCTTCATATACATATTAGGACACTAATTAAGAATACCTTCTGCATCTGAGTAACAAATTCACAATCGTCAATTAGTTGCTTCCTTAGCGCTGGTGGGATATGGAAAGTTAAAAGATTGTCGGAGGGAGCCACAGTCTTCTCCTATATTCAGCAAACAATAAGATTTAAGTAAAACTCTCTCATAACCAGAAAATAGTGAAGTAATGGATATAGGGAAGCTGAAAGATTAAGCAAAAAATCCACCATTGGAGAGACAACTGTATCAACAGAATCTTGCTTCCGCTTTCTTCCTCTAGCAACTGCACAAAATAAGAAAACGTTGGACAAAGTATCAGCTGAGATAATATTTATGCCTTTCATATTCTGATAAATGAAGTCATTACAGCCTTATTAACATCAAATGATGCATATGTTTAACTTCATCTCTACATCTACCACTTAATTGACAAAGAATAAAGCACGCAATCGAAAAGAAGTCCATGATACAGACTCCAAAAGATAAGAAAAACCCTAACCATTAGGGCTTCTAGGTTTCATCTTTGATACTCTCCAAGCCATAGCACTCTTTACTCCTTGCTTCAAACCGAGTTCTCGCTGTTTCTCAATGTTCTCATCTGTATGTTTCAAAAGACAATCCAGACCTATCCATTCGTCCCAACTGTCGAAACAATCATTGTATAAAAAGAAAATGAGACCTTCAAATTACCAATGCACAGAAACAAAAATATACATCTTTGCGAATATTCGATTCGATAATCAGTAAATCACCATTAGAATTTCCTTATATAGGTTATAAATCATAAACATAATTTACCAAAACCAGAAGGATTTCAGAACTGATTATACAATAAGAAGGAAACTCCACTAACCTTTTGTTCCAACCCTACCAAAACAAAAACAAACAAATTACATCTTCAATAAATGTCTTACTTCATTTGTTCCACATAACAATATTCAACATAATCTACTTACAATGTAATGCACGAAATACTTCCATTCATTGACTTTAGAATCAACTTTAAGAACCTGCAAAACCTAAACAGGAAAGAAAAGAAAAAAAATCACAAAAGCACAAGCAAATAACAATAGAGTATTAATCACAGGTTCTATAAGGGCTCCGACCAAATTACCTTGGCTTCGTAGAAACAATCACTGTGCTTGGCAAAAACTTTCTCTCCTTCTTCGAATTGGCTCAATCCCGGAGGAGGAGGAGCCAAGTCGTCGCCGTCTACGTCGCAAGACTCCGTATCAGAGCCGGATTCCCGTCGTGTGTCTCCGATGAAATCGGTTGTAGGATCTGTCTCTGTGACGGAATCATGATTCATGGTGGCGCTAGGGCTTCCCATTTGGAGAGTGGAGGAAGAAGAGTGAAGAGAGTGATTGCAATGGCGGCTTTATCGAAAGTTTTCCGGGAAAATTGGGGAATTTTTCAATCGACGCGAAGGTTAACAAAAAGAAGCGAATTTTCAGATAATCTCAAATTTCTCTGGACTTTATCAATGAAATACGAATATGGGCTTTTATATTTAGGCTTTAAAGCCCATTTAGATTTCCTCCTGTTTTACCATCATTTTTATATTATTTACTTGGGGAACAATGCAATTAAATAATATCCGTAACATATTAAAAGACCGACGATACTGATAAAAAGACAGAAACACCCCTGGTGTACTTTGACGTGAAAAAGTCAACAGTACGGGTCGGTAGTTGAGATATAATGGTAAGGGTATTTTAGTAACTTAGTATTTTTTATTTATCGAAGTATTCTTGTCCATTAAGTCTCGGCTCCATTAATAAAAGGTCTCACCTTTAGGGTTTTTTTTCATTTTTCTTTTTTTTTCATTGACCTGGTTTCTCGCTTCTTCTTGTGAAGCTGACATGTGCAAGTAAACCACACGACGAAGAGGAGGTCTCTAATTTATCTGATTAAAAAGTTTTGTCTGAGATTAATTAGAGAAGAGACTCAGGTTTTTCGGCGATTTCTGGAGATTCAGAATCGAAGATGGAAGATGATATGTGGGCGGTTTCTTCTTCTGGTTCTTCGAGGAGTCATCGATCAGGAACAGCTGCTAAGTATCAATCTGGTTAGAATCCAAATCTCCTAAATTTTTCTAAATTTGATTTAGGGTAAAAAATTCGACTTTTTAGGGTTTATGATTTTAAGATGGGTCTGAATTGGGTTTCGATAAATATCTGGTTTTGTTCTTGATTTTGCGATTCGTAGGTTCTCTTTGTGTACTTCATCTTTAAGAAAAACGGTAGCTTTACGTTTGCTTTAGATGAGATTTTACCAATTTGGTGTTGATTTATGGCGGAATTTTCAGGTTCTTCTTATCTAGATATGGGAGAAGATTTTGACGAAGATGATGATGTAGCAGTGGATTACCCATGTCCGTTTTGCTCCGATGATTATGATTTAGTTGAATTGTGTCACCATATTGACGAAGAACATCAACTTGAAGCTAACCATGGGGTATGTGAAATTCACATCTTACTTCACAAAAAGTAGTTTAGTATCGATTAAAAGGTTTCTAGAGCTTTACATACTTTGCTTTAGAAGGTAGGATATTGAGAAATAGGCTCCTGTCTTTGATCTGAGTAGTAGTGTTTAGATGTGAAACATAACCCTTGATCTTCGATTACTCCGTTGACATAACTCTCCTTTAGAAGCATTGATCAGGTAAGGGTTTCAGGAGAACATATTTTAGCTTGTCATACTTGCTTTTAGAGGGTAGGATTTTGAGAAACATGTCCACTCTATATTTGGACTTTTTAGAATGATGCCTTTGGGTAATCCGATTGCAATTGTGAATAGTTTCTATTGAGAAACATGCTATCTTCGACGAATTCTGAATTGATCGGTTTCACGATTTCAGGTTCTGTGAATTTCCCTATCTTACAATTTATTTTTGGTGGTTTGTGCTTTTCAGATATGTCCGGTTTGTAGCAAAAGGGTGAAGATGCATATGGTGGATCATATAACCACACATCATAGAGATGTCTTGAAGATATCCTTTTTTCTATTGAAAACCTTCTCTTAAAGCCGATTTCCTGTCTTTTAATGAATGAGATTTATTAAAGTTTCCTTGACAGAAACTTTACAGTGAGCAGAAGCAAACATCTTACATGGAAGATTCATATTCATCGGATAAATATCTTCATCTTGATGACTTGCCGCCATCTATGAATCATCATCATACCTCTAAAACCGTTATTTCCGATCAATTTCTATCGTTCATCAACAATTCTCCACTGCCGGATCAGACCAAACATCTGCAGCCTGATTCAAGTGTAGAAAGCAAGAATCCAATCAAGGATTCTTCGACAGAAAAAGACGGGAAATCTTCACCTCCTTTATCGGATACTGAACAATTGGAGAAGGCAAAGAAGTGTGAGTTTGTACAGGGACTGTTGTCATCAGCCATGTTTGATGATGGATGTGACTTCTTCTGAGTAAAACAAAAGTAAAAATGTGAAGGCTCTAATGGCAAAGGCAGGTCATTGGCATTGTTGTAATTTTATTCAGTTTTTTTTTAATATATGTATCTTTTTCTCAGACATAATAATAATAATAAAGTAGATTTAGTCTCTGCGTTTTCAGTTCGTCTTCACAAGAATCTTAATTGTACAGCTCTGAGCTATTCAAAGCTCTTACCTTTACAGTACGCAACCATTGAAAAAGTCATGCTTACATTGTAGTAGTTTTAAGTGTTTAATCCAACAGTTGTGGGTTTATCATCAAGCCCGTCTAGCTCAGTTGGTAGAGCGCAAGGCTCTTAACCTTGTGGTCGTGGGTTCGAGCCCCACGGTGGGCGTCCTCTTTGTAAGTTCTTTTTGAAGAAAGAACCTTGAAAGACCAATTCGCTGGTTCTACTAAAGAACCCCAAATTTGTTCAACTGTTTCTGTATAATTAAACTTCAGAGTTTTGTTCGTAATTCCAAAAACCATGTGATTAGGCTATTAGGATTAAAATTATATTTGTCTTGATAAGAAGGTTTAAGTTAGACAGACTGATGTAGCATGGATGTAAATGTATGGTACTTATGTGACGAGCGAATAAGACACCAAAAAAACACTTCTTTGAAAGTAAACTAAAAATCTGAAAGCATAAACTGACATAAAATTATGTTCTTTGCGCAAACGAAGAATTTTAACAAACCCAACTTCATAAAACATTCAAAAACTTCAAGTCAAGTCCGTGAAACTGATCTATATAGCTTCTTGCTATATCCTATTTCACTTCTTTGACTTCTTCGTCTTCTTCGGTACCCTACACAAATCATAGACCCATATATGAATATTTGATGTTAAACAGTTCGAAACAAAACTAGATTTTATTTAACCATAGAGATCAGACTTACTCTGCAGTTTGAGCAGTAGTAGTAGCAGCAGCTGGTGCTGGTGCTGGTGCAGTTGCAGGCTCAACATCTCCTCCAGGACCCTACACCAACAAAATCCAAAACCCATGTATAAAAATCCGTAATGAAATTCAAAGATATATCTTTGATACGGTATGAAGTTTTAGTCTACCTTAGCTAGACGCTCTTCTCTCCTAGCATGTTTCCTTTCTCGGCTAGCCTTGTTCTTCGCCCTCTTAGCCTCAAACTGATCAGCCAAAGTCTTCTCTCTGGCTTTCTCAGCCTTGGACTTGTGGATGCTCTCCATCAAGACACGCTTGTTCTTAAAGACATTACCCTTAACACGCATATACATGTCATGGTACATGTGCTTGTCAATCTTCTTGGTCTCTCTGTATTTCTTCAATAGACGCCTTAGAACACGCATCCTACGCATCCATAGTACCTTTGTTGGCAATCTAGCTTCACGGGTACCCTTTCGCTTACCTTTTCAACCACACACACACACACACACAAGCAAAAACAAAAGTCACAATCATACAATGCCATGTAGTCACAAACTGTGAGATTTTTAAGGTTTCAAATGTTAATACCGTATCCAGAGTGACGTCCCTTCATCTTGGCAATCTTCATCTTACGAGCTCTGGAACGCGAGTGAATCTTGGTTGGTTTCCTGATGATGAAACCATCCTTCACAAGCTTCCTGATGTTTTGGCCTACATTTTGTTCAAAAACAAGAATAATCTTCATGTATGTAACAATCCTAGAAATGTAACATCATACATATCCACAGTCTATATAAGAAGCAAGATCATCAATCAAAAACTTGAAACAAATAGTAATATCCAATACTCAAAAGACTATACGTATCACCACTATTATCACCAAATCACAAGCTCATAACTAAAAACTAAATCGTCAGTGACATCTACGAGCTTCAAATTGCAAATCGGAAATGAATGATTCAACATAGCAACGAAATTACAGTACAAAAACCGAAGTAACTCACTATACCACTAAAACAGGACAAAAAAAACCCTACAAACGAAGAAAATCCAAAAAAAATGAAGGAAAAAAAAAAAACATACGGGAATTGGCCATGGAGATGTCGGAGCTTTCGTTCGGATCGAGCCATACTTTGCCCTTCCCGCACTTCATCACCGATGCGGCGAGCCGCTTCTGGAGCTTCAGAGAAACCATTTTTGCTGACTCTCCCCTCTCTGGAGATTGATGTGGCGGAGGACTGCTTAACGAAGAAGACGAAAGAATTTATATCTGTCTTTTTTTTTTTTTTTAGCCCTAGGGTTTCTCCTTCTTCGCGCAATCTATTGGGCTTTAAATTAATAACATTGATAAGCCCATTACAAGTCGTTGAACGTTTCAAAGCCCAATGAAAGTGGTTTAGGGTTTTTTTATATCTTATATTTAGGTTTTGTTTGACGACCTTAATGTTAGATTTCTTGTTTTTAGTTAAATACATGCATTTAAAAGTGTTGTATGAATATAAACTGTAAATTAACTAATATTGTATAAATTATGTAGAACACAAAAATAATGTAGGTAGAAATTGTCTTAATTGTATTTTAATAATGTGTACAAACAAATTTTATCTCTATAGACTCTTAAAAAGGTTCATTAAAATTTTTAATCCAAGTAGATTGGTAACTTAGGCAGTTGGCTAGCTTTGTATATGAAAATTAGAAAAATTATATCCGACGACTCATACTTCACAGTCATAACTTTCTACTATGTTGATGCTGGTTACCAAGCTTATATTTCAGTAGCGTATTAAATAATTTTGAGAAAAAATAATAGATGTGTTGTCTTAATTTTACTAGTTAACAAGTTGCATGTATTTAAAGTGAGTATGTTCCGAGTTTATTAAAAATTTCAAGTTTCACAAACAGGTTAGTTATGTTTAAGAAAGAAAGAAAACTTCTTTAACAGAAACAAAAAAATAGAAAGAAAGAAAACTTGAGTTATAAGTTGATGATTTTTGTTGTTTCTTTGAATGCCTTTACATAGAGCAAATTATACTTTATGTAAAAATGGCTGAATACACTACTAATAACACTGACAAACTTCTAACCAGTGATTTTAAAGCAAACCAGCTGACTAGCTGCAGGATCTGTTTATTTATACAAAATTCAAAAAAAAAACATGATCAAAAGTCAAATATTCCAATGATTATTTCTTGTTGAGAAATGCCCAAACTAACTCACAAACAAAAAACAACATTGTTTGTGGAAACTTTTGATACTTAATTTTTTTGTTACTTATTAAAATGATTTTATACCAAAAAGCTTATTTGTGACACATTGGAAAGCTAAGTTTTCCGCCAAATATAACATTGGCGTTGTCGCAAAGTGCTCCGACCAAACCGCCACCGCTTCCCGACGCCGACTTTCCTCCGGACTTTCCTACGAAGTTCAAGTTCACGTCAACGACGTTGACTCCTTTGCATGGTAGTGATTTGCTACACATGATCTGAACAATGTCTTTTGTAATTGTTGTTCCCCTCACGTTCTTGAACAACACATCGCTAATCGCCACTTGTGAATCCTACAAAACAAAGATAAGTTTCTTGTATAAGCAACATATTCACATTATTATGAGTTTCGGTATGTGATTATATATACTCACTCCGCCTCTTGAACCGTAGTTTTGGTCAATGATGATTGGGTTCTTGACGTTTTGCATGATGATATCTTCGAAATGAATGTCAGTAGCTTTGCTTGGACTTGAACCACCCCATGTCTTGATTCTAAGACCATTGTCGGTCTCAAGCATGGTGCAGTTCTTTACGTGAATTCCACTAACATCTTCCTCGTTCTTGTACTTACCAAGACTACCGACACTAAGACCGTGTCCTGGACCACAGATCACTCGTTCGACGGTTACATTGTTGGAACCACGACCGACCGAGACACAATCGTCTCCGGTTGCTATTGTACTGTCGAGGATGCTAACGTTGTCAGCATTGCTAAGATGGATACCATCGGTGTTGGGACTTTCCGCAGGTGCGATAAGCTTAATGTTGTGGATGTTGACATTATCGGTTTTCACTAAGAACATGTGGAAGGCCTTTGCGTTCACGGAGCTGATTCCGGTAATTTCAACATTTTTCATGTTCCTGAATTTGAGAGACTGCATGCATGTGTACATATATAAACATGCATGATCGTACAAATATTTAACATTGATAAATAAATACTATATTATTGATTAGTTTAGACGTCTTACCGTTGGAGGAAGATTGCATTGGACCTTTTTGCCACAACCGTCAGCTTTCCAGACATCTTCACCTTTACCGTGGAATGTACCGGTTCCGGTGAGGAGGACATCGTCGACACGCTCGAATAAGAACCATTCAGGAGTTGCGTATCCGCTTGTTGTAGCGATGATTGTGCCTTGGACTTCGACGGTAATTTTGCTCTTGCATGGACCAGCGAAAATAACTGGACCAGCCAAGAATTGACCCTTAGGAACCAGTAGCGTTGCTGGTACAGGACTGTCACACACTTGGATCCATGTGTTCAAAAACGCCTTGAAGGAATTGGTGGAACCATCTCCTACGGCTCCAAACTTAGTAATATCAAAGACAGTAGGGTTGCCGGAATTAGCGGCGAGGCCACGGCGGCCGCCGAGATATTCACCATTAGCCACGCAAGAGCCAAACACCAAGGCCATTAGAATCAATGAGCCTACATTTGCATTGTTTGCCTTGGCGACCAATCTTCTTGCGTTAGCCATGGTGATGATATCTTTATTTTTTTTTTGGTTTTTTTTGTTCTTTTAAAAGTGTGTAAACAAATTTAAAAGTGATTTGCTCAAAGGAGGATTCGAGATTTTTTTATAGCTTCAGTTTGCTTGCTATATTTAGATTTAAATCTTATTATGAAGTTATGTTTTAGGTAAATAATAGAGTGTGTGATTCCATCTTCTTTTGCGGATGTTTGACCCCCAAAACGATAGGTGATAACGAATCTGATTTCACGGTAACTTTTTTTATCTAAGAAAAAAAACGAAACACTGATTAAGTGGTTGAGAATGATCAATATCACTCGGAAACTGATAGTTTAAAATTGCAAGCAATTACTACCTCTTATTTCTTTATGATTTTTGTTTCTTCCTAAAAGTTCTGTGTATGTAACAGCATTTGGTTATATCTATATAATATAACTTGACTTTTAATTGGTAAATTTTGAACGACGTAACTAAATTACTCTTTTTGTATTAAAGAAAATGAAAATCGTTTTCAAAAAAAAAAAATGAAAATCTTTTTTTCATAATAGCGTTCTCACTTTATAAAACACAATTAAATTAGATGAGTATAGCATATATGTGATTGGTAATTCACAAAATGATAGATTCATGGAAAATTCTATTGGTTTTACAAATCATATTTGTTTTTTTTTCTAAACATCGAATCTATTAATCAAACCGTAAATGGGTAATACAACTTGTTCACAATAGGCGGAATTGAAAAACAGGAGTATAAAGATTCACTTTCTTAAGCTTTTTTCGATAACAAATCAACCGCTTGATTTCGTTCCCGATTAACATGATCCAAAGAACAATGGGGAAGCTTCGTGATCCACAAACGAATATCTTGAAGAATGTTACCCAATTCAGTATTTTGACCTCTTCGATTAATCAACTTGGTTAGCTCCAAACAATCACTTTCAAACCAAACATAACGCCAACCTTTTGCCCATATAATCTGTAAAACATGTAGAAATCTGAGAGTTCTCCTTGTAATGTTGTTTGAATATTAGGTATTAGTGACATTCCAGATATGATATGCTTTCCTTGATGATTTCTGACCAGCAAGCCTATACCCGTAGTTTCAGATCCTGCTCTAAAACTTCCATCAAAATTACATTTTAACCAATCTTGTGGCGGAGGTTCCCATTGACAACACTTGGTTCGGTCAACCACTTGACACTGATCTTCTCGTTCCTTATAAGTTTGAGAACTATACCATTCAACCGTAGCTTGATAAGCTCGCTTAGCCTCTTCACTTGGATGTGAATTTCCTTATTGGAAAAAAATTCATTTCTCGATTTTCATAAAAGCCAAACCGTCCAAAATGGAAGAAGTTCCAGATTTGTAGGCAATACCTTCCTTTCCTTGAGATGGAATAATGCTTTAATATTGTCTTCCAAATCCGGTGACGGGCTATCAAACCTTTGTATATTAGAGCATCTCCACACTGCCTTCGCATATGGACATTCAAAAAACACAACATCTTTGACACTTCAAACTGATTTTCACACCTCTGGAATGTAGTCTTTCGCAGTAGCTATAGCACCTGAGAGTACTTTCCAGAGAAAATCATATTTGTTTTATATTATGTTTTCGGTTCATTCATTATGCAGAGTAAAATTAGTAATTCATAACCAAAAACAGTCATTATAGTTAAGTTTTTTTTTACAGTGAGATATTTGACACCATTCTAGCTCTATATCAAATCCATGCATGGTTGACATTAAGAAAATATAATGTATTATGAAACACTAAAACGCATTTCTTTAATTCTTGTAATCCATCAAATTTCAAAATTAAATCTGCCATAACAGAGACAATGGCAGCTTTAATCGATCCGTCTCTCTTTATCTGGTCAAATGCTCGTTTCCCATGGAAAACATTCATCATCCTTCGTCATTATTTATGAATTTCTTTTCTTTTAAAAATATTAAAAAGCAAACACATCTCTCCTAAACGTAGCATTGGTTATAAATCCTTAATTGTTTACTATGTCATCTATATAAATTCTTTCTTAGATCTGGGTTAAACATATAGTAAAACAATAGTAATACATTGTGTTCGTATATAGTTTCAGTAGTTGCTTTGATACATATATACAGAGTATCGAAAGAGCTTCGCATACTTTTTGTGATCGCTTGGGGTGTGTGTTTTCCTACCTCAACGAGTGTGTAAGCAAACAAAATTACAAAAAACAAAAAAAAAAAATTTAGTTTTAAAAAGACCATAACATTAACATCAAATACCACATCATCTAAACGCATCATTCAGTCGGATCGGACCATCCTGGCCATTCATTTATAGCAATAGCATCCTTACAATTAAAAGTAAACTAAAAAAACCAAGGATTAATTAATTACGATTAAGCTTAATTAGACACTTGGCCAAATTAGGAACGAGCGAAATAAGCCAAAGCTCCAACAAGTGGGGCGTTAATGTAAGTGGCTGGCTCGGACCGTGCGTAGTCGGAACGTTCGTCAGGGAATTGGTCGTTATGGTCCGGACCACCAACGACTGCACCGACTAGATCATTGGGATTAGGAGATTGAGAGCTGAACATAGAGAAACCGTCGTGGCATTGGATCTTGGTCGGGTGGGCTGCGACCGATGGGAGAGATGAGCCACGGTGGTGAATCCGACGTGGATATTTCGGACCATAACCAACCATGTACGACATTTTCAATGGGTTGTCCCCAAGTAAATAGTCCACCTACCATATATAAAAAAAATTAGTTTACTAAGACATGTGAATTTTTTTTTAAATTAGTTAATTTTGTATTAAAATTTTGGTTGGTTGAATTTTAACCTGTTTCTTGGCGATGGAGCGGAGGCGGCCAGGGGTGACCACAACGCCACCGCAATATGCGACGGTACGAGCAGAGGTCAAGTATTTGGCGTAAGTCAAGAGCAAGAACGAAGTCGAGGTCACGTATTGCATATTGCTCTCACCCATCTTAAACAAAAGCCCACCTACACGTACATGTGAGAAATTTTAATAAGCTCTTAAAAAGAAATCAGATTCTCTCTTAATATACAAACACAGCTTTCCTTATAGTGGCTCTTGAACGGTAAGATGTCAGTAAATGAGAAGATTAGTGACAGATATGTAATAATGAGAAGATGCGGGGTCGATTTGTAAAAGAATAAAAAACCTGGGGTGTATTGAGAAGAGGAAAATGAAGCTCCAGGTAAAACAGAGCAAATGAAATTATCAGCATGCTCTTTGTATTCTTCAAGTGACTTCACTTTCAGAATCAGAAACTCCTACCAAAAAAAAAAAAACAAACCACACAAATGAGTTTCCCAAAAAAATCAGTCTTTTATCAAGAACCAATGGTTTAAATTCTGAATCTTTAATCATCACTTTCAAAATTTGGGTTTCTTTTTAATAACCTTCGAGAGAAGAATTCTTGCACCAACATGCTTATTATCCCAACTAAACATGTTATCAAACTCATCAGCTCCAAGGACTTGTCCATTAACTTTGATGTAACTAAGATACGTTGGATTATTTGTTGCTTTGTGTAACCAAGCAGCTCCCCACAACAATTCATCCTGAAAAAAACAAAACAAACAAAAATACTCCAATTTGATTCCATCATTACAAATCTTAGAAACAATTTAGACACATAATTAAAAAGATAATTAAACCTGATAACCAGAGTAAGAACAGTAGAATGGACAAACTTCTGGTTTAAGACCTGCACTGTAGGGTCCTCTGTATTTGTCCGCAAATGCAAAAACCTTAAAAACCCACAAAAGAAATCTTTTAGTTAATGCTCTGTTTTATACCATTTTGAAACCGCAATTTTTTATTTATTTAAAATTTTGTAACATCACTATTAAATGCATAGTATTTCACCTAATTACAAAAACTTAAAAATGTTTTTTTTTTTTTTTTGTTTAAATTACCGTAATGGCTTGTTGGAGGAGGAGATTGGAGTAAGAAGGATCACATTTCCGGAAAACAATCGAAGCGGCGGCTAGAGCGGCGGCGGTTTCACCGGCGATATCAGAACCAGGATTGTTCTTGTCAACTTTAAACACACTTCTTGGTGTATCCATGTCTTCTGGTCTCTCCCAACAAGCATGGTCCATGTTAGGATCACCAACCTATACAAAAACACTAACATAAATAAACCACTTCTTCTTCTTCCTCTGTTTTTTTTTTTCCAAAGTTATGAGTAAAAATTAAGAAACCTGAACGTAAATGGTTTCAGGATGTGAAGTGGCTTTGAGGAGAAAATCTGTGGCCCAACGTAGAGCGTTTTTAGCGTTTGGTAATTCAGAGTTCATGAGAGTACCAAATTCAATTAAACTCCATGAGAGCATTGTTGTTGTGAATGCCATTGGGAATCCAAACTTCATATTGTCCCCTGCATCGTAGTATCCTCCCACCAAATCCACCTACAAATCAAACCCATTAAACCAAAACTGTGATTTTCAAAAATATTGAATGTTTTGGTGATTTTGATTGAAGAAATTTATCTACAAAACCCCATAATAAAAAGAAAATAGTATAGGTTTAAATTATGAAGGATTTTTCCTCTGTTTTATACATCAAACCCATAAAGATTGAATATTTTGATAGAGAAAAATATTCTACTTAGTTACAAAAAAAGAAATAAACCTACAAAATCCATAATGAAAAATGTAAAGGTTATTTTTTCCTCTGTTTTATAACTACACATAAAGGTTGAATCTTTTGATAAGTAGTTTCGGTTTAAAAAATGAAACTTTTGTTTCTCTGTTTTATGCATCAAACCCATAAAGATTGAATCTTTTGATGATCTCTAACCAATCATGGAAAAAGAGAGAGAAAACACACAAGTCGCATTATCCAAAAGTAGCAGTAAAAAGAAAAGAAAGTAGTGTCATTTACGTTGAGTGCAGAGCCATCAGAGAGACCAGAGTCACTCCTCCAAGTCATCCTCTGGTTTGGAGGAAGTTTTCCGGATCTTTGACCTTCAAAGAAGAGAATGGATTTGGTAAGAGCTTCTTTGTAATTGTGGTTTTGGGGACGGTGACGATGATGGTGGATGCTACGGAGAGAAGAAGAAGAATAAGAGGAGGAGGAGGAGAAGCCATTGGAGAGAAGCACGAAGAAAGAGAGAAAGATGATGATGAGTCGAGCAGAAAAAGAAGAAGAAGAGAGAGAGAATGCCATTTCTCTAGAGAGAGAAAGAGAGAGATGTTTGTTTAGCCAATTAATGAGCAGTGTGCAGAAGGAGAAGAAGCTTGCTGCTAGATGAACAGAGGAAGTAAGCTCCTTTATATAGAAAGCAATAGATTGGTTTTTCTCTCTCTCTCTCTACTAGCTAAACCGGTTAGTTAGTCATCCAAACCGAATAACTGAAAACTTTTAAACTTTAAAATATACAAATTTTTATTTAATCGCTAGTATATCTATATAACAAATGTTATGGATCAAAGCAAAAACACAACCGAATTTTTTTTTGTTTTATTTGACGAAAAGAATCCTTAAAATTTATATGGTTTCGATGTATCAAACCGGACAATCCAAGATTTTAATTGGGAACTACTGTCTGCAAATGTTTTGAATCTTACATTCAAATAATTAAAGTGTCAAAACTCAAAACTCAAAAGAATTGACCAGCCAGTAGACAATTTTTTATTTATAAACACGCATCTGTAAAGTCTTAAAACGTATATATATTTCTCATAAAACGTGATTAAATAACACACGATTCGTGAGATTCGTTTTACTTAGCTTTGTAACAAAAAAATATGAAGGATCTCGTGAATTTTTTGCTTTCTCGTCGTTTAACACAGTCTCGAAATTGGAAAAGTTTTGTAATCATTCACCCATACCGAAACTTCATTCGAAACATTTAATTGTTATCAATATGGTAAACTGGATTTTTTTTTTTTTTAAAGCATTCGAAACGTCCAGTCAATTTTACGTGGTATGACCAAAATAATAATAATGATAATACGCATATGCTTGTCAGAACTCAAAACAAACAAAAATTAAAGATTATGGAGTTGTGAGAACGAAAGTCGTGGGCCTTGTGTCCAAAATCTGAACAAATCCGAGTGGATAGTGTGAAACAAAAATACATGGAGGGCTAAAAACTAATTATTTGTCCGTACGCTTGATTCGGCTACTTGGGAATGGGCTAAAAACGTTGAGGGCCCAACAACATACAAAGTGGATAAGCAATGGCTTCACTTTAACATTTTTTCACTAATTTTTTTTTATTAGTTTTAAGATTTTAAAATATGAATGTTGTTTTCCATATAAATACAAAGATTTGTAAACAAAGATATTGATTGATTATATAAATGATGATTTTAGTCGGTAAAAAAAAAAAAAAAATGATTAATAATGGAGATGTAGTACATGCTGCATGCATGTGATGTGATGAATCATAGTATAATAATGTCACTCCTTACATTGAACAAACGGTACCGATGGTGACCTTGAGACCGGGTCATTTGACCGGCTTGTCGTTTTCCTCGTTTTGGGATTGAACCTCTCCATAGTAGATAAGTCTTATAAATTAGTAAAATTGTCATTCTGTTAAAAAAAATATACCGTCTATTATTCGTTTTATGGAAAATGTTCTAGTATGATAATCTTTCGTATGGATCAAAATACTTGCCCAATATAATAGCTGGGCCGGAAATAACAGCAACACTTGGCCCATAAATGTAATAAACAGATTCGATTCGTGACCTTCGTCGTATTAATTAGCATTTTTTTTGTTTGCTAAACCATTAATTAATTAATTAGCATTTTTGTCCAACAAGTTCGTGTCAACTAAATTCATCAACATGTATATTATATAAATAACCAAAATCATAACTCACCACAGTAACTCTGGTAAGTTGTGACTAATTACTTTCTTAAGTAAGACTTTTGGTAGCATTCAGTTGGTATATGACATATACGATATGTTGATATCGAGTCACGGACAATTATATACTACGCAAAGTAACTAAGAAAATATGAATTTAAAAATATCGAAATGCAGAGTCTGCCATTTCGGACCGTTCTGCCTTGAAACTATATCCATGACAATTAATTTCAACGTTTAATTAGTATCTGACAAAAATTATATAGTAAAATACGTTTTCATACGAAACAACAATTCATTACTGCTGATTTAATTTTACAAAGGCTTATCAAATCTCAACGGTTATAATTTCATTAAATTTCTCTCTGTGCGTGTCGACATTATTTAAGTGACAACTTGACGTCGGTCGCTTCATTTGCATCAGGTTTATTAAGCATACTGAATTAAAAGCTCCATCAGAACTTACAAGTTACGAATACGTTAGATCGTTATAAGTAAATACAACAATGTTCGTCTAGTTTTCCATTTAATCGTATATTTTATGTATTAGGTCGGAACCATCCATGTGCTACAGTTTATTGGGCATGCTAATGAATTTGATAAAATTATTGAATGCTCACAAATAATTCAACAGATTGTCAAAATATTGCTACTACGATCGAAAAACAATAAACCAACATCTAATAATTCGAATTTACAATCTTGTTCCAGACATGCATATATATTCAGAAATAAATACACTAACCCTTTAATTTCTTATATCTATGTTATGTACATTATAATTTATATACGTAACAGATTATTTATTAATTGCGAAGATTTAATAAGACCGATCGAATGAACATATATATGGTTATGCGTTAAACAGCTAGATATATCTTTGAATCTGCATACAGAGTATACGATGAATATTAAACAAAAATCTCGAAACAACCTACGCGTTTTTTAGACTCCCAAACGAGTTGACTAAATAAAATTATCGCATAGTGCATACAATATCATAGTAATATGATATGGAAAATATTGTATTATACTATTCATATCAAATGGACCCACCTCATCTTCACTCATCATCAAACACACTATATAAACCACTTAAACCTAAAGTTTTTATTCACATAAAAATTTCAATAACAAATGGAATCTCCAATACTCTTTCTAATCACACTATCATTCTTTTGTCAATCACTTCTCGTTTCTTCTTCTTCTCAAACTCTATCAAACTCTTCAACAATCTGCAAAACGACACCGGATCCAAAATACTGCAAATCCGTTTTCCCACATAGCCAAGGCAATGTTCAACAATACGGCCGCTTCTCCATCCGCAAATCGCTATCGCAATCGCGAAAATTCATCCGCACCATTGATAGATACTTAAAACGCAACGCTCATTTAGCTCAACCCGCCGTTACTAGAGCACTCCAAGATTGCCGTTTCCTCGCCGGTTTAACAATGGATTATCTCTTAACGTCGTTTGAAACCGTTAACGACACGTCAGCAAAACCATCCTCATCCCAAACGCTGTCGTTTCCAAAAGCTGACGATGTCCAAACGCTTCTCTCGGCGGCGTTAACTAACGAGCAGACGTGTCTTGAGGGACTTACCACCGCCGCTTCTTCTTCCGCCACGTGGACAGTACGAAACGGCGTCGCTTTGCCTCTCGTTAACGATACGAAGCTCTTTAGCGTCTCGCTCGCGCTCTTCACCAAAGGGTGGGTCCCGAAAAAGAAGAAACGGGCCGGGTTTCCTTGGGCCCAACCGAGATCCGGATCATCCACTCACACTAAACCGTTCCGTCTATTCCGTAACGGAGCTCTACCGTTAAAAATGACTGAAAAAACAAAAGCCGTTTACGAGTCACTAAGCAGGAGAAAACTCGCCGACAGTGACGACGGAGACGACGGAAGCATGGTTCTGATAAGCGATATCGTCACCGTGAGTCAAGACGGTACTGGAAATTACCCCAACATCACGGCGGCTGTCGCTGCGGCCCCGAATAACACCGACGGAAGCGGCGGTTTCTTCTTGATCTACGTCTCCGCGGGAATCTACGAAGAGTACGTCTCGATCGCGAAGAACAAAAGGTATTTGATGATGATCGGAGACGGGATAAACCAGACGGTGGTCACCGGAAACAGAAGCGTCGTCGACGGTTGGACGACTTTCAACTCCGCCACATTTGGTACGTAACACATCACATGTTATTAATCATATAATGGGTCTAAAAAGTCTCGAGATCTTAAAAAATACATTTTTCTAACAATATTTAATTTCTCGAGTACGTTGATAGTTCACTTTAATTATTGCATTCACAATTATAGGTCAGAAAGTTGATTGAAAGTGGTGAATAGAAGACACATGCATTAATAATACTGAGTGTACTAACCATTTCACGTTTTATTTATTTTTATTATTTAGTGGAAGAAACATCCACTATATACAATATTTTTGGTTCATATGTGATTGGTTTTTATTTCAGCTGTGACAGCACCAAACTTCGTTGCGGTGAACATAACTTTCCGGAACACGGCTGGACCGGAGAAGCACCAGGCGGTTGCTTTACGAAGTGGTGCAGATTTCTCGGTCTTCTACAGTTGTAGTTTTGAGGCTTATCAAGATACACTATACACGCATTCTCTAAGACAGTTCTATAGAGAATGTGATGTTTATGGAACGGTAGATTTTATATTCGGTAACGCGGCAGTAGTGCTTCAAAACTGCAATTTATATCCGAGAAAACCGATGCCGAACCAGTTCAATGCCATAACCGCGCAAGGCCGGTCTGATCCGAATCAGAACACGGGTACGACGATCCACAATTGTACGATTAAACCAGCGGATGATCTTGTTTCGAGTAACTATACGGTTCGAACGTATTTGGGTAGACCGTGGAAAGAGTATTCACGGACGGTTTATATGCAATCGTACATTGATGGTTTTATTGAACCGGTTGGTTGGAGAGAATGGAACGGCGATTTCGCATTGAGTACGTTGTACTATGCAGAGTATAACAATACCGGACCGGGTGCAAACACTACAAACCGAGTTACATGGCCCGGTTATCACGTGATTAATTCGACTGATGCAGCTAATTTCACGATCACTGGTTTATTTCTTGAACATGATTGGATTTGGAAGACCGGCGTACCTTACACAAGCGGTTTAATTTTGTAATAACTCTTTCTGTTTTTGTTATTTGCTCTTAGTTATATTTCTTTGTTAATTATTTGAAGAAGGATTCTTGTTGTAACAATCCGAAAACTAAGCTCAACGCAAAAGAAATGTTAAGCCTGGTAATGTAACTGTCAACAATTTAATGAAATTTTTCATTATCAAATTTCATTATCTATCGAATGAAACGACGTCGTTCGGCTACTCTTTAACATGTCACAGCTAAATTTCGACCGTTGATTCCCTTCACGGTCCGATTACAACGTCTCTAAACCTAACTAATCCCCTCTCTACTTATAACTACAACACAAACACATCACTAAACCAACTTCTAAAGAGATTCAAGAAACACAGAGAACAAGTGAAGACACAACAATGTCCATTTTCGTCCTCTGTTTCCTCCTTTTCTCACCTGCTTTATTTGTCTCCGGTCAAAACCAAACAGCTTACGAGGTTCTCCAAAGAAACAATTTACCAAGAGGAATCTTACCACATGGTGTCGCGAAGTACGACCTAAACAAAAAAACTGGCTACTTCAAAGTCTACTTCAACTCCACGTGTTCGTTCCCCATCGACTCATACAAGGTCAAGTACCAATCCACAGTCACCGGCTACTTAAGAACCGGACGTGTCAGGCAACTCCAAGGCGTAAGCGTCAAGGTGCTATTCCTTTGGGTCCATATCTCCGAAGTGTATCGTGACGGTGACGATATCGACTTCGGTGTTGGTGTTGCTTCGGAGGAATTCTCGGTGCGTAATTTCGAAAAGAGCCCACAGTGTGGATGCGGGTTTGATTGTTATAGGGCTGTCTCTTCCTTTTAAAAGCCCATAGACCCAGAAGTTGTCATGATTAAATTTATGAATAAAAAAATAAGTTGTAGATTTTCTTAGTTAACAACAACTATATATATATATACACTAGATTGTGTGAAAGATGCATATTTTTGGGAAAAAATTAACATGTTATTTTACTTAAATTAATGATTTGTTGGATAAAAAAATGCAAATAATACACACAGAAAAAAAAAAGATTTTATCCTGATCCAATATTGTTTTTCGTTGATTTTGTTAACAAAATGACAAAAAGTCGTCGTTGTTATTTCTAACAATCGAGAAGGACACCTCACGTGGTCTCTTATGACACGTGTCCAGTTGTTCGGCGAAAACGGCGTCGTTTAATTGGTCGGTAGATATTTTGAGATGGGCCAGCTTTAAAAGTCTCACACGTCTTCCCCGGAAAGTTTAATTGCTCACCGAGAAAGTGACGGGAAAACGAAATCCAAACGGGATAGATAAACCTAAAACCTAATCAGTGTTGTTTTGCTCCGATTCACAGAGAATCAGCCATGTCTCTGCTTCCGATTTCAATCGTCTCGTTTCTCTTCATCTTCTTCTCCCTTGCTCCGCCGTTTATCACCGGCGCTACGAATGACGATTTGCCGACGGCTTACTCTCTCCTCCAAAGCTACAATTTCCCCGTCGGAATTCTTCCTATAGGAGTTGTATCATACGATCTGGATAAATCCACTGGGAAATTTCACGCGTATTTCAACAATTCGTGTAGTTTCGCTCTTCAAGGTTCGTACCAATTGGATTACAAATCGACAATCTCTGGTTACATATCGGAGAATAAGATCACGAAGCTTACCGGCGTGAAGGTGAAGGTTTTGTTCTTGTGGTTAAACATCGTTGAGGTTACCAGGAAAGGAGACGAGCTTGGATTCTCCGTCGGGATTACATCGGCGAACTTCGCGATCCAAGAGTTTTACGAGTCGCCACAGTGTGGTTGCGGCTTTGATTGCAAAGAATCGAGATCGGAATCGGGAAGAAACCCTTTTGTTTCTTCGGTTTGAGAAGGTCATTTCTTCAACTTGTAATCTATGCGAATGAGTTACTGAATCTTTTTTTTTCTTTCTCTTTTGGATCCTTTTGTTCTTTCTCCAATCATTTGACAATTTGTATTTGTCTGTGTGTTTTCAATTGCATCTGTTCTTGAGTAATCATTGTATTTTTAGGAATCTACAAGCAATAAAAACGGTGGAAGAAAAATGTTATTTTTATGAGCTTCTTTCGTTGTGAATTTGCAAGTATGTTGAGTGAATCAGTTTTGATGAGTTTCTCTGGTTTCAAGATGGGATTCTTTAGAGATGACTGTGTTGGTTTGTGATTCAGATTTATCAGCCCTTAATTTAAGTGAGTCACTCATGGCTAGAGATTATTCATCAAAGACTTCGCCATTCAAAGTACCAGGAATTAAACTTGAACATGAACATGAACACTGTTCAGGTTTAATGAATATATTTGGAAAACAACTGAATACAAAAGCGAGTTTTGATGTAAGATTTTGGTTCTTGGAAGATGAACAAGTAGCAAGATAGTTTGTTCTTGTATTCGACTTTTGGGCCTGGATTTGGGTTCAGATCCGTTTTATATAAAACCCCAAATACATCATTAGGAATGGTCCTAGGCCTTGTTTGTTTATAAAACTCTCTATTTCTCCATGTATGTTTGATTATTTTTTGAAAATTGGAGTACATGATATTAAAAAGGAAGAAGAAGCTGTGATTTGTGATGGAAAAAAACCCGATATTTTTGTTAGCCTAAGAAATGCAATTGTTTAGTTAAGATTGTGAGGTTAGAAGCTTGTCTAATGTCTTTTTTTGTGCAAACTGGCCTTTGGGATTTAGTCTGAGCCAACTTTTCTCACAACCATTAACACGGGAGTTATGTGGTCTTCATATATACTCTAAAAGTAAATTTCTGAGGCTCACAAGTTTGAGCTTCTCGTCTTCTTGTTTTTCTACTAACATTCTATGATCAACATTTCCACTAGTGCAACATGACTTGCTACATGGTTTAATCGTAACTGCAAAATAATGAAATATCGTTGCTTTCTACGACTCTAAATTTGTTTTGAAGAAGACACAAACACCACTGAAATAAAAATAAAAATAAAATATATGGTAATTTGAGTTTGGAGTAGAGAATTGCAATTTGACTAATCATGAACAATGTGTGAATAGTTCACAAAACGTCTCCTAACCTCGATTATATCGGAAAAAAAGAGACAGGTTCAAGGAACAAACCATCTTTCTGTATTAATTGCATTATTATCAGATTATTTTACAATTTCAGCTGTTAATTTTTTATTATTATTATTTTTAAACTAACCCCCTAATATATATATAAATAGAATGATAATATTCGTAACAATCTGTAACCTTACAGTTACAATTGGTTTAGTACGTTAATTCTAACTAACATAAAAATGTCCATCAATGGGTTTTCAATCAAATCAGTTATAATTTCTGCTTAATAATTTAATTCAACGTTACCATTTCTCTACGTCAATTGGAATTCATATTAGTTTTTTAGTTATGACTTATGAATCATAGTAAAATATACTAAAACTTCATGAAATGGAAAGCTTTTAAAACTGAATCGGATAAATCCAACGATTATTACATAATAAATCGCAACAGAATAACATGGGTTCACCGCAAAAGATCACAACTCGTTTTGCTAATCTCCTCTTAATACACAGCATTAACCAACATTAAAATAATTGATAAAAAAATCGTTTTTTTTGTTTTTTTTGTTTTTGCTTTTAACTAATTATTGTTTGTTGTTTAAGAGAACAGCTCGCAACTCCGCCGCGTTAATTTCCTCATAACCGGTTTCCGGTCTATAATAACCGGTTTTAGGGTCTGGAACCCATGGTGCCTTCTCGCTTGACTCTTCTCCAACTTTCTTCTTCAAAGCCGCGGCGGAAGCGGTTCCACCGCTCGAAACGCTTCCCTGCGACGCTGTTTTGGCTGCACCGGCGAACCCTCGTCTAATGAAGAAAACCCAAAACGTCACCGTTTAGTTAAAACGACGTCAAAAACAGAGCAATACGTACGTTTTGTTTGGTTTCAGTTTTAAGGATGTTTTTATAACCTGAAAACGGCGTTTGAGAACTCTTCGGCGACGAAGACGGAGAGGATCTTAGTGTTTGAGAGAGAGCGAGCCATTGTGGTTTTGAATGAATAAAACAGAGCAAAAGAGAGGGTTTTAGGTTCTTGTTCAATCTTCACTTGATTGATCTTTGAATTGCTTTGTGAGAAGAGAAGGAAGAGAGAAGAGGTTTATATAGAAGAAGAGGCTGCGTCAATTTAGGCTTTGTCCTCAAGATTCTCGATTTTTTTTTCTGTTACTTTAGATTTATTTAGGTTTTAGGGTTTTAAATTGAATATAACATGTTGAAAAAAGTACATTTGAAACTAACATTAGTTGTAACTTTGTTTTGTTATGCAACTATGAATTTGTTTTACATTAAAACTAATTTAATTGTAGTTAACTCATTATTATCTTCCACAGAATTGATTAGGCATATAAAATAAGATATTTGTGTTCTCCTAAATTGATCCGCATCCAATCAATTTTGCCGAACAAAAGAATTAGAAAGATCTCATTTTTTTTCAGAAATGTAAGATGAATTTAGTCATCATCATTCCTTCTGTCAATTGTAAGAGACTAATCATTCAAAAAACACCAATGCCAAAAAATATTTGTAGGATCAGGAAAAATGTCCACTCACTAACTACTTAAAAAAGAATGAAAAAGAGAGAGCTTAATCTTCTTCCTCTTCACCTGCTTCGTCTTCAATGTTGAAGTATCTCAACTCGTAGAGGTTTTTATCTTTGTTGGATGCAATCACACGAAGCCAATCTCGGATATTGTACTTCTTTAGATACTTCTTGGTTAGATACTTCAAGTAGCTGATTTAAGATCCAACAAAACATGTCAAAGCAATTCAAAAACCAAGATCACAGAGATTTTGTTTTAAAACTCAATGATCATCTCAAAAGCTAAGACAACAGTTTTAATGTGGTTACAAAGAGATCAATAGATAAGTACCATAGAAATGAATGCCTTAAAGAGCAAATTAGTGTACAGTTTTTGGATTACATTACGACTTCAGAGCAAATTAGGGTCTGTGGTTGAGTGAGTGAACAACAAAATTCTTCAGCAAAGAAACACATTTACACGAATATTCATCACAACTAAGACGCAATTATCCAATTTTAGTTAAGCCCAAACGAAATCAATGACTATAGAAACGAGATAGAGGTAAAATCAAAGAAGTGTACCGTTTGGAGAAATTGGAATCGGCGTTGACGGTGATCTTTCCCTTATCTCGGGTAATCGAAACGGAGTTACCAAGAGCACCAGTTTTACCACCGACCTTGATTCGTTCCTGAAGAAACTTCTCAAGCGTAGCGATGTCCATAATCGTATCATCGACTGGTTTAGTGCAATCAATCACGAACGTCACTCCTTTCTTCTTTGCACCACCTCCACTCGACTTCACCGCAACTCCTCCTCCTCGAGCCATCTTCGTTCGTGTTGCAGTGATCGGAAAACTGCCCAGGAAGATGACAAAAGATTTAGGGATTGAATATAAACGACCAAGCTAGGGTTTTCGTTACTGGACGGATTCTCAACCACTTTTGGCCCAATGGGCTTTAAGCCCAGTCGTGGATTAATAGTGCTAGTTCCGGTTAATTTGAACCGGAATCAAATTCAAGACACTACTAACTTATCGCCAACTCCGAAACCCTAATTCCCAAATTTCGGAGCTTCCTCCTCTTCTCACCCAAACGGAGATCTCAAATCGACGAACAGGTAAATCATCAAGGATTCTGTTGATGATTTTTGTGTGTATGTGTGCTTGTTTGAATCTTAACTTTTGAAGTTGTGTTTGGATTTGATAAAAAGGAAGAATGAGTAGCCGTTCGAGTAGAACTGTGTACGTTGGCAACCTTCCTGGCGATATCCGCGAGAGAGAGGTTGAAGATTTGTTCAGTAAGGTATATATGTGTTGTTTCTTCTGTGTAATTTTTATGAACCTTGTTTTGCTCACATTCAATCGGTTTTTTCACGTTCTGGGTACTTGTAAATGTGACTCTTTTTTGCTCATAAGCAACTTGTCTATAAAGTCTTACACTTTTGTTTCGTTTTTGAGATTCCCTGTAACAAAACCATGTTTGATACTGGGCTTGTAACTTACATATTGTTCTTCCTTGGTGTTGCAGTATGGACCTGTTGTTCAAATTGATTTGAAGGTCCCGCCAAGGCCTCCTGGCTACGCATTCGTAGAGGTCAGCTTACTAACCAGTTCCACGACTCTTATTCGTGCAGTGACGTGTGTTATCTTGTGGGATGGTTCTTGATGTTGTAGTTAGGCTCTTTGTTGTTGTTCCTGTTTTAAGGATCAAAGTCTCATGCGATGATTCAAGAGTTTGCACTTGTTTTGACGTTTGAGGCACCGCTTCCATCAAACTATATGAATGCTCTAATTTTGTTTCTATATTCTGCTTAGTTTGATGATCCTCGGGATGCTGAAGATGCTATCCATGGTCGGGATGGTTATGACTTTGATGGGCATCGTTTGCGGGTTAGTTTTTTACCAAATTACAGAGATTTTAATGCAATGTGTTAGTGTTTACGGATTGGTTTTGAATCAAATATAATGAATGTTGGCGTCTTTAGGTGGAATTAGCGCATGGTGGGAGGCGTTCAACTGACGATGCTCGGAGTAGTTACAATGGTGGTGGTGGCCGTGGAGGTGGTCGTGGTCGCGGTGGTGATGGTGGTAGTCGTGGACATGGGCCATCTAGGAGATCCGAGTTTCGTGGTACGTAGTCATATAATTAACATTATCCTGTTCAAAGTTGTAGGAATAATCTCTATTTTGATTGTATTTGGACCACAGTTCTGGTGACAGGCTTGCCTTCATCTGCTTCTTGGCAAGATCTCAAGGTCAGTACACACTGGTGGATAAACTCCTCATTTTCCCTTCATGTATTATCAAAGGTTTCTGGATTCCAACACGAATCACTATTACTGTAGGATCACATGCGTAAAGGAGGGGACGTCTGTTTCTCTCAAGTGTACCGTGATGGTAGAGGTATGTGCCCATATGTTGCTACAGATATTCGTCTTAACTCGCTTGCAATTTTTTTGCATATTAATCAAGTTGAAAGATTTTAATCCTGGACAATCCTTTTTTTTGTAGGTACAACTGGAGTTGTGGATTACACCTGCTATGAGGACATGAAGTATGCGGTGAGTTATTTTCCCTGTTTTTGTCACGTGGTTGAGAGTTTGTTATACTCATAGTTAATTACTTATTAGCTCTTACTCTTCATTTTCCCCAGGTGAAAAAGCTTGATGACACAGAGTTTAGGAATGCGTTTTCTCAAGGATATGTTCGGGTTCGTTCAAGCTGAGTTTCCTGTGAAATGTATGATTTTCATTGCTGTGTTTAATTTATCTTTCCATATCTATTCAGGTAAGAGAATATGATTCAAGGAAGGATTCTAGGAGCCCTAGCCGGGGTAGATCCTATTCAAGGAGTCGTAGCCGCAGCCGTGGCCGGAGTCTGAGCCGAAGCAGGAGTAGAAGCAGGAGTCCAAAGGCAACATCTTCGCGTAGGTCGCCTGGAAAACCTACATCAAGATCTCCTGTCCCCCGCTCGAAGTCAAGGTCACATTCTCCGAAAAGGTAATTATTTTTTACCTTCAAAAGATGCATCAGATAACATTTCTTTGTCAGTGGATCTTTCTGTGAACTTTATGATGATTTGATTATGACTCCCAAGTTCTTGTTGCTTAGATGGTAATGGTTCGTTTTTAGTGCCTGCCATCGGACAGTCATCATTGTCTCCTCATCTCATGTAATGTTAGATGGGATGTGCGAGATTAGATTAGCCTTGCATTTTGTTGTAATTGCATATTTAGTCTGCTCTTTGTTTTCCTGAGAAGAAAATGGTTTTGTTTCATAGATACGGATTTACAAATGGACTAGAAAATGGGAATTAATATCTGGATGGAAATTCTTGGTTGTTCACAAGTGTTTCAACACAGAGGTATGGGAAAAGTTTGGAATCGAGACTTTGCATTTCCTGGCTTTCTTACAAGAGTATTCACTATTTTCCATTACTGCTAGATGGATAACAGTGGAGACATTGGATCGCAATATTATGTCGGGATTTCAGTAAAAACTAAATTGGCCCGATGGATGATGACAATATGGAATCTTGGGTTTCTCGTTGGACGTCCATGACACATTTTGCTACAGAAGTTGTTTTGACCGCATGGTTTAGAAAATCTTTGTCCTCTGTTTTAATTAAGTTGCATTGTAGGTTTGGTTTAAGTTACTTCTTTTTTGTTGCAACTTCTTGATCTCTGATGGAAAAGGCATCAAGGATCTTGGTGAATGGTGCTAAACTGTACGCGTATGGAGTTTTAAATTTGGGTGTTGTTTTCTTAAACTTTTGCAGATCTCGTTCAAGATCAAGATCTCCTCTACCTCCTGTGAGTAAACAAGATTTGACCTTGACCCACTTTTAAGTGTTAAAGAAATTGATGTTCTGTTTTACATTGTTCGTTCTCTTAATAACTTCTCTGTATTGTAGCTTCAGATGGAAGCAAGCAAGAGCCCTAGCAAGCCAATCCCAGCTAAGAGCCCTATCCGAAGCAGGAGCCCTATCCGAAGCAGGAGCCCATCGCGGTATATATTCTCTCATTACGATCTTTCCTTAACTTTCTAGTGAACAATCTGGTTCGCTGTCTTATCTGTAAATCTGAATCTGAACTCTTGTTTTTGCAGGTAAAATGTGAGTTTTCCAGCTAAAAAAAAAAAGAGAAGGGAGAAGCATCTTTGGCTTTCTAATTCTCATGGAGAAAGCTGAATTTTTTTTTATGTGTCTGCATTTTGAAGGGAATCATAACTTAAGGCTTTTTATTTGTGACTGAAGGAGATGAGACAAAGTCTGTATTATCGCAACAACTTACACTTAACGTTTCTGTCTCTTTTTCATTGGTTGGTTACTTTACGTACTTTTATCATTCTTCAACTCCTCTTTTCGCTCTCTCTAGACGTTCCCATGAGTTCAAACTAAAACTTGATAGTTAAGGAAAATGAAAGTGAATCATCATTGATTCGTTACAAAACAAGAAAAGAATACACAATCTTGCTATGCGACAAGAAACTCATTGACAACAAGTACTAGATGTCACTTTGAGAGCGATTAAGAAAGACTGAATGTCAAAATCTTCTTCTTCACAGTAAAGAAGAAGACATTGTTTTTGATTACTTTTTGAGTGTGTGGTGTTTGTTACCTCAAATAAAGCCATACGTTGTGGGTCCAAAACAGAGGGAAGATAAAGTAAGCTTCTTTGAAAGCCACATCATGTCTGATTTCTAGTTCTACATTAAACTTGTCAAAAGATATGGACCCACACTGTCTATTCCAAACTAAGAAACTTTGTGTTTGAATCAAATTCCTCCTACACTGGACTGGTTTATATATTTGTCCTTGCTTGCTTCTCTAATCTTCTTCTGTTTCTCTGTACAGTGAAGAGACCAGAGAGATGGAGTTGTTTAAGAAGAAGTATTGGACTCTCATGCTCCTTGCTCTGCTTGTTTTGGCTTTTACCTCAGTCTTGTCCCTTGTAGAAGCATACAGCAGAACTGACTTCCCTCCAGACTTTGTCTTCGGTTCTGGCACATCAGCTTATCAGGTTTCTTCAACACTTTTCCTCAATGTCTTACATGTAACATGTTGCAATCATAACAAAAACATCGGATAAAGCAAGTGTTTTGTCCATGAATTTACAACAGGTGGAAGGAGCTGCTGATGAAGACGGTAGAACTCCTAGCATTTGGGATGTTTTTGCTCATGCCGGTTTGATTTCTTATTATTTCCTCACTTGGCTTGATGATGTTTCTCTAAATAGCTCATGCATAAGCTCAAGTTTCATTACAGGACACTCTGGTGAAGCAACTGGAGATGTTGCGTGTGACCAATATCACAAATACAAGGTCTCTTTTTTTGCATCTATTATAACATCTCTGCATCGACCAATTCATGGATTAATATTGTCTCATGTTTGCAGGAAGATGTGAAGCTCATGAAAGACATTGGATTGGAGGCTTATAGATTTTCCATATCCTGGTCACGGCTTTTACCTAGTATGATTTGTCCACAATTTGATTCTTAGAACCAATCCAAATGGTTACAAAATCTTTTATCCATTTTGGATTTTTATTTCAGGTGGAAGAGAACCAGTTAATCCAAAGGGGCTACAATACTACAACAATCTTATTGATGAATTGATCACTCATGGTTATTAAATTTGTACCTTGATCCTGTTTCTTAGCTACAAGACTAAAGAAATCTATCATTTTAATGGTGTTTCCTCCTTCTTTGTCTAAGCAGGAATCGAGCCACACGTTACATTGCACCACTTTGATCTTCCACAAGCCCTACAAGATGAGTATGGAGGTTGGCTAAGCCAAGAAAGCGTGTATGCATGATTAATTACTCTCCTTTCATCTTCCTTTTGTTTCGATCGGCGATACAAAAAAAAGAACTGATTCATAAGTAATGAATTGTAGGAGAGACTTCACAGCTTATGCAGATACTTGCTTCAAGGAGTTTGGAGATAGAGTGACACAATGGACTACGATAACCGAAGCCAACGTGTTTTCCCTTGGAGGTTATGACCAAGGAATAACACCGCCTGGTCGATGCTCTCCTCCATTTGGACTTAATTGTACCAAAGGAAACTCTTCCACTGAGCCTTACATTGCTGTACACAACATGTTGCTTGCACACGCTTCTGCTACAAACTTATACAAGAAACAATACAAGGTTCTTCTCTCTGTTTCTTGTTCTGTTTTCTCCATATACATTATCTTTTAGCTCAAGCAAGTATCTTTCTCCTCTTCATTACACAGTACAAGCAACATGGAGAAGTAGGCATTAGCGTATACACATACGGAACTGTCCCATTAACTAACTCAGTAGAGGATAAGCAAGCAGCAGCTAGATTAAATGACTTCTTGATTGGTTGGTAAGTCTTAAAGAAAATCCAATGTTGAATCATCTACTATATTTTGATCACTTTGAGTTTCTTAATTTGGTTTTCTTGGTAAGGATTATGCATCCGTTAGTGTTTGGTGATTATCCTGAGACGATGAAGACATTAGTTGGGTCTAGATTGCCCGCTTTCACGATGGATGAGTCAGAACAAGTTAAAGGCGCATTTGATTTCTTTGGAGTGATCAATTACATGGCGGTTTATGTCAAGGATAACTCTTCCTCTCAAACACAAAATCTCCATGATTTCACCACAGACATGGCCGTGATAATGACCCGTAAGTTATATGATTACCGTCGAAAATCAAACCTAAAGACTTGATTTACTGATTGGTCTAATTTCCTTTGCAGTGTATGGAAACACATCGCTCATGAGTGAGGTTTGTATACAGACTTCAATTCCATAAGACCATAAGTAGATCACTTATACTAATGTTTGATGATTTTGCTTCTTTTAGTATGCAAATACACCATGGAGTCTGCAACAAGTACTGTTGTATATCAAAGAAACTTATGACAACCCTCCTATCTACATCGCGGAGAATGGTCTCTCTCTCTCAGATTCCAGTATAGTTCAATTGTCTGAATCTCTTTGTGGTGAATGATTCTTCTTCTTCTTCTTCATTTACAGGTCAGAAGACTCCACCAACATCACTTGAGGATACAACGAGGGTTCAGTATCTGAGCTCACACATTGAAGCAGTACTTCAGTCACTCAGGTAATATACGTTAATCAGAGTACTAGAATCCTTGAATGTGACAGATTCTAAGTTTAAAGATCTCGATTCTCAAAAAGCAGGAAAGGATCGAATGTAAAAGGGTATTTTCAGTGGTCGTTGTTGGATTTGTTTGAGCTATTTAGTGGGTACGAGATGACCTATGGATTATATTACGTGGACTACAAGGATCCTAATCTTACGAGGTACCCTAAACTCTCTGCTCATTGGTACTCTTCTTTCCTCATGGGAACTCTTCACCATCGATCGGATGCTTCTTCTTCATCTTCAGTTCTCTGATCAATTTGATTCCAAGGAACGATTATGTGTTTCTTTACAATAAATCTTAAAAAAATGTATTGTGTATGTTCAAAATAATCCTTAGTTAGGCTCTAGCCGACATGTGTCTTGCGTATGAAGCAACATGTCTTGGCATTTTTTTTTTTATAAACCGTTAGAGTTTCGAATATTTGGCTCATAATTTTCTCGGAAACAGTTTTTGAGTATTCTGATTAAAAAAATAACTCTCCGTCCCAAAAGAATTTTGAACCCGGTGGACAAATGAACCAACTTCTTGTGTGACCACTAGACTACCACCCTTTTGGTCATGTCTTGGGATTTAATTGATCCTAATTATCTTATTTTAAAAAAACTTTTATACAGTAATTTTATTATGGGAAATTATTCTTGAGTAGGTTAGTTCTTCAAAATAATTCTCTGTTTTTAAAAATCTCTATCGATTCATTCGGATTAACACTACAGCTGGATTTAGCGTGTTTGACCTAGATTTACAATGTTGCGTAGAAGTAAGAAACTACACGTACGTATAAAAGACATACTAAGACCTATTATTCCTAGGTATTTTTTTTGCATTTCATTCACGCAAGAGACGGATGCTTTCTCATCAAATCCTAAATTCATCAATTTTATATACTTGTTTATTACACATTGTTCATTGTTATTAGTATTTACTTACCTTGTAATAGAAAAATCTTCGACTAATAGATTTCATTTTCTTTGTCCTTTTGAAAACTTCAATCACACTGACCACTAGGCCTGAAAATGATCACAACCAGTCGAATTGAATAAAAAATTAAAGCAATGAGCAGTAGATAAACGGTGTGCCACTTTCCAAGATACTTTTGTCGATATGTTGGAACTTTTCTTAAAATAAACAGTGATATTTTGCTTGCACACAAAAAAAAAAAAAACAAAGTGATATTTTGCACCATTCAAAATATATGGTTAACTACCGAATATGTTGATCAGTTATTTTTATTTCTAAAATGAATAAATTCTTTAGTTATGAAAAGAGAAATTGTATGACTTAGTACCATTTTTACAAGATCATTATGAGAAAATGGTGTTTTTTTCCCAAAATACCATATCTTTAAAACCATATAAGAACCAATAAGTTATAGTTTTGGAAACGAAAAAGGAGTGGTGTTGCATTCAAAAATAAATATAAATTTGATATTTTTTTAATGCAACTGTCCCAAATGAAATTGGCTAATTATATAAAAACATGTTTATTTTTATCACTCTTTCACATATGAATATTACCAATAAAACTAATATAATCGTAAAAACCACTGGATGTCGTGGGCTAGTGGTTAAGCGCATGAGTTAATCTTGTTGCGTTCCTAGTTCAAGCCCCAATAGAAGAATGATTTACGTTATGTTATAAGGTATTATCAAAAGTTGGTTCTGGGCTGTGGGAAGAATTAAATCCTAGGTCCGAACTCTTCTAATTATAAAAAAAAGTAATATATATATATAATCGTAAAATAGTAATGAATATATCTAGAATTCTAGATAGAAACGTTCAAACTTAGAAGATTCGCCATATGTAAAATTTACGACATTATGTTACCACATTACTTCATTATGTAGTAAGAAATACAAATGTACAATTCATAAAATTTCTCTATTAAACAATTTAAATCTGCAAGGGTTTAGTACATCGCAATTACACCATTGACGAAATAGAATAAAAAAAATGAAAAAAGTAAAATAAAGTTGTTCTTTGCCACTTGAGCATCTTCTTTGAAACTCTTAAAAAGCAAAAGAGCATCTCCCGTAATAATTTTTGTGAAGATAAAACGGAATCACATTCTTTGAGGAAAAAAATATGCTGAGTATTGAATAGTAAAAGAAAAATAAAAAACGCAAAAATGTAACTAGACAAAAAATGGTGGTGATTGGTGAAGGAATATGCAGAGCAAAACCATAATACAAAAGGGAACATAAAGTTGAAATAAACAAAATATGCGGCTTGAAAATGATGAAGCAAATTTTGGTGGCAAAATCCAAATCGATCTAAACGTCCAAACTATTTTTGTATTATCCTCACTAGTTACTATTAGTATCAATAAGTTTATAATTTGACCCCACCAAGAAGAAAAACATTCAAAGCGTGTAATAATCCCTTTGTGGTGGTGGCATCTTTATCCCAATTACATAGTGGATACTAAATTTTTATATTATAGAATACAATACTATAATAAAACACCCACACAAAAATTTCACTAATCAAAAATTTATGACTATTAACTTGATCCAATCGGATACCTTAACCCAGGATCCAGAGTTTCGCCTCCACGTGGCATTAAGAAAATAGATCGAGTGTTAAATGTCCTCATTAATCGTAAATACAAAAGTTTATTCGTAACAAGTCAATACGTATAAACAAATTAAAGAAGTAAATGAAATTGAAATCCACCAATAGTCAAGCTTAAAAAATATATTTCCATAACTCCCATACACAAATTTCACCTTTTTTGAACAAAAGATATGTTCCCAAAAAAATACATTTTGACTTTTTTTGTTTATGTTTTTCACAAGTTGTTTCCGCCGACCTCACCATCTTCCTTCTTCTTCCTCCTCCTCTTCTGTTCATAAAATACGTCTCTGTTCTCTTTTTCGTTTCTTTCATTCATAAAGCCAACACGAGACTCAAGAGAGAAGAAGAAGAAAAGTCATTGAATTTTCCATGATCGAATCTGGTTTCTTTGAGGTCTGAATTTGTTGATGGTCATCTAAAGTTATAACCTTTATTTCCGTTTGAGAAAATTGTGTGAAAAATGAAGTTCTGTAAGAAGTATGAAGAGTACATGCAAGGACAAAAGGAGAAGAAGAATCTACCTGGTGTTGGGTTTAAGAAACTCAAGAAGATTCTCAAGAAATGCAGAAGAGATCATGTTTCTTCTTCTCGGATGGATTTTAATGAAGCAATCAATCATGACAACAACAACAATAATTGTCCTCGCGAATGCCCAGGTACTGTTCGACATAATTCCCCTGAGGAAAAATCTCTCCTTTTTTCTCTTCTTCTTCTTCTTGTTTTGGGTTTGAGAGAAACATCAAGCAAACAATTTACTTTTTGCAGTTTGTGATGGAACTTTTTTCCCGGAGCTTTTAAAAGAAATGGAAGATGTTGTAGGATGGTTTAATGAGAATGCTCAGAAGCTTCTTGAGTTACATTTAGCTTCTGGTTTCAAAAAGTGTCTTACTTGGTTCAAAGGAAATAACCGACAAAGGAACCATCTTGGTTTGATTCAAGAAGGCAAAGATTTGGTTAATTACGCTCTCATCAATGCGATCGCCATTAGAAAAATCCTCAAGAAATACGATAAGGTTTTATAAATCTAAATTGTATGTATGTAAGATCCAAAGGCTGATGATCTTATGAACACTTTCTTATTCAATTTTGCTTCTTTGTCCTGTAGATTCATGAGTCTAGGCAAGGACAAGCGTTTAAGACACAGGTTCAGAAAATGCGAATCGAAATCCTTCAGTCACCATGGCTCTGCGAGCTAATGGCGTTTCACATCAATCTGAAAGAATCTCAGAAGGAACCTGGAGCTGTTGTGTCTGCTCCTTCTTCTTTTCCTGCATTGTTTGATGGTTGCTCTTTGATGTTCGATGATGGGAAGCCTTTACTTTCCTGCGATCTCTCAGATTCCGTAAAAGTTGACATTGATTTGACTTGTTCAATATGCCTGGTAAGCAAACTTAAAATGACTTTAAAGAATCTCAATGTCTCAAAAACTGTTAGTTGACTTCGTAGTAATCTGAAATATAGAAGAAAGTATCAGCCTATAGGGATAAAGTCTTAACTATGTTGTGTCAAAGTGCTATTCCACTCTCCTCTTGCAGATCCCATTTCAAAGACCAAGTCTTTTTTCGCATAAGATATATGATTGAAAGAATCTTGCGCAAAATATGAATCTTCTTAAATGTAATGTTGTGAAAAAGTCTTCGGCTTACTGGTTACAATTGTTGGGGATAAACAGGACACGGTGTTTGACCCAATATCTCTAACCTGCGGTCACATATATTGCTACATGTGTGCTTGCTCTGCTGCATCAGTAAGTGTAGTTGATGGCTTGAAAACCGCAGAACCGACTGAAAAATGCCCGCTTTGCCGTGAGGTTAGACCCATATTCAACGGCTATTTACAGCTTACTAATCTTTCATCGTTCGTGTAATTAATCTTTGTTTTCCTCTGCATTCGATATCAGGTTGGGGTTTATAAAGGTGCTGTTCACTTAGATGAGCTCAGTATCTTACTCAGACGAAGGTAAATGCATATAAACCCAAATCTCCTTATAATCTTTAAAACCTGTCTTTGAGTTTTGAGGGTATTTGTTTTCGATAATCAAGTTTTGAGGACTTGATCACAATTGTTTAATCCTGCAATATACATACAGCTGCCGAGAGTATTGGGAAGAGAGGCGTAAAACAGAGAGAGTAGAGAGGTTACAAGCAGCAAAGGACTATTGGGATTACCAATGCCGAAGCTTCACGGGAATATGAAGACTTAATTTGTGGCTTCTTAAGTGAGATGCATACTTAAAGATATTTTTGGTTTTGAGCATAAACTTATTACAAACATTTATCTTGATTACGATTTGCTTTCCTCTGTGAGTGTGTGTTTGCTTACACAGAGTGTCGATTTGTTTGAAAAAATGATAAAACTGCCGAGAGTATTGCAGGATTACGATTTGCTTTCCTCTGTGAGTGTGTGTTTGCTTACACAGAGTGTCGATTTGTTTGAAAAAGTGATAAAACTCTTAAGCTTTCTATATAGTTGTTATAAGTTTGCATATGTTCGTCATAGCTTAAAGACAAGCAAAACATGAAAACAGGACTTTCGAGTTACAAAAACTTGAGAACAATTGTAGTGTTGTTGTAAGTTGATAATAGAATGTAGTAGTACAAGAGATCAAAATATCTCATCATCATTATTAGCTTGGAACTAAAATCGGGTTTGTATCCTTGTAAATCTGATATCTAGTGCATAGCTTCCGTAGTGTTGCAATCGAATGCTGCATCGAGTTTAGCTTTCTGTCTCGGTACATAGCCTGTTCAAACAAATAGATGTTTAGAAAGATAATCACTCAAACCAGGGGTAGAAATAGTAGTAGAATCCTTATCTAAGAGATCTAACCTCAATGTCATCTCCATATTTCTCGACCAAACGACTTATATGTTTACGTTGGATAGTTGTAAGAGGCTGTAAAGGCGCACTCTTTCCATCTTTTCTTTGTTTCCCCAATGCTGTCTTAAGATCTACACAGCTCAAAACAAAGCATTTCGAACAATTAGTTACCAAAAAAGGAAACTTGCATCAACTCTGCAAATTGCATCAACCAGATACAGAGATGATGAAGTAAAGAATCTGCAACCTAATGAAACAGATTCTTGCTTATTTGTAGTTACAGTTTAGCTTGTGTAGTTTGAATCCATGGAAATATGGCATCAACATATATGTTCATGATTAACAATACTCAAGCATTTAGTTGATAATCTAAGAGGCAAAAACAGTGATGTTTGTTTTGAAGAGAGCTAAGATTCTTCATAGGGATAATCAGTTTTCCCCAAAAGTTCCACCTCAAACCCTAATTTCAATTTCCTCGATAACTTCTCCAGCTCGAATCTAATATCGAATCAAAGACAGAGAAGAAAATCTTACCGTCTTCCTCGAGTTCGCTGCCGGAATCGATGGGTTCGAACTCTTTGGCAATAGGATCATCGGTCGGTGGCTCCGGAGGTGGAGGAACGTTGAGGGATTCATCCTGGATCATATGGTCGGTGCGGGATCGGATACCGAGCAAATTAGGGTTAGAGACGACACCGAAGGATTTGTAGTTCTGGATGACACTAGCCTGATCGTCCCATTCGGGGACATCGTCCGCCATTAGAGAACGTAGCTTGGGAGGGAAGTTGAAAGCTGGCTTAAAGATATTAGGGTTTTTCTTAGGAAGAGCAACACGAACTTTGGCCCTAGAAGCCTTGTACTTTCTTCTCGACCTCGCCATCTCTCTCTCTTTCACAGGTTTTTTTTTTTCTTTTTGGGAACGAAGAAGAAAGCTAAGAGATTGAAGTTCGCGGCGGAGAAAGGTTTAACCAAAAGGGTTTTGCTAAGCGTCCCCTAAACGGCGTCGTTCTGTAGTACAACTAAATAATTTTTTTATAAATTCGTTTATTACTACTAACTATATGGTCCATATCTGTATAATTTGATTATTTCGATGGTTTACAAGATCAAATTTCATAAATTTATTTGATTGCTCAGTAGATTTTTTAAAACTTTGAACTTGTAATTGTTGCAGTCACTTAAGATGATTTTGGAATTAACAAAGAAATATGTTGCATTTATAAGTATATAATTTTCGATAAGCTCCAGTCATAAACTACGGTTGAGTCCGATCGTAGCCAGACAGTACAAATATGATATAAAATGAGCTTCTCAAAGTCACTACAACCAACAAAAATATTGCAAGTTCAAGAACAACAACATTTTCAAACTGAATAAAAAAGAAGATCAAAATCATATAAGAATCAAACCGGGAATTCAACAATCCAAAGAAGCAAAATAAGCAGAGGGAAAGATTTTAAAAGAGCAAGCAAACCATTCCGCAGTAATAAAGACTCTTCTCGGTTAGTCATAGCATATTGTATGAGGACAATGTCTTCATTTGTCACTCTTAACAGCTGTTTCCTCTTCCGTTTTCGCCTCCCCTGTTGCAGTTGCAGTTGCAGTTGCAGGAGCAGGAGCTTCCTCCTTTTTCTCTCCAGACTTAACTTCTTCTCCTGCAATTACAAAATTCTTTGGTTGCTAAGAGTTCTACATTATGGACTACGGAATATAACACCGTGAAAACATTTCATTTCATCAAAAATGATCTGACCAAACTTAAACTAGAAAAGGTTTTGAAAAAAGATCTTACCTTCATCATCACTATCCTCAAACTCATCCATACCACCCATACCACCAAGCCCGCCCATTCCACCGAGACCTTCGAGACCTCCCATGCCACCCATACCTCCAAGCCCTTCGAGACCTCCCATACCGCCCATTCCACCCATACCACCCATTCCTCCCATACCGCCCATTCCACCAAAGTTCTACAAGAAACAAGAAACATTAAGCCATTCTCAAAAGATAGGTAAACGAAGTAGAAGATAATTAACACCGTAAGCTTAAAAGCATACCGAGAAATCCATTCCACCCATTCCGCCCATTCCTCCCATTCCACCCATATCCATATCTCCTGGAGCTATACAAGAAAAAAACAAGACCAAAGTCAATGCCTACAAATTTGTTAAACTGCAGAGAGCATAGTTGAATAGAGATATGGTCAAGATGGTTCTAACCAGCGGCGGTATCTTCGTCCTCATCTACCCACTTGTCCCAATCAACTTTAACATAGTGAGGCGGTTTCCCTCCACGCAATAGCTTACTCCACCATTTCGGCTCTGCTTTCTCCAAGATACAGAATATGCTTCTTAATCCAATGTTGATTTTGCTTTCCTAAATCGAATTAAAACGACAAAGTTATAGAACTCGATGGGAAAAAACACACGAAACCAAAAAAAAAAAATGAGTAGATAAAGTCTCGTAATCTCACCTCTACATTGACCTTATCGTTAAGTTCAAGCTTAAGCTCATAAAGCTGGTTTTCTGGTCCAGCTTTGGCAGAGAAATTGAAAACACCCTCTGGATCAAGTTTAACATCTGCATCCTTAGCATCGGGCAATAGCACGGTTAAGAAAACCTTATCTTCTCTCTCTGCCCACTTCACTTCTGGATGATGACTGTAGTAAATTCACACAGAATCAATCAGATTCAAAGCTAAAGAAGATGAACAAAACAAGAACACTAACCAAAAGCCGCAACTTTAAAACCCTACAAGCACAGATCCCCAAACCCTAAATCTAATTTCTCCACTGGTTTTTAGGGTTTAACAAGAAGTTCACCGAGGCGACATTCATAAACAATCGATGAAGTTTACAGACCCGACAACAAAAACCCTAGGTCGGAATCTAAAACCCCCCTCCCAAATGTTTTTTGGTTCCCAATTTACAGGAAACTAAAAGAAATCGTATCCAATAATACAAAAAGACATTGATTTTGTGAATTTACCTCATAATTTTACTGGAAGCAGAGAAGGAGGTCGTGTAACCTAGAGAGACAGAAGAACACAAAGATTTTCTTTTGATCGAGAAGAGAGTTTCTACTCGTTTCTTCAGATAGCGACTATGTTATAGTACACCGAGCGGTTATCGTGTACATGCTAGTCTATGGAAATTAATTGAATCATTGAGAATCAACGGCTTATAGCGTAGTAGGTTTTCTGTTTAACGGTTATGATTTTGGACAGAAGCCTTTTACTTTTTAGCTACTTTTTGGCCCAATATCAATACTTTACCAAACATATAATTTTGGTATCATTCATTAAATCCATTTATCCTTTTAAAGCATGTACGATAATAGAAATTATATAATTCTTTCAAAATAAAATTTGGTATTCGTTTATGTATTTAATTGATTTATAAATTTTACAGGATTTTGAAATATTTATCGTAGCCTATATTTTTGGCACGAATACACTTCAATCCTAGCTTTATCGTAGCCTATAGACTACTAACAAGTTGTGGAAATCAACAAACTTATAAAGATTCGAACCAGGAATTCAACAACAACAACATTATCAAACTGATAGGAACAAAAACGAAAGACAAAAACACATATAACAAACAAACAAGGAATTAAACAATCCAAGAAGCAAAATAAGCAGAGGGAAAGATTTCAAAAAACCATTCCGCGGTAAAAAAGACTATTCCTCGGTTAGTCATAGCATACGGTTTGAGGACAATGTCTTCATTTGTCACTCTTAACAGCTGTTTCCTCTTCCTCCTTTTTCTCTCCAGGCTTAACTTGTTCTCCTGCAATTACAAAATTCTTTGGTTGCTAAGTGTTGTGATTACAACACCGCGAAAACATATAATTAATTCTTACCACCCATTCCAGGAAGTTCATCAAGTCCACTTCTCGAGCCGCCTCCAGCGAAACTTAGAAGAACGTCCAGTCCATCGCCCAGTCCACTATTACTAACCACTTTGAGCCTGCCGATCCAGACGCAATGCCACTGGTCAAATTTTATTTAAAGTGCAGAGAGTGAAGTAGAATAGATAACATGGAAAATCCTTTGGTTGCTAAAATATGGATTACGGGGATTATAATTAACACGTCCAAAACATATAATTTCATCAAAAATTGATCTGACCAAGAAAAGTTTGTGGAAAAGATGTCAACTTCATCAACAAACTCATTCTTACCAGTACCCACCCAATCCACTAAGGTCATCAAGTAAACTCCCCGTGCCCCCTCCACTGAAACTTCCAAGTTCGTCCAGTGGACTAGTACTAAGGACTAATGAATTGCCACCGGCGAGAACTCCCAACATAGGGACACCGTTGAGACCTCCCTGCAGAGCGACACTTGCACCAAAGTTCTACAAGAAGCAACAACACATGAAGAATTTCTCAAAACATAAGAGAACGAAGCAGAGAAAACACACACACACACAAGTTACAGATCCGACAACATAAACCCCAAATGTTTTTTTTGGTTCCCATTTTACAGGAACCTAAAAGAAATCGTATCCCCAAATCCACTGATAATATAGAAAAGACATGGAATTTATGAATGACAAAGAACGATGGCGACGCAATGATGTTCTTGATCGACAAGACTTTCTACTAGGCTCTCTTCAGGTTGACTTTCAGTTATACTTACATCGAGTGATTATCGTGTACATGCGTTGCTAGTGTATGGAAATTAGTTTTCATTATAAAGAATCAACGGCTCAGAGCATAGTGTTTTCGGTTTAACGGTTCTTTATGACTTTACCAGCCAACAAACAAACTTAGTACTAGTCTTTTTATAAAAACGGTAGGCGATTGACTATAAATAATTTGGGAGATCTAAATAAGATAATCCAGCGTAAACCAAAGAGATTTAGAAGAACAAAGAACAACTTCATGGGAAAATCATATGCAACAAAGTAAGAAGCATGGATTCTCTAGAAGACAACGGTGTCGAGCATGGTGCCTAGTGTCTGAACAATGTTTGATGACATCAAGTTAGAGACATGTTCTTCAAGATGTTTCTTCGCGTCTTGTCTTCCCACGTTCACAATCGCCAGTTTCTCAGTGATAACTCGTCCTCTTCTTGTACCGCCTTGTTATATTTAGCTGCCAAGCTCAACATCTCCTGTTGATTGAAACATGAATTATCTCGATTGGCTACCAGAGACAATAATGTTGATTGAAACATGAGTGTACCCTTTTCTTGTTTGTTGGGTTAAAGAGATACCTGTAGGGTCTGTTGGTTAGTCTTAGAGTGAGTGTCAAATCGTTTTAGATTCAGACCATCTTGTGGAGGTTGAGTAACATCTTCTCCTCAAGTTCGTTCTTTCTATAATGAATGGCTATCGAGTAATAGTGTCTGTTCAATCCATGAATCAAGGCCTGGATAGCATCCAAAAAAAGCATCAGAGACTTTCTTCGCCCTTATTCTAACTTACACCAGAAAAATATGTTCCATTGAGTAATTACCTGGATTGATGGTTTGTTCAGGTGCCCCAGGTTTGATGTTGTTTGACGTGGTTCTTGACCAAGCATGATGGTCTGTGGATTTATCGAGCGGAATGCATCAATCACCACTTTGCCCTTGACACTTTGAATTGGATCTACCACTAGTATGAATCAGACCAACCTGTTTAGGTTTATAGCCTTCTCCCCTTGACCCAAAACGTTACTCTCCAGAGTGAACAAAGCATTGTGGGTGGACTCAATTTGCGTGATGATATTGTTTATGTCATCTCCAGTTATTGACGACTTGAGAACAGCCAATGAAGTCTCCATAACAGCCATAGCCTCCGGTGGAATGTCGTCATACTCAGCCAAACTCATCCCCACGACGCTAATTGTACACTCAGCCTTTTCTTTGATCCTCATCAATCTTTCCCCAGGATCCTCTGACATAACAAGAGTGGCCACCTCAATGTCATCATCTTCTTGATCATCTAAGTCTTTTAGATCTTCCAGCTGATTAGAGAAAGAGAAACGATTACGATCAAGTTGATACCGCGCAGAGTGGAAAAACGAAAATTACCAGTATGGCTTTTCTCCATGGACGAATGATCTTAAAATACGCACGGTGGCCAGAACGGATCTTAGCTCTAATTAATTCAACATCGCTCCCTAACAATGAAGATTTGAGGTCAGAGAGGCAAGATTCCAGAGTACCCTCAACGGGAAAGATTTGAGAAGCCATTCGCATCTCCATCACCGAAATTATAGATTCAGCTTCGTCTTTAAGAAAGGAGAAAGATGAGAGATGATTATGTTCTAACGACGAACGACAAAGAGAAAAGCTTCTAAAACGAAATCTTGCAGTGCGATTTCAAAGTTCCTCATCTTTCTTCTTAGATATCGGGCACTTCCTCCCATTGTAGACAGTGTGTGAGAATCCATGGGAGTAGAATCGTTGAAACTATGGGGAGGGAAGAAGAAAATGTTATCATGGGGAATATGATGTTTTGGACTTTTTAATGATGATGATTATATTATATAGGGACTGTTAATCCGGCTAATTATTTGTTTTTTAACCCGCAAAAATTGAGAAAAAAAAATTACAATAGTATATTTTAATTTTAAGGAAAAACAAACAATATTAAAATTTTGTTTGTTTTCATAAATTGTATCACTTTTTATATACTGATTATTAATTTATAATATTAAGGATCAAATATTTTTATAATTTTGTGAACAAGATATTTTTATTATTTTATCATTATATTTTAAAACCAAAAAATAATTACTAACATATTATGTTTATTATTTTATTAAATATTAATTTTTTTATAAAGTTTTAATTGTGCTTTCTTGAAACTTTTGCTACTGAATTTTGTTTCAAGATTTGGGAAATCTTGTTTCAATATAAGAGCATGATCAACAAGAGTTGTTAGTAAATATTTTAATGGGTTGTTAATGAATTAAAAATAATTAAATAATCTTAAATTCATTAGCAACTCAATTCAAAGTTGCTAATTTTACCATTTTTAGCAACTCAATTCAAAGTTGTTAAGATTATTTAATTGTATTAAATTCATTAGCAACCCTATTACAAAACCTTTAACACTTATGGTTGATTATGCTCTAAGCACACAAAGAATTGGTTTTGTATCAGGTACCTAAACCAATCTCATCGACACTCATTTCAGTAAAATAAAAATACAGCAATTATACCTGAATGGTTGTGTACAATGTTTTAGAGACCCAACAAAGATTTCGGTTTGGGTTTCACTGAAATTCGGGGATCATATTACACCGCTAAAACCCAAAACCCCGCTTAAACCCGATGAACTAGTAAAATTTGATTCGGACGATTTTTGGTGTGAATATTTTTTTTTTTTGTCGGCTACTTGATTTCATTAAAGCCCAAACGGGCCACGTACAAGTGGAAACATACAAGCCCAGCAATATTAAAACATTAAGCCCAGACATCATGACCCATTACAACTAATGAGATAAGGATTAAGAGAAGGTTTTTGGTGATAATATAAAACAAAAGCGATTTATGATTAATCCTTCGGAAATATTTTTTTTTTTTGATAATTTAAGAAAAACAGCGTGTAATAAGCAAACAGCTAGCTTTTTTTAATCACTTTGAATAAAAAAAGTTTTAACGATTTTATAATTTTCTTTAATTATATTTTGCAAGTGAGATTAAAATATTTGCAAATATTAAAAGAGATGCTTTTTTTTTTGACGTGATTTTATATCTATGCTTAAATCCAGTACAAAATAAAATATGAAATTAGGAGACTTTTTTTTTTTTTTTGGTTTTTTAGTAGTTTATAAATGATGTCTTTCAGAGAAAAAAAAATGATATGTCTTTCTCTCATCTATCTCTTTAAAGCGAAGACATAACCATCCAAAAAAAGAAGAAAAAACCCAAACATTAAATCGATGTCGAATTTTGAAGAATCGTTTCAAGGATCTCCCTATCAATCGCTTGAAACAAGAAGATCTTGACCTTCAGATCTTTGAGCTTCGCCTCTTCCAGTGCTCTTTTTTGTGCTTCACTGTTTGGTGTTGTTCCGACTTTCGCCATTGGAATCTCTTCCTCCACCAAGCTCCACAATTCTCTGCTTCTGAGAAAAACCTCCATTGTCATTGCCCATAAATCATAGTAACCATCAAACATCGGAATCGCTAGCTGCACGAATGTCTCACGACGACATCTCTCTTTTTCTCTTTTAATCTTACTCAAATTGATCTCTTACGCAAGCTCTGATACCAATTGTTCTAAACTTGCTAAAAGAGTTCGAGTTTATTCAATGAAAGATGATGGCTTAATATAGCCTTACAACCACAACTTGAAATAGCTAAACAAACGGAAACAAATATGACTCACGACTAACTTGTTTGACCTGAAACTACGGAACGAACAATGACTTATTCAATTGACTAATTTCTAACATATTTAAGGTCAGAGAGGCAAGATTCTAGGATCAGAGTACCCTCAACGGGAAAGATTTGAGAAGCCATTCGCATCTCTATCACCGAATTCAGCTTCGTCTTTAATCGCTAACTGAAAGAAAGGAGAAAGATGAGAAATTATGTTCTAACGACGAACGACAAAAAGAAAAGCTTCTAAAACAAAAATTACCAGTGCGGCTTTCTCCTTCTCCTTCTCCGGCGTCGGATTTCAAAGTTACTCATCTTTCTTCTTAGATATCGGGCATTTCCTCCCATTTTAGACAGTGTGTGAGAATCCATGAGAGTAGAATCGTTGAAACTATGGGGAGGGAAAAAACAAATGTTATCTTGGGGAATATGATGTTTTGGACTTTTAATGATGATGATTATATTATATAGGGACTATTAATCCGGCTGATTATTTGTTTTTTAACCCGCAAAAACTGAGAAAAAAGTACAATAGTATATTTTAATTTTAAGGAAAAAACAAACAATATTAAATTTTGTTTGTTTTCATAAATTGTATCACTTTTTATATACTGATTATTAATTTATAATATTAAGGACCAAATATTTTTATAATTTTGTGAACAAGATATTTTTATTATTTTATCATTATATTTTAAAACCAAAAAATAATTACTAACATATTATGTTTATTAATTTATTAAATATTAATTTTTTTTATAAATTTTTAATTGTGCTTTCTTGAAATTTTTGCTACTGACTTTTGGGAAATCTTGTTTCAATATAAGCTCACAAATAATTGGTTTTGTATCATGTACTTTTGGGTACAATGTTTTTATTTGTATTCTGTTTCGGTCACTCTATGAACTTTCCTCATCCTTGTTTAACTACTCAAAATCTTATTTTTGTATGAAATTATGAAATCAAGATATTGAGCATGTTTCTGTTTATATTTTATTTTATCTTCCGATTTACTATTTTCTATTGCAAACTGTGAAATCGGTTACATAAACAATTTTACAACTGACAATTACAAGATCCTTATAGATCCACGTCTTTACTGTTAATTGATCTTATCATAACAAACGACTCTACATGCACAACGTTGAATATCTTTTGTAAGTTTACCTCTATTAATATGCATAATCATTATAAATCGCATCTTGAAATCCGAACCCGAGCCGAAAACCTAAACCCGATCGGGTTTGGTTCTAGATAAATCCCAAAGGGGGGGGGGGGGGGGGGCGGGTAGGTAAAACCCGAACTAGTATATGAGTAACTCGAAGTTAACTAAAAGTCTAAAACTATTAACCATATTTTAAGTAAGTTTGGATAATTTCAGTACTTTCGGGGAATTTAAATATGTTTTACCGGATTTTTCAATTAATTAGGATATTTTCGAATATTTTTGGATAATTTTTTACCGGATAATTCGAATAATTTGGATAATTTTAAATATTTTCCAATACTTTTAGAAATTTTTTTGGATTTTTGAATAGTTTTGTGTACCTAAACTTGAAAAGAACCAAACCGAACATGCCGTTGATCCTTCCTCTATTTCTGTTAAGTTTTATGCATCTTTATTTTTATTTTTTTAAATAATATTTCAATGATACAAAAAGAACCATCCATTGAATAATCATATAAGGGTCAATTGGTTGTATAACCAAAAAAACATAGATATGTAATAATCTAACTAAAAACCTAAATTTAGTAATTAGGATTTATTCCCATCCAAACTAATTTTACTATATAAAGTTTGATGCGTCAAACTTTGTAATTAACTAAATCGAGACATGTGTCAAGTCAGTTAACTAGATTTTGACAAATGTATATAAGTGTAAAATAATTTTTTTTTATTAGATTTAACCATATTTTAAAAATTTATCTATTTATTTGTAAAATAGTAAAAAGCAAACCTTATTTAAATAGGATTAGAAAAATCTAAACATAATTTAATAGGATTACGAAAACCAAATTATTTGGAAATATATGATGTAATTTAATTGAAAATCAAATAATATAAAAAATAATGGGGCAATTACAAAAATGTCATTTTGTGTGTGTACATTTGCAAGAATGCCACTTAGGAGTGTTCATTTGCAAAAATTTCACTAATTATAGATTTAAAAAGCATATATCTTAAAATTCTAAACCCTAAAAAATGTTTTGACCCCTAAACCCTCAACACTAAACCCTAATAGAACATAGTTAACCCAAACATAAATAATATAAAGAAAAAATAATTTTCAAAAAATGGCATTTTTGCAAAGATTTCAAAAGTGTGGCATTTTTGTAAAATGACATTTGAAAAGTGGCATTTTTTGAAATTTTTCAAAAAGAATACTACTTTCTCAATCTAATATTATTTACTTTTATGGGGTGGTTTAATCTACTTTCCTACTTTATTGTTTGGTAAACCTAATTTAAATTGGATTAAAAAAATACTTATTTTAAATATATGATATAATTTAATACAATACGTAAATAAAATAGATAAATATTTGATAGACTTCTCTATAAGTAGTAAGTGATTTTGTGTTGACGTTCTCAACCTTATTTTATTTATTTCATGGAGTACCTTAAATTTGTCTTTCTTTATATTTGCATAGTAAAATAATAAAAAAGTTTATATATTTTAAATAGGAATAAAACTAATAATTTGAAAAAATGTGATAAATTTAGGGGTTAATTAGCTTAATATTAGTTTTGGGGTAGATAATTAGGTTACTACCACGTGCATAATGAAATTTAGGTATTTAGGAGAGAGGAAAAAAACTGGACTAATTTGCCCCTGCGAAATTTGACAAAGAAAAATGGTAAAAAAAATCATATCAAATATTTATTGTCGATCATTTAAAATCCCTAAAAACCAGAAGAGATCTAGTATGCATTATAGTAATCAACTATACATATATATTATAATAGTCAACTATACTAGTATATATTATATATAGTAGTCAACTATACTGGTATATACAAGATTTATTAGATCTGATATATATTATAATATATATACATAGTAGTCAACTATATTGGATTATAGTAGTCGACTATACTGGTATGTATTATATGTAGTTCATTAGATCTTAGTGTTAAGTGTTAATGCATGTGAGGTTTCCATATGTTGATAACACATTTCTTTATGTAAAAATATAGTTAACTATGTAAGCCTTATAGCTAATTATCCATGTGTTAATTATAGTTGACTATTACTGGGTATTGTATAGATATAGTTAAATACGTAGGTCTTATAGCTAACTATCCATGTGTTGAGTATAGTTGACTATTATTGGGTATTGTGTAGATATAGTTAACTACGTAGAATAACATACATAGCTAACTATTATCATAAACATACTTACTTGAGTTCTGAATATAGTTAACTATACCAATCTCCAGCGGCGGTTCAATTTAACCAGAAGATGGGACGACAATGGAGATTTTAAAAGAGGAGAAGAAATACAATCTTAATCTATGGCTGAAGATTTTTGATCAATGGCAACGAGATAAGACAAAGTGATTGAAAGTTGATTTTATGGATCACCAAAGAGAGATGAGATCCATTATAGTGTTTGTGTAGTAAGAAGAAAAAAAGAGATAAAATCGATTATGGTATTTGTGTAAGATGAAGAAGAAGAAGCTCTGTGAAGAAAAAAAGTCGATGGAAGAAGAAGAAGGAGAAGAAGCGTTGGAAGAAAAAAATAGAAAAAAAAAAAATAAATTAAGATTTTCTTTTTATTGTTTTTCATTAAGGGTAAAAATGGAAGATCACCATCTAATTTTGTTAGTTACTATATTTTATTTTATTGGATGTTAGATAATGAATTTGATTATCATTAGATAATATAGATGTTAATTTCCCTAAATTTAGTTGTAAATCAAAAAGCAAAAACATAGATATTAATAAATAAATATTATACTTCTCAATCAATGGTTTTGCAACAAGGTTCTTAATTTTTATTTTTTTATTTTGATGGGTGATTTAATTTTGTTTTCCACAATAAAATATTTTATTTTCTTGCATGTTTTTAAAATATTAAATTACAAACCCGCATATATGCGAATCCTTAATCTAGTAGGAGATAAACATTTTTCATTAGATTTAATACTAGTAGTCTAGTACCAACGCATCCGGTAACAGTTTCAGTTCAAGAGTACGACAACAAATCAATGAACAACACCAATGAAAATAATCTTAAGTATTCGAATATAAAGTGACAATAATGTTGAAGACTTGAAGTATTGTAATGCATCAAGAATATCGTAGTAGTATGGCATTAAAGACAATAACAAAGTGTCTTTGTTACCGCCTAAGGTTTTGTCGATTCTTGCTTCTTGATCGATATAGTCCAGAGAAGATCTGAATCAGATTCGACTGTGATTTTCTCCCCTTTAACCAAGTTCGACGTACTTATCAACCCACCAAATCTCATCTCAGTGTTGGCTATGAGAGGATTATAAAACCATAGTTAGATCAATTTAGTGATAATGATGACGATGATGATGTAAGATGATACTTACTGAGATCCCATTTAAGCCCTGTGGTTGTGGTTTTGGCAGATGGAGTTCCAATAGGGATGAGTCCACAGTGAGGCCCTTCGAGAGAGGACTGAATTTGAATCTCATGTCGATGAGTCTTTGGAAGGAGTTGGATAAGGCAATCATCAGATAAAAGGATTATCCTTGTGTCTGGATACCGATACAAGACATTGAGATTACCGGCTTCATGATCAAATCTTCCTCCGAGTGCCCCTGTAGCAAGAATTTGGAGCTACCAGAAGAAAGAAAGAAAAAGTTGAAAATGTTAAAAACGTATGCAGACAAACAAAACACAGAGCTTTTCGCCTATCATTAACTTACTTTCGAACCCTCTTGATTCAAAGTAGAGTCACGGATATACAAGATGCATTTATCAAGATCTGTGGTATCTTGATCATGAGATTCATCTATAACCTTAGTTCCCTGAGAGAAAACAAAAAAAGCACCAAGTAGAACAATCAAAAACCGAGATAAAAGCTATGTCGAATCTCACAAAGACACCAAACAATGTAATCCAATGCAAAAGAAGAATACTCTCAAGGAAAAAAACACACAAAGAGCTTACCAAGCTTGCATAAAAGTCGAGGACATCACGCCGAATAGAGTCCATATCTCCCTTGATAACATCCGGTTTATACCTAAAATACAATCACACACATTCTCAAAACTCTCTCTTAAAGTTCAAATTTGGCTATAAAGACAAGATTTTTCCAGATTCAAGTAAAAAATCAACATATAATTTAGCACATATCAATTCATCTATGAAACAGAGTGTGAATATAGCTCTATTTAGGTATCTTCAGGGGAGACTCATTATTCCAATTAACCACCACCAGAGAAAAAAATCTCCCTAAATTTTCATAATCCGAAGCAGAATTTTCACAGAAATCAAACCTGTTTCGAACGACGAAAGCGTCTTCATGAGGAAAGAAGAGAGGTAATTCGTCGTAGATACGATTTGCGCCTCCATCAGCACAGAGACGAAGTTTTGCTGTTCTACACAGAAATTCGAAACAAGTAAACGAACCCTAATACCCAGAACGAGTCAAATTTCTAACGAAAAGAACGATTCATCGAAAAAAAGAGAAAGTACCATGTTCCCATAGAAGAGGAGTGAATCGTGGTAGATTCTGATTAAGAACAACGAGTGCGTATCTCGTTTTGTCGGCGGGAATCGACGGGAGGAGAAAGCTTGAAGAGTGAAACATTGCTGCCATGGCAGACACAGAGAGAGAGAGATTGTTTCTAATAAATATTTTGGTTGATGGAAAATCAATAAATGAGCAATAAATTACCAAAATTTGACTTTTCAAAGATTGACAAAATGGGCCATGTCTCATTGTCAAGCTGACGTTTTAACTAGCGTTTCCCCAAAAAGTGCGTTTATTTGTTTCTTAATCATGAAAAGGTGACTTTTTAACATTTTAGTTCCATTACAAACATAGAGATATTTGATGCTATTTCACATAACAATCCAAATACTTTTTTCTTACTAAAAGAAAGGATTTGTGGACCGTTGGTTTCAGGTTTCAATTTGTACAAACTGATTTAATATGCCGACTGTAGTTATTTCAATATGTTTGTTACATTATTTTGTATTATAGAATCAATCAAGCAAAGGGTTTTAAAGGAGAAAATAAATAATATTAGAAGAAAAAACATCTAAATCCTATGCATTAATACTATTGTACATCGGATGTTTATAAAAATTTGAGACTATTTCTGAAGAAAGAAAAGAATTGAGGGGCTGCGAACAAAACATTTTTTAGACAATTCAAGAAGAGGACACTTCTCTCTCTCTCTCTCTCTCTCTCTGTACATAAATTTATATAAATTAAAAGGATCAAAGAGAGATTTATATATATTTCATAAAGGAAGAAAACCCAAAACCTCTCTGTTTTCTCTCTGTTTCTACATGAAGTAGCTGAGTGATGTCTTCTTCCTCGAGCCTCCTTCTCCGTAAAGCTCGTTCCATTGCTGAAGTTCGTTCATGTTCGATGAATCAGACGACACACTCGCACATACCTACAATCACACAAGAGTCCATTAAAGTCTCAAAACTTGGACCAAATGTGAAACTAACTTTGTATGTTTCAGTCTCTCAAACCTGTTCATGTGCGACCTTGAAATCATTCATGGTCAAGGGTCTAATGTCTGTACTGCTATATAACTGTGGCATTGGTTGATTTTCGGCTTCAGCCACACTTTTCTCCTGTGAATCAAACAAAGCATTGAGTTCTAATTTATAGAAGGAACCCACAACCATAACAACACCATTATTATGCCTTAAAAGTTAAAACAGAGCCAAACCTTCTTTTCTTTTTCCAGTAGCTCTCGAATAGGAAGATGTGCCGCAGTCACACAAAGATTCTGCAAACCAAAACGATAATATTCAGTAGAGTTTTTTACAAGAGACGAAACGATTTTGCTTTGGATGGAGGAAATTACACACCTTTAAGTCACTTCCTGAGTACCCATCTGTCATACTTGCTATAGCTTCTAACTCTACATCTTGTGCCATCTCTTCTTTAGCCAAAATTACGCTCAAGATCTTCGATCTGTTCGCTGAATCTGGCAGATTAACCATCAACCTGTACATAAGATGTACACTCTAAGTGCTTGCTCTGAAGATTACAAAGATACATAAAACAGAGAATTATCACTTTATTACCTTCGCGGAAGCCGTCTAATTACTGCTTCGTCAAGGTCAAATGGTCTGTTGGTAGCAGCTAGTACTAATACTCTTTCTCTATCCTTCGTCCGTAAACCATCCCAGTTTATCATGAATTCATTCTTCATCTTACGCATAGCCTCATGTTCTCCTGGATTCTCACGTCTTCCCAACATGCTATCAACCTAGATAATTTCATTCCCATTGAAGAGGAAAAAAGTGAAACCAACTAAATTACAGGGGAAAAAGGCATTCAAAGAAGCATAATGCAAGGAGAGCTAACGATTTGCAACATACCTCATCAACAAAAATGACGCTTGGAGCTATCTTACTTGCTAAAGAGAAAACAGCTTTAACATACTTCTCTCCCTCACCAAACCACTGCAATGAACATAGTAAAATAAGAAATTGAAAGATTTCGAAATATATAACAGTCAAGTTAGAATCACAGAGGAAGTATTACTTAACAATGTCACAATTTAAGAAATAAATACCTTTGAAGTAATACTGGACATTGAAATATTGATAAAGTTTGCACCAGCCTCAGTAGCTACAGCCTTTGCCAACATTGTCTTCCCTGTACCAGGCGGTCCAAACAACAGTATACCCTTTGTAGGCTGCATGAAAAGAAAAACAGTTATATTTCAGTTTCCAGAGAAGAGGGTGAAACAGACACTTGAATACGGATCGGGAAAAAGGTACCTTTGTAAGTTGGCCTTTGCCAAACAATTCAGGTCTTTGAAGAGGAAGCATCACCAACTCCTTCAAGGTGTCTTTCACATTTTCCAAAGCCCCAATATCATTGAACGAAACACCAATATCGCTTGGGGGAATGACATCTGACAGGAGTTTTTTCTCGAATTCATTCTCAGTAACTACATCCTGAAATAATATAAGCATTATAACTGTTAAAAATCCAGAAAGTTACTTGGGAGGCAAAATGACATAGGATTTATGAATATTACTTTCAGAGATTTCTTTGTGCTCTTGTTTTCATTTTGAATTCCTTGCAACACCTGCAGGCCAGATGTGATACTGCAATACACACCAAACGGTTATTCACAAGATAATATCACAAGTGCAATACAAATAGTACTGCAGGATCTATATTCCCGGGTTCCTAATCTAAGAAGTTCACCTTTCTGCCGAGATGATAAGCTTGTTGTCTTTGACCGCAGGTTCTGCGCAGCTCATAAGATGGTGACTCAAAGCCCAGCCAACTACTTTCTCCACACCTATTAATTATAAAGTTTTCGGTTAGACAAATAACCAAACGCTCAAGGAAGCACGAGAAAAGGAGAAGTTAAAGATGCCCACTATCAGAAGGAAGGGTTTGATCTTTGATGCACAAGGTTTCAAGGTCAGGGCAAGCAAGACGGTTTTTGCTAAGGACCTGCAAGAGCCATTAACAAAGACATAAGGAAAATACAAAAGAAGAAAAAGACGGACATTTAGATAGACATGGGACTTCATTGAAAGATACTCACCGCACGGATGCTGGTAATATTAGCTTGAGCCTTCATGAACTCTGTGTCACGTTCAAGTTTTTCCTTCCAGTCCAACAGCAAAGCTTCATCCTATTATGTTTTAAGGACACAAGAAAATGATATAAAAAGAATCTAATGGCCCTAGAAAAAGAAAATAAGGAGTAAAGGCTCAGACCTCAGGTAACTGGATGGTCACTTTGTTAGGAAATAGCCTAGTGACTTGTTTCACTGATTTAGGCATTTCTTTGTTTCTATCCTGCAGTCTACCACCAAAGTTATCCTGTAGATGACATTAAAAATTACTCCCAAACACATCAAAAGAGACGGTATATAATTTTTTGCATGTGCATCATATAATACATATATATATTAGATGCCTTGCAATCTTGAAAAATGGAAACTAACATACCGGAAATGCAAGATCCAGCAATGCTGTCTGGTTGCTGCCAAACTTTGTGAACAAGAAACCTCCAGGGTGGGACTGAAATTGAAATATCAAATAACCAATTAACCATTTTGAGAAGAACTTACGAAACTTAAGACAGCTTAAGCATATAAAAAGAGAGATTAAATAGAATTCCTACTTTCTCCTTTCGGCTGTCCAACTGGGTTTGTGAGGCTATGACAACAATGTTCTCCTTTAATTTCTCAAGCTTGCTCTTCAAAGTTACATACACATCTGTGTTCCCCAAAAGAGATTTCTCAATGTCTTTCAGGAACAATATCAATGATCCTTTTTCACTTTCTTTAGAAGCCACCTACAATATCATTCAAAAAGATTAAAGGGGTTTTGTAGCTACAAGGACTAAGTAGTACTCTTCAAATTGAATAGGGAAGCAACAAAATGTGGTAAGATCTACCTCAAAGATTTCAGTAATAGCAAGTTTATCAGCATCATCACTGGAAGAACTATCTAACCGAAGTGAACTCGCTGCACACGAAGAATGTCATTACTACAATTAACTTTTAACGCAAATGTACAGATAATAGCACGGAAATTACCAGTACAAAAAAAACCATGCCCTTCTTCACATAGACCACCAAGATCATTGCCGTCTGATATCGACTTATCAAATCTAACCCCGATTTTTGAAGATCCGTTGTCTTCAAACGCAAGTAGTACTTTGCCCTGGAAACCTATTGCCGGTCCCCTAAAGAGAATAGCATGACAAAAGAAATAAAGTTGAGCTTTGATAACAACAATCTACATCAGATGAAAAGACTTCAAACAAAAGAAGAGAAGAAAAATAACAAACAATACCTAAGTGGAGCTTGAAGAGAAGCAAGTGAAGAAGTTGGAGGGCCTACAAACTTTACTCGATCACCTAAGAATTATAGAAGTGCTTGTTCAGCAACACACAAGTGGCACAATAACAAAACTGAAAATAAGACATAAGCAACCACACCTGCTTTAAAGGTGTAACTTTTAGAGGTTGCAGTTGACGTTTCTTGCCTCGGAAAAGCCTGACCACTCAATGTTGATCCACCTGTTATATCAGCCTCAACACTTGAAGTTGGTTTCTTATGCTGCAAAACAGCAGCTTGTGCAGCCTGTACTGCTCGTTTAGCAAACACAGTCAGTCTTTCACGCCTGACACTTTCTTTAGTAGAATCTGTTTCCTTGGCTGTCGGTCCCTGAAGCCATCCAGAAACAGTAGAGAATAAGCTAGCAGTACTGTGTAAATCCCAATAAGTGAACAGACTGCCGGGACAGATAAAGGTTCTAAGGCATTTTGAACCAATAGTCAAAAGTGCCCAATTTATCACCAATATGCTAGGGAATTTAGGATAGACAGCAAAATATGCATAAAATCCGCCACCCAAATAAGATAAAGAGAATAAAGGCTAAATGGAAGTTTACCCCAGGTAACAAAAGAGAGTCAACAATCATCAATTTGGCCCCAAAATGTTTCGCAAGCGCTTTTGCTAACGTTTCCTGATATATTTCAGAGCCTTCCAAAATAACAGATTAAAATTTTGTTAGGGAAAATGGTAATGAGAAACAAAAGAATTATAAAAAATACTTTTACACAGTATTTTTTCATACCAGCTGGTCCAGAGAGCAAGATACGGGGAGACATTGTTGACAATTCTGATGTATACTTTGCATACTTGCTTCCACACTTCATATGGACATATGTTGTTGTTATCAAAACATCCTTAGTTGTGCCACTGTGACAATTCAGAAAGTTGTTTATTTTAAACTTGGAACACCATAAAACGTGGTCCATCTTGCCATAGTTTGTATAATAGAAACTATATAAAAAAACTACCAACCTTAAGAAATATGGGAAGTTCTCAAAAGAAACTTCTATGTCTTGAGGGTTGAGTACTCCTCTCTGCAAACTATCTGTATGTGCTTGACGTCTAGTTGATACCAACGCTGATGAACGGTCAGGTTCTTTAAGAATTTCAACTGAATCCCTTCGTTCATCCACCATAAGTTTTGAAATGCTACCCCTTAAAAATTCAGGAGAATCCCCAAATAAGCGCAGAAATGGTCTGAATTCATAACTAGGAATATTTCCAGCTTCGGCTTCTTGAAAAGGATCCATTTCATTTCCATCTGCATTCTGGTCATCGTTGGCAGCACAAGAAGTCGAAGCAACAGTTTTCTCCGTTGAAGCAATAGCAGCATGATCATTGTTACTATCAGCCTCGTTCATGTCAACATCCGGAATACAATCATTGCAACTAGAAGGCAGCACAGGAACTTCTGAATTTTGCTGCCTTTTGACATTTTTAGCAGTAGGTGGTAAAAACGGGACATTGTGCAACTTTGTTAAAGACAATAAAGAGGCCCCATCAGCAGATGAAGAGTCTCCTGCTCTTGTCTCAACATGAAACCCTTTCAAAGGGGCACTCTGTGCTTCAAAAATGCTCAATGAAGAAGCTCTGTCTGGAGCAGCTAGATTTTCATCTTTAAGAGGCTGAAATATCTGAACGCTTGTCAAGAAAAAAACAGGGTAACCACTGAAGCGAGATAGCAAGAACCTCACAGATATATGAATCAAAAGATAAAAATATAATTCCGAGTTACGGAATGTAGATAACATCCAGAACACTCTTAAAAGGATACATAAGCATGTTTCCCAGGGGTGCTGAAGACAACCTCATCGCCACCCCGCAGATGAACACAAGTACTCCTTTGGTAAACCTTGCCATTGACCTGAACAAGAACTCCGTTTCCTATTATCTCCAGCGATGCAACTGACGGACCTCCATGCTGCCAAACAGAAAAACATTATAAGTAAAAGGCTTTTTGTCCTTAGGCTAGTAGAAGACAATTAGATAGATGTCCATACCTCAGACTGCCTAACTTCACATAGAACGCTGGGCATAGATTGATCTTTAATACATAAATCGCATCCTCGCCGTCCAACAGTAAACACAGAGCCCCTTATGATACGATGAGGGTTCTGAAATTGCACATAATTTTCTCAGGACAGTCAGAAACCACCAACTATGATGGCAAATTGAAGAACCCTAGTACACAATTCTTACTTACTTATCAACAACCATTTTCAACAATTCAAAAAGGGACAAGATTCAGGGAAGAGAACACAAACGCCAAGTTCATCAACATTGTACATTGTCAGAAAATACTCCACAGTGACCCATAATATCACATAACGTCGCGGAAAAAAACAAAACTTGACATTGCAACCAACTAGATTTGACCTCATAAACGAAAAGCCACGATCTTTCCTAAATTGCCCGATCGCAGACAGCTAAACCTCACTAGGCTCAATTTGCTGACAACCACACCCAAATGCGAAACATGCAAAACTACATATAAACCAATCACAGCAAATAACTCACCTGAGGATACTGAGAAAGCAGCTTTGCCCAAGGAGCCTTAGCAATCCGCTTCTTTGCAGATTTCGACTTCTCAGCATCAGCCACCACTTCACCTGTAAATCCCAAACCCAATTTCAATTCCACCAACAACCAAAACATATAAGAAAAGAGACAACTTTTTCCATGAGAAACCCGTAAAAAGAACAACATGCAAACATGCGAACCTGCAGGTGTAGGCGTCACCAAGCCTTCAACTTCTGGATTCATGTCGGTATCAGGACAGTTTTCCATCGCCGGTACATCGGTTGTAGTAACTGGCCTCTCCCCATCATTAGTCTGTGGATCAGAAGTTCTCAGTTCCGGCTCTCCAGATTCCGATCCAGGATCCGAAACCGGATTTTGATTCTCAATCGGCACCTCACTCGCAGACGAAGACCCTGCCGGTTCCGCCGCCGCCGCCGCCTAGGGTTTCCCCAAAAAAAAAAAACTCAAAATCAAAATCAACGAAAACGAAAAAACCACAAAAACAATCGAAAATAAAAAAACCCAGATTCAAATCAATGGATTCACAAGCGGAATCCACAATTCGAATTGAAAAATCAACGATTTCCGACACGGATTGAAAACGAAAGCACTAACGTTGGCTTCGATCTTAACCTTAGATCGTTTGGTAGGCCTTGACGATGAAGTTTCAGGAGAAGAAGAACAAAACCGTTTCGAAGCCGAAGAGCTACGCCTTGTCTCAACCATGTCTAAACGAATCGAATCTCTCTTCTTCTTCTTCGCCGCCGCTTGATCCAAAGAAGAGACGCTTCGCTCGATAGATAGAGAGAGAGATTTCGTAAGGAATGAATGATTTTACTGCAAAGTCAGTTTTATCTCTTTTTTTTAATCCTAAATATTTTAGACCTGCAACTTCTTCCTCTTATTTATATAAGTGCGTATCTAAACATTATAAATAGGGATAAATATTTTTGTCAATATTTATTATTTCATTATTTAACTTTAAGAAAGTATTTTATCCTCATACTAATATTTCAAAAAACGACAAAATAAATAAATTAAATCAGCTCCACTTGAGCTTTTGACCAAAGAAGAATATAATTTAGTTAAGATATTTGAGGGAAGAAGAGATTGATTCTCTTTTTACTTATTGTAAGAGATTAAAAATCTAACGCCCAACGGTCAATATTTGATTTTGCCTAAATATAATTAAAAACAATTTCGAACTTGCAGCAAGAACCATAGAATATTCTGCATGCTAGTAATTTGTCGCTCATATTGCAACGTTTCATCTTTAATTTTGAGTTTTAAAATGTTGACAACTTGAAATTAATATTATATAAAAAATGTTGACAAGTTGGCATGCGTTTATTGCTATTGGAGTCACATAGTTGCAGCAAATCCATTTGAATTCAATCAATTTTATTCATAAGTTGTGTTCTTTTTCGTGTTTTTCAACTTTTTAAGATAAAATTTTAGATTGTGAAAGAAAATTACGTAACTACTAAACTACTTAGCAGTTAGGACCGAACCGAATGTTGTTGTATTAAGCACGTGTTCACGTGAACTGATCCCGCCATTATATTAGACAGTAGACTGTATTACTAAGGCCCAAGTAATAACTAGCAGAAAAATGTTAATGGGGTAAAGGCCCATTATTTCGGTCTACCCTCTAAAGCTAGGCCCATTAACCAAACACACGGCAAAAAACACAAGACTATTAATGGATGGAATAAGTCTGAAAATTTTGTGGCCAAGCATTTTGGCATACTGATTCACGAATGTTATCTTCTTTTAGGGTTTTAGATATTGAGATAGGGATAAATAAAAACAAATTCTCACGAGTCATGACTCTTACTCCCTATGTTTCAATTTAGTTGTCCTGAAGTTTTTCACGTAAATTAAAAAAATAATTAAATTTTATGTTTTACCTCTAACTAATACATTATTTTATTTGATATGTGTAGTTAATAAACTTAAACATTGAAATTGCAGAATAACAAGTAATATAAAACAAAAAAATAAGTATAGAATAACAATTAATATGAAACAGAGGTAAAATTCTTTTAGCTTTATAGTGTTTGAGAATAAATAGAAAATAATTGATTTTTTTTTTATCAACAATCACTATATATTAAATCAAGTTAAATAAAATGCAACCAATTTGGATAGTTTCTGGCAACCCTAATCAATAACAAAAACTATAATTTTGTCCGTTATGGAAACTATCTAGCACTTGTTATTGTAAATTTGTCAGAATTCGAATCTGTTGAAATCGAATAAAGCAACTCAAAGTCAACATCTTTTTACTTTGTTAGTTGTTAAGGGTTAGGTTGAGAGTTGGTCACACTTATGTGATACAGCTTGAGCACGTATCTAACATTTTTTAAACCGGTTCATCAGTCCGACTTTTAGAGGCGGCTAAGATACAAACCAAACCCGGTTTGATCCAACATTGGTCTAGACATAGACAAAGATTTAAAATAAAATCCAACACTTCATTGATAAACCCCCAAGATTACAAATCAACCAGGTTTTGATCAAAACATAGGTCTTTACTTATAAAGATTTTAATCAAAATTAAAAACACTTCATGGATCATACAACCCAAAGATTATTCACATCCAAATCCAAAATCCAACTTATAAAGATAAATTAATTAAAGAACACATAAACAAGAGAAGATATCTTTTTATTTCTTTTATGATGGATCTAACTCCTGCACCGAGCAATTGAGCTGCAGCCACGACTATACGGATTAGCCTGAGCTCCGTTCTGACAATTGTAATACGAAGCACCTCTTCTTGAACAAGGAACACTGTTCCGTTTCAAAGATTGATAGCTTATGTATTTAGTGGTCGCCAATATTCTTCTACTGATCTCTGAATCCATTTCCTCTTCCTCTGCTCCAATACAGTCAGCTATCGAACCGTGGCAGCTCGAGCCATGAACTCCGGTCTTCGTCCATTCTAGACCGTCGAGGTTATTGGCGAAACCGGCTTGGACCGGAGGTGAAGAGATGATCATGATGGTGATGAAGAAGATGAGAATCGTGAAGGTTTGGAGCAGAGCAAATGACTTAGCCATTTTTTTTGGTCTTTCTTATTTCTTTGGCTTGTATGGTGTTATTATTGTTCACTTAAGTTAATGTTTATATATACATGGTGAGTGCGTGGACTAAAGTTTTTGGTTTTTGTTAGTGGTTGAATTATTTTTGTTTTTGTGTTCTTTTTAGAATTGTTCTTATAAAGGAAAATCATAGTTTGATATATTTTAAAATTGATTGGTCAATCGAATTAGAATGATTTTATGTAAAAGATTTTTAAAACTATAAATAATCGTCATTATGCTATCTAAATTTATTTATGTATTTCGATATTCACAGAAATGCCACTTGACAATGATATTCAAAAAGATTTTATTAATGGGGGAATTGTTGGGAGTGGTTGAATATTTGTTAGAATCGACACGAAATGAACCAAAACGATTTGATATATTTGAGCGGTCAATCCCTTTCTCATTATCCATTTGAATTTTATAAATCAACACGTTACAATCTTTTTTTAATGATCTGAAAGCACTGAATCTAGATGACATTATAAATTTATAGTAGTAATTGCTTTCATCAATTCTTGGATATATTAAAATGCAGATTACTCTTCTTGGATAAAGGCATTCTTCAAGTTTGGATTAATTAGTTATTGTAAATTACAGTATTTACTCATCAAGAATCTCCATAAGTACCAACTACCAACTATCGATTGAACTACTGAATTTCAAAAATATAGTACTATAAAGAAATTATCATGGTTCGCTTTCTAAATAAAATACGTATTTTGAAACAACGAAAAGCTATGCTTCGTTTTCTCTGCCCAACGACCATGAAACGAGTTGGGCCATCGTTATCCCAAAGAAACAAAATTCTAAAATAAAACCTACCCCTTCTTTAATTAAGAGAACCTAATCGAGAATTTATTAGACTACCACTTTCTAATAAATCATGTTTTAAATACTATACAATACTTGAAAAAAGTCCCAATTTATTTGTCACCGAATCAGAACGCGTTACATATTTTTACCGACCTTCATATAATATTTACCACTCGGTTTCAAACTCGTATATAGCATATTGTTGACAAAGAAGAAGAAAAAAGTGAGAAGTTAACCGAAATCAGTACAAAACAATTTCCTTTTGAAAATGTGTTCACACATAGCATCAACCTCATGGACTTTGTGCACACAAACAAACAATACAAAGCTTTTAAGCTCTCTTTAGTCACTTCTAACGATTTATGAAGATTACACAATCAGTAAGAAAGCTACACAGTTTTATCTCTCTAACTTGCTGAGCACGTCATCCATCGGGGGCAACTCCTTTGCGATCTCAGCCCAATCCGGCATCCCCTGAAAAACATAGTTATTTCCCCTTACATCTCAGATGCACAAAACCGCTTTAAAAACTGAAACATAGGATCAATTTTTGCAACCAGAAGAGGAAAGGGTTCTTACTTTACCCGATCTGCGGACTCGACCATCTAACCGCAGTATGATGTACACGTCATCGCCAGGGTCGACTCCTGTAGATATCTGTTGATCTCTTATCCACCTGAAACAAACAAAACCAGGGACATATTCAAGACTTAAAAACAAAGTTTTCATCTTTGTTCTATCAAACTTTAATCAGCAAAAGGGAGATTAAAGTTTCGACCTTTCCCATTCACCAGGCGACACAGTCTCGGCCTTGAACCTGATTTCACCTTTCAGCTTCGATTTGGCAACTACCGATTGAGCCCGTGTATCGAAATCTTCCTACCAATTAAAGAAAAATCACTGCTTTGCAAAATGAGAATGAAGATGAATGTTTCCTTTCATTCCAAGATAGAATCTTTTCGTTTACCCCAATGGAAGGAAGAGATGTAGCTGCCTTTGAAGAAGCTCCAAAGCCCTTTATCTTTTCGATTTCTGGTGTTTTACGTTCACCCCATACCACAGGAACTAAGAGAACACCTCGTCTTAGGAGCTCGGTTCTGAATCTATCTGCTTTTTGCATGGCAAGTGTAACAGTCTCTTTTTTTCCAGCTAGAATAACCTAACAACAATGTCAATCACTTAGCCAATTCAGAAACATAAAGGCTAATAAGTACTCAAGGCAACAAGAAGTGGGACAAAAGACTCACGGGTCGAACTGTATCCCTTAGTTGCACAAGTTCAACAACACGGTTGGTTGAGAGGCGTAGTGGTAACCGAGAAAGAGTCTCGTCTCGAGTTATCTGAACCATTTGTTCTTCCTCTTTCTTATTTTCCCAAAGGAACAATGAAACCAGAACAACAATACCTGTACATTGCTGTTCCAAAAGCTTAGTCATATAAAAAGTGCGGAAAAATGGAATTTTAGATTCAAATTGTGTCTACGACTCACCTCCAATGTTAATTGCAGCATTTCCTGTAGTTTCCAGAAGATCTGGAGCACCATCACCGCCTCTAATCGCCTGAATCAGTCTTGGTACTGTAAAGAACGTCGAGATACCTGCTGCTGCTGCGAATGCAAAATAAAAGAACTTCCTAAAGCCACGAAATGGAGCTCGTACTTCACTGATGAGTTTGAGATCTCTTCGGAAACTATCGCCAATATCTTCCCCGCCTAACCTAGCCTGCACAAAATTGGAAAAAGTTTTTGCCAATGAGAACAAGACCTCTTCTAGATAATAAGAATCAAGAAAGAAAAAGGAGAGTACAAGACCTCTTCTTGCAGCTCCTTAAACTCGGGTAATGCACGAAAGGATGCCAAGTCGGGATCGTTAAGAATCGTTGCAAACTTCAGATTATAATCTCTCAAAGCAATTCTCAAACAATCAGCAGCTTTTTTGCCTTCACCCCTACCTCGAGACGATAAACAATAGAGGATTGAAATAAAAAACAGAACAATGATCTCATCAGGATCTTCAAAATCAGTGATTCTTCGCAGATTCATCGGTATATAGTTCGACATTCTTACCGGTAAGCATGACAACATGCTTTGTTATAGTAAGCAGCTTGAGACTCAATAGGATTTGGATCCAAACTCAGTGCAGTTTCAAACTGAACAAGAGCATCTTTAACCTAAAAGAATCCAACAACACAAATCAGTAGCATTCAACTAGTGAAAGTAACTAAATTTCATTGAATTAGGGTTTAACAATTTCTACAGAATCATACAAACTCAATAGAGAAATTCGCCTAAAATCGACTGACACAAATTTTCATCAGAATTCGATTTGTAGAACTAACCCGTCCTCTTTTGAAGAGATCAAGACCAGTATTAACGCAAGACTCAGCCGTGAGATCATCCGTCGGAGAATTTGGAGACGGAGGAGAAGACGACGGAGAAGAGGAGGAAGCGAAAACAAGGAGATGGGAATCCAAATTCCGGCGAGAATCGAAAAGGGTCCCGTCTCGTGGAAGTAGACATAACCGTCGTTTCTTCGCTCTCGAGTAAGGATTCGAGACGCGGCGGAGGAAATGGCTGTTTAACGACGGAGCTGTAGCCACAGCCATTCAATTCTCTTCTCCGATTCCCAAAAATAACCAAAACTTTTATCTTAAAAACGCTTCCTTTTTTATTTTCGGAAATTACAAATATATCTTTTTTTATTACGTAACTGTCCACGAAGTTTTATTTAATGATGATTACACCCCAATAAACAGAGGAAACACACTCGAAGACAAAACAGAGTCCACTTAAAGCAGGAGGATCTTCAGAGAAGAAGGTCTAGAAGTAATGTCAGAAACCCAAGAACTGACACGTGGACGTTCATCAAAGAGCTTCTTTGTAGTAGGAGTACCAAGCAAGTACTGAATCACAGGGATATGGTGAAGATCAACCAAAGTGAAGTGATTACAAGCCAAGTACTTAGACTTACCAAGCTTAGCTTCGTAGTTATCAAGCACTTTGGCTAACTTAATCTCTTCTTCTTCAACAATGGCTTGGTCTGTGGTCAATCCAAAGAAAAGTTTGTAGATTTTCTCCCAACCAAGCTTTGAAGCAACAGGGTCAAACTCATGAGCTTCTATTTCCATGCCCATGGCCATGACTGCCATGTTTTTGGTGCCAAGTGGGAGAAGTTGGTTTCCTTTTTCTGCGTACGCATGAGGTATGTATTGAGTAATTGCTCTTGATTCTGTCAAAAAATGATATTCAAAAATCAAAATTCATTTGTGAGTGGTTCTGCTTTATTTAGTTGAGTGATGTTTTAGGCAAACAACATGAAAGTGTTTCTTGTTCACCGAAGAGCTTGAAGTCTCCATCCTCTAAGGCTGGAATTTTACCAAAAGGCTGCAAAGTAAAATTCAAAACACAACACAGTTTAAAGATTTTCATACAAAGATTCAGTATCTACATGGATCTATCTGTGTATGTTCTCTCTCTCTCTCTCTCTATCTCTCTCTCTCTCTCACACACACACGCACACACACGCACACATATAACATACTTACGTTAAGGGGGAGGAAAGGCTCTTTCTTGTGTTCACCATCTTTGAGGTCGACATGAACGAATTCAAAGTCGAGATTTTTCTCGTGCAGAGCTATAAGAACGCGTCTGGTTGGTGTAGAAGCAGCATGGCCAAAGACTTTGATTCCTGCCATTAATCAATGCTCTGTTTTTTATTGTTTACAGTAAGCAAAAGATTAATTACCAGAGAGATCTTGTGGAGTGTATTTATTAAAGCTAAAACAGAGTACTTTGTGAATAAACAAAAACCAAATCGGTGCCACCAATCTTGACTAATCTTTCTTAAGAGAAGATTACTTCAAACTCAAGTTGATTAATGTATTATATTCGTTTCTTCTGGTTCATGACTTGGGAACAAAGTTACTATAAAACATTTGAATCAGATAAAAAACCAGTCTATATATTAAAACTCATACTCGAAGATTACATCCAAATCAATCTCTCAATAAAAAAAAAAAAAAACAGAGTACACACAAAAGCAAAAAACAGAGGAAACACACACAAAAGAGAAAACAGAGTTTCTGAGGATTTAGGCAATGAGGTCATCACTACTGTTATTCAACCTTGTGGTTATTAGTTTGATTTAAAAGTCTACTTAAAGTAGGATTTTCTTAGAAGAAGGTCTAGAAGTGATGTCAGCAACCCAAGCACTGACACGTGGACGTTCATCGAAGAGCTTCTTAGTTGGAGTACCAAGCAAGAACTAGATTTATTTTCGATATTGCAGGTTTTTTTCTATGTTGCATGTTTATTTATATGATGTATATTTATTTTTTATGTTGCAAGTTTATTTTTTATGTTGCATATCTATTTTTTATGTTGTAGGTTTATTTTCTACATTGCAGATTTATTTTGGAGATTAATTTTCTATGTTGCAGGTTTATTTTCTCCGTTGCAGATTTATTTTGGAGATTTATTTTTTCCGTTGCAGATTTATTTTGGAGATTTATTTTCTATGTTGCAGATTTATTTTTTGTGGTGCAAATTTATTTTTTATGTAGCATGTTTATTTTCTTCGTTTCAGATTTATTGTCCTGCCAAAATCATGATTTTAAAGTTTAGATATAAAAACACAATGTTCAAAATTTTCAATTTTAATGGGAAAACACAATTCCGCAATTTTTCCGCCAAAATCATAATTTTACCGTTTTGATGGGAAAATACAATGCTCAATTTTTTTTAATTTTGGCAGAAAAATTGCGTAAAGTTTGGCGGAAAAGACAATTCCGTATTTTTTCCACCAAAATCGTGATTTTACAGTTTTGATGGAAAAACACAATGCTTAAATTTTTTAATTTTGTCAGGAAAAATGCCTAAATTTTGGCGGAAAAACACAATTCCGCAATTTTCTCACCAAAATCATGATTTTACAGTTTTGATGGAAAAACATAATGCTCAAATTTTTCAATTTTGGCGGGAAAATTGCGTAAATTTTGGCGGGAAAGACAATTATGCATTTTTTCAGCCAAAATCGTGTGTTTACAAAAGTTTTGAATTAGCAAACGAATAAACTCTTTAAAAAAATTTGAGGCGGTATGATGCCGATGATGATGATAAATTTATTTTTTTTATTTTTTTTTGTTACGATAAATTTATTATTATTAACTAATTTTTAATTATTTAAATTAAAATACAATGATATCATTGATAAACTCATTTAAACTATTTATCTATTAATTTAAGTGAGTTATGCATGAATCCAATTCATTGAAATGAGTATACCAAACCAACTCATACCCAAATAACTTGAATACTAAAGGAGTAAGGGATCAAATTCCAATTCCAGTGCAGTTCACAGCATTATCCATCCCGCCAAGACTCTAACTTTGGCGGCGTAAACCCTGGGATACAGTTACACAGCGGTGACGTGTATGCGGAACAAAAACTGTATGAACCACATAGCACAGGGTTATGCTCAAAACATGAATCATTGGATGACCATGACCGGCATGTCACCAAACCGTTTTACGTTCCAATTATCCACTCGGAAGTCTTTGTACATCACCCGTATAATAATCGAAAACATTCTTTCTTTTCTTTCTTGATCATCTTTTTATAGATCTTGCTCATACTCGAAGATTACATCCAAATCAATCTCTCAATAAAAAACAAAAAACATACACGCAAAAAGAAAAAAACAGAGGAAACACACACACAAAAGAGGAAAAACAAAGTTTATGAGAATTTAGGCAATCAAGTCATCACCACTTTTATTCAATCTTGTGGTTGATTTAAAAGTCCACTTAAAGGTGGACCTTTTGAGAAGAAGGCCTAGAAGTGATGTCAGCAACCCAAGCACTGACACGTGGACGTTCATCAAAGAGCTTCTTAGTTGGAGTACCAAGCAAGTACTGAATCACAGGGATATGGTGAAGGTCGACCAAAGTGAAGTGATCACAAGCCAAATACTTAGACTCACCAAGCCTAGCTTCGTAGTTATCAAGAACTTTGGCTAACTTAACCTCTTCTTCTTCGACAACGGTTTGGTCGGTGGTCAAACCAAAGAAGTTCTTGAAGGTTTGTTCCCAACCAAGCTTTGAAGCAACAGGGTCAAACTCATGTGCTTCTATTTCCATTCCCATGGCCAAAATTGCCATGCTCTTGGAGCCAAGTGAGAGAAGTTGGTTTCCTTTTTCTGCGTATTCATGAGCAATGTATTGAGTAATCGCTCTTGATTCTGCAAGAAAGGAGAAACTTTTGAGAAACTACAATGATCAAAAACCGAACCGAACCAAACAAAAACACTGCATGGTTAGGCTTAAATCTATAAGTGTTTTGGTTGTTTACCGACAAGCTTGAAGTCTCCATCTTCAAAGGCTGGAATTTTACCAAAAGGCTGCAAAAACATTTTCAGACCAAGATTCTTTGTCAGTATCTAATTGAAACATTGTTTTTTTTTATCTATTGAAATGATTATACTTACGTTGCGTGAGAGGAAAGGCTCTTTCTTGTGTTCACCATCTTTGAGTTCGATATGAACAAGCTCAAAGTCTAGATTTTTCTCGTGTAGAGCGATGAGAACTCTTCTCGTAGCTGTAGAAGCAGGGTGACCAAAAACTTTGATTCCTGTCATTAGTTTAATTCCTCTGTTTTTTTCTCTTACAATAATCTCGAATTTAACTAATGGTGAAAATAAGGACACATAATAGTGAAGTGTATTTATACAACGAAAACATACACAGTGACCATAATGGTGAAGCCACCAATCTTGAATACTCTTTGTTAGAGGGTTATTTCAAAGTTAAGTTGATTAGTGTAAAACAAACCAACAAAAACTTGAAATCGTTTCTATTGGTTCAAGATTTTTTGGAATAAAGTTAATATAAAACATTAAAATCAGTGAAAATATCAACCACCGCGTGATAACGACCAAAACTCTTTTATCTACTAGTCAATGTTTGACCAGCATTGTTGGTTTCACGTGAATCGTCGGGTGCTGAAATTATATTGGTGAGTGTGTTTATCGATTTCTTTCTAACTAATTATTTGATTCTATAGAATGAGTTTAACCGCCATTGAACAATGTTATAATACACTAATCAATTTAATTATGTTATTTCCCGAGAAAAACAAAAAATCATCCACATGTTCCAATCGTTAAAATGGTGTTTTCAAAATAATTACATGTTAGCACAAAAAAAAAAACTCTTATTGAAACCATTTTTCTGATGCAAAGTTTTACAAAGCCATCTAGACCCAATATACAATAAAAAGAGCAAATTTTGAAACACTAAGTCTAAACCCAATCATAAAGGCCCATGGAGATCTGATCTGTCTTCGAAGTTTCTGACTCTGGAAGCTGCATCGTCTTGCAAATCCCAGTTTCTCTGACTCTGGAATCCAAATTGAGTTTCATGATCGCCCCCGAGGAAACTTCAAACATCTGTAATCTTCTGACCAATGTGTCTCTATTTTTAATTTAAAAACCAGACACGAACAACAACAATAAAAGAAACAGAGATATATACACACATCGAAATGAGCTTCTATTAAGAATAAGTTTCCTTCCTAAATAACTTAAGTTATAGAATCTCTCAGTCCAGCAGTAACCTACTAAATCTAACTCCTCACCTAAACTATGTGTTGTGGAGAAAACTTTGATTGCCAAATTAAAAAAATTAGAGTGATGATAGCAAATTCGATATGGAGACAAACCAAGCTACTAGCATCGCTAACGATCAAGTGAATGGTCAAATGACAGGAGCCATGTTCGATCTGTTTCCATAGTTATGCGTAGTGATGTTAAAATAGGCCTCAACCCTGCGGGCCTGTTTTATAAAATCAAGCCCGTTTAGACCTGTTTATGAGTTAAAGTGTAAACGAATTTAAATGGCCAGTCCGTTTAGGCCCGATTATAAAACGGATTTTGATATAAATAAACGGGCTACCCGTTTGAGCCCGTTTAAGTTTTTTTTTTTTTTGGAAAGTAAAGCTTTTCAACGAAATGATGCATGATGCACTTTTACAAATATAAACAAAAAACTTTTGTAAGATAAAAGAACCAAAAAGTTTTATTGCCAACGACAAACCCATTGTAGGATAGAAAGAGTAAAATAAAACCAAAAGAGTGAAAGACCACAAAAAGCTTTGAAAATTTTCATGGCTAAGCCAAAACGAAAGAAAAATGGTAAATCCGAAAACAAATCCGACTAAAATACAATTCATAAATTAAGAATTTTGAAAGAGAGAAAGATCGCACTGCCATAGGGTTTGCTGGAGAGATTCAAGAGGAGTTTGGGTTGGTGGTGGTTGTCTCTTTCCTCTAAATGATGAAATTTCACGACGAAATGATAATTTTATTGAATTGTATAATTTATTCAAAATTGAAATATTAAGCTAATAAAACTGTTTTTGTTAAACGGGCCTAAATGGGCATGTATAATCCCGCAGACTTTCTTTTAAACGGGTGTTAAACGGACTTCTATATAAACGGATGTTAAACGGGCTTCTATATAAACGGGTTTAAACAGGCTAACAATAAACGGGGCAGGCCTAAACGGGCGGCCCGATTTAACATCACTAGTTATGCGATTCAACACTCTAAGTTCCTTTAATCCGGCAATCTAAGTTCCCTCCTAGATTTTAGTTCCAGCAACTGTTTTCTAGTCTATATCCATTCCCTAAACATACATCTATGCACATCCATTCCTTACACACCTACACCTATACAAGGATTCATACGCTACACATGCATCCTACACATACAAATCGATTATCTATACATACATATACAAAATAAAAGGAAAGAGATGTATACATCGAAATGAGTTTCCACTAAGAACAAGTCGGCTTCCTTCCTAAATAACTTTAGCTAAATCTAAATCCATAAATAAGTATCTTAATTCCTCACCTAAAATCTAAAATCTTCACCTAAACTCTTAGGTTGTGGAGAAAACTTGTATTGCCAAATTAAAAAAAAAAACTTGAGTGATGATGGCAAGTACGATATGAAGACAAAACCAAACTACTAGCATCGCTAACGATCAAGTGACTAGGCAAATGACAGGAACCAAGTTCGATTTGTTTTCATAGTTATGCGATTTAACACTCAAAGTTCATTTAAATATGGCAATACAAATTTCCTCCTTGATTTTGGGTTGTGGGAAAAATTCCAGCAATTGTTCTCTAGTCTACATGATTTTAATCCAACCAATTGTTCTCTAATCTAGGCACATGATCCATACCATACCCTAAACATACACCTATACAAGCATACATATTTCAATGTCCTACACATACACCTATACATACGCTTTACATATATATATATATAATTATTCAAACTGACCTCAATAAAAAAAACTCTACACATTCCGAATCTTGCATCAGAGCCGTTATGTATCCTTCTTCCCTCATCATATACTCAATCTGCACCATTCAAATTTACATATGTCAGTCAAGAGATTTAGTTAGAAAAATTCCACGAAACTTTTATAACCAAAACCCTATACGTTTTTTAATGTATAAAAGTTTACAAAACCCGTTATTATAATTATTTACAAAACCCTATATGAAACGTATAAAAGTTTCGTATTTTATTAAGTAAAATTATTTACAAGCACCCGTTTTATATTTACAAGCACCCGTTTTATATTTACTACAACATTATCTTCACTTTTAAACGTTTCATATAGGGTTTTGTAAAATTTTGGGTGCACAACATTGTTCAATGGACCGTGAGGCCACAAAACCCTATACGTTTTTTAATCAAGAATATGAGAACGCCTTCGGATCAAAGAAGCAACAAAACTCTAAATCTTGTTTTTTGCAATTTTATCAACCAACCAAACGCAAAAAAAAAGATTCTCTGGAAAAAAAAAGGAAGGAGATGATTTTATACCGTTTAGTGGAGTTGAAGAAGAGTCGAGATTTGAGCTTCAAGATCTCCACAAAAACTCCGAACCCCTGTGATTGTGACTTGAATCAACGTAACTCTGTTTCCAGAGTTTGCAGATTGAGGAAGGAAGCCTTGATCTTATAGCTTGATCGGTGTAAAATATTACCGTTGTGGTAAATTATACCCGTTATTATTCAAAACAAAACTTGATAATTGGGCTTAGTTATGGGTTAAACTCGGAATTATACTAAACAATTTGCAGAATAGTTATGGGCCTATGGGCTAATCTTAAAAGAATCTTTTTTGTTGTTGGTAAATATAAAACGGCATCCACTTTATGTACAGATGTGAAAGACGGCAAGGTGTGTTGACATGAACGGCGTTATTTTGTGTAAATTAACCACTCTTCTTCCGAGGTTACAATACAGACCGTTTCTCTTCCGTGATTGACGCAGTCCAGGACCGGAAACTCCCGCCGGAGCTACGTGATCAACCACCACGTGATAACGACCAAAATTCTTTTATCTACTAGTCAATGTTTGACCGACACTATTATCTTCACGTGGATAGTTGGGTGTTGAAATTGTATCGGTGAGTTCCATTTCCTTCTAACCAAGTACTTGAGATTAATTTTTTTTTTTTCCTTTTTGTCGACGTAAAACTTGAGAATAATTTTTGCATTTCCATTGAAATTTTTGTTTAATTATCATTTGCCTTTTATTCATAACATCAAACTTAAAGAAAACAAACAGAAAAACTCAAAGCAAACGCGCACACTCGCACAGAAAGTTCTCTGCTCTCAATAACCATTTATCTTCTTACCGTACCAAGCCTTCACATCACAGGCTTTCTTCCAAGCCGGTCTAGCAGTAATCGCAGCCACCCACCGGTGCACGCTAGGCCGGTTTTCGAACAATCTCTTTGCAGGTGTGTCCATAAGGTATTGTATATTAGGAAGGTGAAAAAGATCAGCCAATGTGAAGCTGTTACTAGCCAAGAAGCTGGAATTTTTGAGTCGTTCTTCGTAGATATCTAGAACTTTCTCTAGCAACGGCTCGGTTGCATTCACGACCTTATAGTCCGGCTTTTGACCCACCAAAGGCTTGATGGCTAGCTCCTGAGTCAGTATCGATGCGGGTGGATCGAACTCAAAAGATTCGATATACATCCACATTGTTTCTGTTCCCATTTTCTTGTGGCTTTTGAGATTCAGAAGTTGTGTGCCTCTTGATCTATGAACAGTCGCGATGTATTGTGATATGGCTCGGGATTCTGAGGAAAACAAAACTTTTATTAATTTCACCAGAAATTAAAATCGGAAAAAAACGTTGATGAGATCAGTTAGTAGTAAGTAGTTTAAAAATTGCTTACCAAACAACTTCAGATCTCCGTCTACCAAAACAGGGATTAGACCAAATGGCTGCATTAATAAACAAATGGTTAAACTTAAAACCTAAGAAGTAGCATAACTTGAATTACAAGTAACTAATCTCTAGGCCATAAACCCTAGTCATAACTAGTATATAAGTCGATGATTCATTGCTAAGTCATTTATAAAGTTGACCAAACATGTGTATCATTAATAAAAGGGTTTGGAGATCAGAACTCATAACGCGGTAGTTTAAATAGAAAACCTAATTAAGACCTAAACATTTATTGAACCACAATCTATCTAGAGGTAAAATTTACATTGATAGCGAGAAAACGTGGCTTCTTCTGTTCACCGGATCTCAAGTCAACGGTGATGGGATCAAACGAAAGGCCTTTCTCGTGGAGTACGGCGAGGACACGCCTTGTATTGGCGGAGTAAGGATACCCATAAAGCTTGTACCCTGCAAATTACATTCTCATCTCATCATATACTACCAATTGCAAGAATTAGAAGAAATAAACCCATAAAAGTATCCAATTATATTTGAACCCACTATAACAAAAACTCTATTCAGAATCGATAGTCCAAGGAAACGAAAAACAATGATTTTTTTCAGATAAAAAAATTATACCTGTTTTTGTTGTTGTCAAAGTGCAAAAAGGCCAACTCTCTAGTTATTTCAGTTTTCTTAGTCAAAACACCAAATAACCATTTATATACCAATTGTCGAAAAAGAAAAAATAATCACATTCAACTTAACCATAACATTTTTTGCTATAAATCAGAAATATAGGTGTTATTACGACTTACGAGTACCATGATCTCTGTGAGCTGATTCTTCACACCATTTGTAACATTGGTGACGACTCTCGAATGTTTGGTTACAATGATGGTAGCAACTGGTAAGTACATCGCTCGCGTTGACGCCCATCCCTACGACTCAAATTAAGAACACTTTCAAAAACCATTTGATATATAATATTAATGATACAGCAAAATACGAAAACATATAAACAAAATCATTACATGAGTATGGTTCATAAGAAATGACCATCATGACCACGAGGGTAAACGAAACCAATAATCTGGAGGAACCCATTTTTCTGCTCTCTCTCTCTCTCTCTACGCTCAGTTGTTTTTATATTTTCTCTTCAGGTATACTTGGTGTATATATATTCCTTATTCATATATTATCAAAAATATGTATTTATAATTTACAAATGGTAATAAACATATTAATTTTTTTTTTCCTTTTAGTTGAATTTTTGACATGAAATTGTAGATTTCTTTCCTTTGTAGTGTATTCTTATCATGGACTTTTGCATGTTTATATCCTTTAATTTCTTTTCCTTTTATGTTTGTTTTTTGTTTCTCCAAATGGAATAAAAATTGGTAGTTTTGGAGTAATGCATGTTAACAGAAGAATTACCATTCATATCGCAACAAGAAGAATGCATGAATGGATGAATTATCAAATATTAATATACAAAATTGTGTATATAAAAAATCCTTAACCCGGATATATGTATATATATATATATTTTTTTTTTAATTACGCGTTCTCACATAGAGAAAATTCTCCATTGAACAATGTTGTGCACCCAAAATTTACATCAATCTCTCTAATAAGTTTAAATTATGATTATTTATTTTCCTCTATTCATATACATCAAACATACTGATTCTCCTCTGGACCCTTGAGAGCATGGTCAGTCACAAGGTTTCTAAGGTGATTATTGCTACTGAAGCAGGTGACTTGGTGGAGGCTTGGGAACGTCCCCAAGCTTGGCCCTCCTTCAGTTACCATATCAATGAAATCAGGTTAATGTCTTCTTACCTTGGGGAATGGAAACTTTTGAAAGAAATGAAAGAAGCAAATAAAGGGGCAAATCTCATAGCCCAAAGTGTGACTCAAGATTGTAGAACTCAGTCATATGTAGCAGTTGGCTTCACGTGGTGGTTGAAGGGTCTCTTTGACAGTGAGAGTGTTCTTCCCTCTTGTTTGGCTCCTACGTCTTGATTTTAATTATGGTATTTGGTGGTATCTTTTGGTAATTTTTTGTAACCTCCAAGTGATCCATAGATAGAAGTAGGAGTTTTTGATGTACATAAGGCTTGGCCATGCCTTGAGTGGTGGGTTGATGTATTAAACTCTTATTCAATTCAGATGAAAAAAATAAAAATACATCAAACATACATAAACCAAATACAAACCATCTTATGAGGTTCACCACACAAACAAACAACACAAGCATACAAACAAAGACCCAAACCCAATACACACAAACAAATTAAAGTTATTTTGCTTTCATTTATTTCCTTTGCTTACCAAACCAAGACGTGTCTTGATCACAAGCCATCTTCCAAGCCTCTCTACTCGTAATCTCATCCACCCACTTACGCACTTTAGGTCGATTTTCGAACAATCTCTTGGTTGGTGTTCCCAAAAGGTATTGTATAGTTGGTAGGTGATGAAGATCCACCAAGGTAAACCTATTACAAGCCAAGAATTTCGACTCTCCGAGTCGTTTCTCGTAGACATTTAGAACCTTCTCTAGATTAGCCTCGTTTTCTTTGACGACGGTTTGGTCAGTCACTAGACCGTAGAGAGGCTTAATGACTTGTTCCCAAGTGAGTTTCGATGCGGGTGGATCAAACTGATGAGCTTCGATTTCCATCCACATTGTTAATGTTGCCATTGTCTCGTGGCTTTGAAGATTCAGAAGCTGTGTGCCTCTTGAGCTATGAACGTATGCGATGTATTGTGTGATGGCTCGAGACTCTAGAGGGAAAAATTTGAAAATAAAATTAGTCCGAAAAATGGATTAGTTAAAAACAAATGTTTTATCAGGTTGATGTTAGTTAACTCACCACACAATTTAACATTTCCATCTTCAAAAACGGGGACTTGACCAAATGGCTGCATCAAATAACACATTGTTAAACTTGAAATCCTTGGTTTTCAAGTAACTAATCCCTAGGTGAGTATCAAACTCTATATCTAACAAATTTATCGATATGTAGATGAATCGCGACAAAGTCAATATCTATAAACCTGATCAAACAGATGGATTTTGCGATCAAATTACTTACATTGAGAGAGAGGAAAGGTTCTCTTTTCTGTTCACCGGTCTGCAAATCGACGGTAATGGGATCATAAGAGAGGCCTTTCTCAAGGAGAACCGCGAGGACACGCCTTGTGTTGGTTGATAAAGGATGGCCATGAACCTTGTACCCTACAACTTTAATATTCCAATATTTGTTCTATACATTAGTGTAAAGAAGAAGAATCATATATAGAAATGAAATTCAGAAAATGAGAAATCATTCACATCCTCTTTTTTTTGTTCTTACTTAAAGTCAATTTACGACGAAATTACACCGAAATCAAAATCAATTTTATAAACCTATATTTATATCTTACCGAGCTTTTTGACGCCTGCCTCATGCTTCCAAATTGATATTCTCTTGAACACCATCTTTAAGCAGTCCATCGAGAGACGACTTGAATGGCTCATCGATAACCCGATGATATATATATATATATATATACTAAAGTTACATATATGCCTTAGTTTTATAATACAAAAGGGGACAAAAGTGAGGAACATTTTGCTTTTACCTGACATCCACGTAAAGACTGTCACCTTTCTTGTGTATCAAGAGATGTATTGTTCCAATGATATATATATATTTAAGTGCTAAATTAAGGAAAGGACGAATACTAAACTTGTTTAGCTTCGTGAGGTTACCACAAAATGATGCTTTATTTTGAGATTCACCAAAGCACAAGAAAGGAATCAAACTAATAAAGAGTTCATGTTTAAACTACAAGAGTTGAACAATTGGTAAGAAGTGATATTATAATCAGTAGGGAAACCAAAGAAAAAATGATGAATCCAAAACCATTTAAGCTCTGATTAAGAAGTTGCACAATAATTTCGGAATTCTGCGCTTTTTACAAATTACATAAGTTTAGAAAACCATTATTTGTGTTCTGCAGGTCCATTATTTTGATCATTAAAAAAATCCCAATATTCTGCAATTTTTTAATAATTAAGTTGATTTTTTTTCTTCATTTTCCAAGATCCCGTTATTTCTCATTGTTATGTATCTGAGCTTATATTATCGTTTTTACTTTTTTACATGCTGTGACAAAATCATCTGCAAGTTTTTCATATATTGCTGCTCTGTTACATTACATACTTGAGAAATATGAACACAAAATAATCACCTCATTGGTGTTCTTCACTTCCATTTCCTTCCTGTTGAAATTGAAAAGCTAATTAATATCACAAAAAGAGTTTGTAACATACTGCAATAAGAATGAAACTTAAAGTCTAAAGAGTGATTGTGACCAAAACAAAAAAAATGTCTAAAGAGTGGAATAAAAACTGACCATGGCGCATAAAGGCGGATAAAGCTACCGATTTCGATATCAACATCTGCACAAACTTTAGGACTAAAGATGATTGTTGTTTCAGTTTCTTTGGCCGCAAGTAATTGAGTGTTTTTGAACAAGAGCGAGTCCTGCGAAATAGTAAGTGTGTGCCTCAATGCCTATAATGTGATCGATAAGATATTCAAAAGGTCTATTTAAGGAGAATTTTTATTAGAGGCATTAAGAGATCGAGAGAGAGAGAGAGACCCCAGAAAGGTCAATGACAGAGCATTTGCAGACGACTAGTTTTGCCTCCAAGAGTCTTGACAGGATTCTTACATCAACATAGCTCGACCCATCTGAGTTGGGAAATGGGAAATGAGACAGACAAGCAGAAGAACGCAAGTATGAACTAGAATCTGTTTATATGGGAGTTACGAATCAGCATTACCTGCTTGTTCGATTCCACCCTGCAATTTCTTTGTGATTTCCATTTCCGTCTCTTTTTCTTGTTTCATGATCTGTTGTAGCTTTCCATACAGGCTAGAGCCACTACATATCGATGTAAGAAAAAAAGGGCTTTCATTTAAGTGATATGTGTGGTTTTAATTTTGGAGTCTGGAAGGTGTTGAGAGTTTGATTACCCAGATAATTTAGGTGAACCGAACAAGAGACCTTCCTTGCTCAAAGAAGAAGCTTTTATTGCCTCATCAAATCGGTCTCCAACAAATTGTTTCTTCTGGTTGGGAATATTTGGCACTGAGCTTTGATAACTAGGCTATAGTAGCGGAACAATATTAGCTGGATTGTAGACTGAGAAGATGTTATCCAAATCATAATATAAGAGAGGCAGAGAACGAAACCTCATCATCAGTGGATGATCCACTATCCATGGGTCCAGGAAGTTCATCATCAGTGGAACTACTATCTTGTAAGATTGATGAACTTCCCTTATGAGCAAATTTCCAACTTCTTCCTTTGCGTCTGCAATACTGAAGCAGGGAGGATATGCCAATGAATGAAACAGGGAACCGAGCAAACCAATTGCTGAATCAACTGAAGAAGCAAGATTACCGGTTTAGAGCTTCTTTTTGCGACTCTAATCTTATCTGTAGGAATGTCTAAAAGCTTGGATATCACTTCCTCAGTGCACCCGTTGCGAACCTCAATAGCCATATTAGTAATACCCTGTCGGTTTTCTGATATTTCATCAAAATCATGGTGGCATTCAGCTATCGGATCCTCGTCAATGGCCATATCAGCAGCTGGCTCTTCTAAGTATTCAGTCATATCACATTTCTTGAAAGACGATTCTCCATGAGTGTGTGAGTGAAATGAAAATTTTGGTCTCACATGGTCTTTGACAACTGCAAAACATTTACGCTCACATGTGTGAGTTTTCATTTGTGTTACACTCATAAAATTTTAGGGTACAAATCCAAAGAGAATTTTTGGATGAAACAGTACCTTTACTACCTCTCTTAGTTCTGAAACCAGCTGAATGGGACGACGAGACAGAAACAGCACCATTCAAATGGATCAATGCCTCGGTTTCTTTACTTATAGTGGACCAAGTTGTTACTGGTTCATTCTGTCGAAACTGTTATGCAAATGCAATCATCACCAAAGTATGATTTGATACCGAGTGTCAGTAAAATATATTCGACAAGATATTGGATGGTAACCTCATCATCTGACAAACTTTCCTGAGCAGATATGCATGTTAATTCAGCTTTTCTCTCCGAAGCAGAATTACTCTCTTCTAGGGAATCAGGAACTACAACGTCATCATCAAGAGAGGATGAGATCTTCTGTAACTAAGAATAAAATCTCCCATCAACATTTTGGTTCCATAATATTCCTCGAAAAAGCTGCACTTTAGTACGAAAAAGACTCACAGTTGATACCAGAGATACATCGCCATTTTCCGCAGCATAATCTTGTTCACCACAACCTGGGAATAACACAGAAGCTCTTTGTGAAACTTAAACTGAAGTTGAAGATTGTCATATAGAAGGCTGATTGAATAATATACCTATGAGTTTTTCGAGCTTTGTTTGAAGTAGTAATCCTTCCTAAAATATTGAAGCCAACTATGGTCAAACTACATTAAAATGCACTATAGCTCCTCAAAGCTACTCAATCCACAACAATCAAGTGTGCAAAATCAGATTTATCACCAAAAATTTAAAGTTCCCAAGGTCTTTTCTCAAATCAGATCAATCAATACACTGCTTCATAGGAAATATGAAAAGCTAAGAGACTCATTTTGGAGAAACCCAGATTTTGTTGAAGATAACCTCTCATCCTCCCATCATCAATCGATTCAAGCAAGATTAAAGCAAGAGGCAAAGCTTAAACATTACCTCTTCCTTCGTCTTCTCACTTGGCCACACATCATTTTCTCCCAATCTAACATCGACGTGCTCTTCCTCTTCCTCTGGAAGACCAAGCAGCAGCTTCACAATCACTCATTACACAGTGAAAGACATAAAAATTAAGATCCAAAGGCAAAATTTCTCAGTCCTCACCAGATATGCTCTGATCAGAATCTGGATTTCCCTGAAAAGCAAAACGGAAAATTCGATAAGAAGAAATCGCAAAACAATTTACAAGGATGTAAGACAGTCACCGGTAAGTTACTTCGCCGCCACATTCGTCGTCACCGTTCAAATCGATCTCGCCGGTGTTCGCCTTTCTACCGGCGTTGCCGAGATTATGCTTGGGATATGGGCCCTTGTCCGAGCTCACTTTAGTTTTATTGACTTTGTAATTGGGCTTTAATTGGCCCAATTTAATAAAACACTGCAACATTTTAAAATTTGTTTTTATATCCAAACTTTTGGGATTAATTAGAAATCGTTCCACAACTCCTCAATTCACATTTTAGGTCAATAGTGTAAAGATTTTTAATAATTACAAAATAAGGAGTCTTTAATAATCAAGAGAGAAAGCAATTTTAAGACAACATTTTTAATATATTGACCAAGGAAAATACAGCTTTTTAAAGTTCATAAAAACAAAAACAAATCATTGTAAATCCCAATTTCCAAGTAGTATAATTTGGAAATACAATTAAAACATTATTCATTTCTTAAAACAGGTCAATATTTAAATACTTTGCATCGTGGCCCAAGGGCTAGTGGCTATTATAGAAAAAAATATTTATTATTAAGGACCCAAAGCTTACATGACACGCTCCACAGTAGATCCGCTTCACCACTACCTATAATCTCTGACGAATACTAATACTCTAAAGATCGAACGGTCATAAATTGACTATTTATAAGGTGTACCGTAGTCATCGAAGCAGCTGATAAATCCCAAATTTAAGCTCGAAACGCTAAGAGACTAGAGCGCGCAAATTTTGAATTTTTTTTTTATTTATTTCATTAATTTTTTTCTTTTACCTCCACCACAAAAAGATTTTTATTCATCGTCATGTTCGAGAAGAAAGGAAGAACACTGTTGGGGAAGAGGCAAAACTTAGGTACTATCAAAACGACGATAACGAAGAAGAATCGGAAGATGGAGAGTTCATTGGAACGACACTCTCTTCTTCAATTCGGTCAATTGTCGAAGCTTACGTTCGATAATCGTCCGCCGTCGAATGCTCCGTCATCGGCGGCTTTTCAGAGTCTCCGGGATTCGGAGTCGTCGGAGCTCCGGAATCAGTTGGGTTCCGTTGATGAAGATGCCGATTGCGGAGAGAAGGAATTTATTCTCAGTCAAGACTTCTTCTGGTAAACTTTCGTTACTCGGATTTTGAGGAATTTCTTAGCTGTGTATATATATAGATTGAGATCTATCGTTATCTTCTTGGTCGGACCTATGCTATGGATTCTTACATCCATTTTGGGCTTAATCAATTTCATGAATTTTGATTTGATGAAAAAGTGTGATTTGTAATGTCTCAGCTATTGATAAATTCATTTTTCTGATTTGTTTTTTGTTTTTTTCAGCACACCTGACTATATAACACCGGACAATCAGAATTTGATGAACGGTTTAGACATCAGCAAGGTGAATTTGAGAGAAAGATGTTAATTTTATTTATGATTTTTTTTTTTTGTTTCTCCAGTGTCTCCTATTTTATAGTTTTTCCTTTTCTTATGACTTTGTAGGATCATTCTCCTTGTCCTAGATCTCCTGTTAAACTAAATACAGTTAAAAGCAAAAGATGTCGGCAAGGTAAGCTTTTGTTTTCACCATTAGCTTTTCTAGGTAACCCTTTCTTGGTGCCTGGATTGGAATTTGTGTTTAGTATGCGTAAAGAAACGATTTTTTGAGATGGGAAAAAGATATAGGTTTCAGAAAGGGACTTGCTTGGCTGTTTTTGTGGTTACAATTGTTGGTATAGTCTTGTTTGATCTCCTGACAATTGTCCAACAGTCAAATGTTTATGGGTTTGAGATTTACATAAGTATTATCTGGTGATTTGATGTTTTGGTGATGTGTTCTTTTCCTGACTTTTTCAATAACTTAGATAAACATTTCTATGTTCAATGCAGATAGTTTTACATTGAATCATTCAAATTCTACCTGGTCTTCAAAAGAAAGAGTAGATGATGATGATGATGACACAGATGAGATCATGGAAGATAAACTGCAAGGTAATCAATCAGAGAGAACTGGATATGTCTCACAGGCTGCAGTTTCTCTGCGGTGTCGGGTTATGCCACCTCCTTGCCTCAAGAATCCATATGTGCTGAATGAGTCCGAGACAGCTACTGACCCTCTTGGTTATCAGAGGTCAAAGTGTGCTAGTAAGTTTGCTCTCACAGTTTTCCCAAAATTCTTACTCAAAAATTTCTTGAAAGGCTTCTTTGGTTAAAATGTTTGAATGTACTGTTATGCAGGTTTTTTCCCTGCAAATGTAGGTGGGAATGGTTTGTCAAGATATCTCACAGACTTTCATGAAGTTCAGGTAAGCGAAAGAATGTCAATTATGATGATGATGGAATCATTACGCTTCTTCTAACGTAATTTGGTTTGGTTTCTGCAGCAAATTGGTGCTGGGCATTTCAGTCGTGTATTTAAGGTGTTGAATAGAATTGATGGTTGTTTATATGCTGTGAAACACAGCACAAGGAAGTTGTATCTAGATTCAGAGAGGTAGCTATCTCCAGTACTTTTTCTTAGTAAAGGAAATATTTACTGTATCAAAATAGTTCATCTTGTTTGGATCAATTTATTTAAGCAATCATAACCAAGTTTATTGCAGGCGTAAAGCTATGATGGAAGTTCAAGCTCTTGCTGCTCTAGGTCAGGACAGTCCCATGTTTTGCCTTCTTGTCCTGAACCTATTCTGCTATTTCCTGTTTGCAAGCTAAGATCTTTTATCCTTTTCGTATACAGGGTTTCATGAAAATGTAGTAGGGTACTACTGCTCGTGGTTTGAAAACGAGCAGTTATACATTCAACTGGAACTCTGCGACCACAGCTTGTCCAAGAAATCTTCTCTTAAGATCTCAGAAAGAGAGATCTTGGTGATTATGCATCAGGTAATACACGTACGCAACTTTCATCTAAAATCAAGCATAGAGAGTTTCTTATATACATACCGAGTACCAAGTTTTGTCCGTGTTTCTTACAGATAGCTAAGGCATTACAGTTTGTGCATGAGAAAGGAATAGCTCATTTAGATGTAAAACCCGACAATATTTACATCAAGAACGGTGTTTGCAAGCTCGGTGACTTCGGCTGTGCAACGCGGTTGGACAAAAGCTTACCAGTAGAAGAAGGAGATGCACGTTACATGCCTCAAGAAATACTAAACGAAAACTATGCGCACCTCGATAAAGTCGACATCTTCTCTTTAGGTGTCACGGTATACGAGCTGATTAGAGGATCTCCTCTTACAGAATCAAGAAACCAATCCCTCAATATCAAAGAAGGCAAGCTTCCTCTTCTTCCTGGCCATTCGTTACAGTTACAGCAACTGCTTAAGGTACGCTATTTGCTTAATTGTCTCTGTGTGTTTCATGGCGGTCCCGAGCATTTGAACATAGCATCCAAGGCATAATTTCTAACTGTATTTTGAAACAGACAATGATGGATCGTGATCCAATGCGTCGTCCGTCTGCTAGAGAATTAATGGACCATCCCATGTTCGATAGGATTCGAGGTTGATTCATAGACCCCTCTCAGATGTTGAGAAACTAAATTTTGTAAATTATGGTACCAATGATCGGAGAGTATTGTATTGGTCCTACCATAATCTTGTTTTCGGCACAAAAGATCTGGTTAGCCAAAAAAACAAAAAACAGAAAAGAAAATGTATTTGTTTTTGTTGTTGTAATTTTATGGCTTTTGTATATTTGTTTTTATCAATCTAAGATGCCATTAGATTTTTATCGGGATTAAATTTGTTTGTAGGTCTCAGAATGGTAAAATAATTAAAAGCAAAATAAAATGTTGAATTTTTTTTTTGTTTGATCAAACGTCTACTGGTTTTACACGAGGGTTTTTAATACATTTTTTTTTTTATTGTAGTTGTAATCTGCTAGATATATAGTTTAGCTTAGAATGATAAAAAAACGTTTTACTTTGTCATTGAAATCGCTCAATTGCGGAACAATTATACACGCATACAAAGGCTTTCAATTTGATTCAATGGTATACTATTTACAAGAATTATTAACAAACGAAAAAAAATTGCACAAAAAAATCTGTGAGAAACTCGTGAAACATTTTTCTCTCTGAGTCTCTATGAATAATAGTTCAATTTTTTATTTCTTAAATAAAAATTCAATTACATAATAAAATATACTAAAATATTACTATTACATTATTGGATATCGAGAAGTATCGAGATTCAACCCAATACTTAGACATGACATAGAACAAAATATTGCGTCGTTATAACTTTTGTAGAATATTTTGCCTTCACAGCGTTTATAACATAAATAACATATGTGTCGCGTAAAATGATTATTGAGAATAATAGAATTGTTCGTATCTTTACCTCCATACGATTTTTCTTTCAACATTTTACCAGGTAATATATATACATCTCTTTTCCAAGTAAGCATTTAATATGAAGTGTGACGTTGCAATCATTGCACATATAAACTCCATGTTTTGGATTTATTTCCTCTTCACACACATCACACCAATATCGATCCCTCACGTCTTTTCCAAGAGAAAATATTAGAGGATGTTCATCATGCTTGTACTTGAACTTCTTTGGCAAAGTGGCACAACCAAAACACAAAACAAAGTCACATTTTCCGCACTCTAAATAGTTTGTTAACTGTGATTCACAAATCGAACATATTCTTTTTGATCCATATTTAGATGGTAGAAACAAATAATGGATATGACACGGAAGATTAAATGGCTCGGATACGGAAGCACAACGCATGTCTAACATAAAATTATCTCCACAGGGTTTACACTCGTACCTGAAACCATTGCATTCACGGAGGCAAGTTGAACAAGAGAATATACTTTGTGTATTACCATCATGTAAGACGAGAGGATGGGGATGCATCGCATGCTGTTTTTTCATAGGAAGATATGCACATACTTTGTGGAGGATAAAATCACATTCCATGCAACTGAAATAATCATCTTCAAGAAGTGTGCAGGCTTGACAACGATTGTTCTCTTCATTCGCTTTATCAATCTCTTCTTGGAGTTCCATATAATGGTTATGGCTGAAATGCTGTATAATCCCTTCACCTATATCTTTGAACGGCGTAGTATCTTCATATGTGTCTTCTGGTTCTCCCTCAAGCTCTTTTCCATCCCATACATCACCATATACCACACATTTAGAATGAACAACATAAGAGCAATCTTTGACGCACAAGTATCCTCCATAATTTTCGTTAAATCTTTCACGACAAACCCCGCATGGCCAAATTTTTTTTCCATAAAGACATGAAGAAGTAAAAGCGAGGCGGTGTTCATGACGAGATATTTTTATGATACTTGGAAAGTAGATACATTCTTTATGGACCACAAAATCGCATTGGTGGCAAGCATAGATAAAATGCCTTCGATCATTCAAACCACAAACATCGCAAGTCATAGAAGCTTCTCTAAATATGTAGGAGAGTGTATGTTCATGCCTTTTCTTATGTTCTATTGTTAGGAGTGGTGGTTGATGCACACACTCAGGGCAAATTCTAAATTCGCATATAGAGCAATAGCGAAATGATTGCTTATAAAAATAGCAACAATAACATCGTTTGTTTGATGACATGTCTTCATGATATGCGAGAACTTGGAGAGAATGTTTAGGATGATAAGGGTTCTTTACCATTGGCTCGATACACTCTTTATGGAAAACAATTACGGGACTTACTATGGAGATTCTCTTAACGAATTCTTGGCTTAAATAATATCCGGTGGTGGTGAATAACAACTGACGGCAAAAGCTGCATCGAATATAGAACTTCTCATCTTTGAATATTTCACTGCACAAGACAAGTGGATTAATACTATCTGGAGGTGGAGACCCATTTCTTTTATCGAGAATATCTAATGGTTGTACTATAATTGGTGAATCTCTAAATTTTATTGAACGAAACTCCTCTTTAAAATTAGTTGGACGAAAGCAAATGATAGCAGTAAGAGCATTTTGATTTTTCATAGAATTCATGGTTGTTTTTTTTTTTTTGAAAAGAAAATCCACGGTTGTTGATACGAGAGAGGTGGTAATTGTGAAGTTTTTGATGGATCGATTATTTAAAAGTGTTGGTTGTGCATGTAACTATGACAAATGTACCTATATATAATGAATGCAAAAGATTCTTTAATTGTTGTTATATAGTTTCTTAAAAGTACTCACCTAAACTACTGATTGCCTCTATCTATATATAATATATATATAATAACTTTATTCGTTTTTCTTGGAAGAAAGATTAGAAAAATATAAAACAATTTATTCTTTTCTTTTCTTAAATGATTCACTAAAGCAACAAACTTTGCATTTTGACGAAGGGCACCGTTATCTAAAAGGGAGAATTCTCGAATTCTCAGTATATTAAGATTTATATACCAACCAAGCATATATTAAGATTCATATATGTACCAAGTTAATTTATTCCATCAACCTTTAGGAAGCTGGATTTGGAAATCAATCCATAAAATCAGAGATGTAGCTCGGCCTTTCGTTTGTTGTAAGGTTGGCGATAGAAATTCGATCTTCTTGTAGCATGAAAACTGGACCAACCTTGGCCCCCTAATTGATTTTACAGGAGCAAATGGTCCACGTGTTATCGGTATTCCTAATTTGGCTACTGTTTCCCAAGCTATTCGTGGAAGCAATTGGTCTCTACCTAGAAGCAGGCATCCCGTTACCCTATTGCTAAGAGCTTGCTTACCGGCTGCCGATTCTCTGTTATCTGACACTTGTGATGAATTCTTATGGAAATATCCAAATTCATCAGTCCATTGTCAATTTTCAACTTCTTCTACTTGGTATGCTCTTCACCCAGAGACTGGCTTAGTGAACTGGTGGAAGTCTGTTTGGTTCTCTGGTAATATCCCAAAACATTCCTTCATCTTGTGGTTAGTGATGCATGACAGGTTAACTACAAGGGACAAGCTTTTGAGTTGGGGGTTACAGGTTCCTTCAGCATGTGTGGTAATGCACCGGAAAACATGCAACACCTTTTCTTCAACTGCTCGATCTCGACAGAGATCATAAGGGGCTTGTTTGTTCATCAATCTCTACTCCTGCCACTACTGTTACATAACACATTCAATTGGGCAAAGAATTGTTCTAACTTAAGTCACGTCAAGAAGATATGTTTAATCCTTCTTCAAGCCATAGTGTATGAGGTGTGGAAGGAGAGGAATACAAGGCTGCATTCTCCAACCTCCCGACCGGTTCCTATAATTATCAAAGAAATCATGTACATGTTGAGAAAGAAACTCTATGAACTTGATCGTGACAAGGTGGTGGTTCAAGGTATCTCTTCTCAACACTCGTACCTTTCTCTTTGGTTCGAGTACTTTCAGTTTTCTCCTTAACTCTCATCCTCTGGGGCTAAAGCTGTATTCTACTTTGTAGGTGATATTAAGCCTGGTTATGAGTATTCTTCTGCCTAAGTGCAGACCTTTTTAAAGAACTTGTTATCAAATTCTTCTTCCTCTTATGTTCTTTATAGGATCCTCTTTGTTCAGATTGGGTATGCCTTATGTTTGGGTTTCCGGCCTTCATCTTGCTACAAATGGTTTCCACGTAATGGGAAATAGAAAAAATGAATAAAAAAAAGTATAACTTATTCTCGAATCTGGAATACGATTATGTTTGAGATGGGTCGAAAAACCATCATCTAAAAAAATAACTGTTTTCACATCAAAATTAAAATGAGTTAGAAACCTATAAAATTTAACATTTGGGAAGATTTGGGACGTCGACATGCGACGACTGAGACATTTAGACATATTGAACCTTGGCCGGAATTTAATTTAATTGTGTGATTATCATATAAGATCCATTTATTGGATTATGATCGGTTTTACATATTTATCTGATTTTTTTTTATATAAAACTACAAAGCAGAACAATTATATTTCTGACATTCTACATTTTTGTCATATAAAGTTCATACCACGTGTGCTAATATAAATTTGTCATAGCTTTTTATAATAAAAACTCAAGTTTCATAGTATTAACAAGTTTTAGTTGATTGTGTTAGAAGTTAATCTTCAAATTCCAAAAATATTGAACTATAATTATCATTTAATGTTGTCCCTTAAATTCCACAGATTTTTATATTAAGATAGAATTAATAAGAAACAATTCAATCATTTAAAACTCAAGAAATATCCTTTTTATTTTTATTTTTTTGGCAACCCTTTTTATCATTGTCACAAGAGAAATCTAAAAACAAACTATAAATTTGTATATATCTCCAAAACAATACACCACAAAAATAGAAAAAACGCATTTGTTTATGTACACACATATCAACTTTCTGTATTAGTAAAAAATATAGTTTCCAGATTTATTTTCTTTTTTGGTCAAGGTAGTTTCCAGATTTTTATTTCCTTTAAAATCTCAATTAATAAAGTGTTTCCATATATTATCTCGACCCAAAAAAACAAAAAAATCTTCCCATAAATTAAAAAAAAAAAAAAATTTGACTTATAATTCTTCACCGCCTTATCAACATCGGACTCTACTATAAATACCTATCGCTTCTCTTCTAGGCTTTTCTTCTTCAGTCGCTTCTCAAAATCTCTCTCAAATCCCTGTGAAATCGGAATCGATTCTCTTTGGAATCATCTGGTAAATTACTCCTCTTAGGGTTTATAGATCGATCGCGCAATTGCTCCTCTTTAGATGTCTCGATTTCGTAGTACTCGTCTCTGAATCTTTTTGTATGATTTTCTTCTGATTCTGTTTCCGTTTCGCGTTTTATCTTTGCGATTTCGATCGAGTTAGGGTTCGTCTGCTCTCGAATCGTTTCTCTAAATCAATATGGTTCTTTCTCTCTTGGTGATTGTAGTCTAATTGGTTATTTGTATGTGTGTTGGTGATACGATTAGTATCGATTTTAACTTTCAAGAGCTAGATCTTAATTGAAATTTCTCTGATGTGTTAATTTGATTGTAGAATTTGGTTGAGGTAAGCTTGAAAAGGGTTATCTCATAATGATGGCGATTATTGAGTTGGAAGAAGGATGGTCGTACATGATGACTGGTGTTTCCAAGATAGCATTGATTCTAGAAGGAAACCATGAATCTTTCGAGGCTGAACAATACATTAATCTTTACACGTATGTCGTTTTGTATAACTTTTGTTGTCTTACAACGGTTCTGTACTGTATGGATACTGACCATACAGTGGATTCTTATGTGATATACAGGACAATCTACAATATGTGCATCCAGAAAGCTCCTAATGATTACTCGGAGCAGCTTTATTATAGGTATCGTCAACTAATTGAAGACTATGCTACGCAAACGGTGAGTGTGAAGAACCAAAGTTTTCGTTTGGGTTTGATTCTTGGATATATGCAAAGTAGCAAACTGTTTGATATTTTGATGTGTTGGTTAGGTGTTGCCCTCTTTAAGGGAGAAACATGATGAGTATATGCTGAAAGAGCTTTCTCTGAGGTGGTCTAATCATAAAGTTATGGTTAGATGGTTATGCCGCTTCTTCGACTATATTGACCGTTACTTCGTTGCACGGAGATCCCTTTCAACACTGAGTGACGTTGGGCTGATATGCTTCCGAGACCTGGTTTATGTGGGGATGAAATCAAAGGCTAAAGATGCTATATTAGCACTCGTAAGTATAGAATCTGTAATGCAATTAGTTGAGTGACTCTAGTTCTGCCTGATTCCGGTTCTAGCTAACACAATATGTATTGTCAGATTCATAAAGAACGTGAGGGCAAACAGATTGATAGAGCACTGTTGAAAAACGTATTAGATTTCTTTGTTGCGAATGGGATGGGAACAATGGAAAAATATGAAGAGGATTTCGAAAGCTTTATGCTTGAAGATACCGCATCTTACTATTTTCGCAAGGCCTCGAGCTGGGTCCAGGAGGATTCTTGCCCAGAGTACATGCTAAAGGCAGAGGAGTGTCTACAAAAGGAGAAGGAGAGAGTCGCTCACTACCTTCATTCAAGCACTGAGACCAAACTAGTTAAGGTTAGTTATGATACATTATGTACGCTGTTAGCTTTAAACGTTTACTATTTGGAATAAACCATAGCGTTTAAACTTACTATAGACGCACTTATCATATGTAAACACTGATAGTTGTCGGCTTGTTTGTTTATCTCTGAATGCAGAAAGTACAAAATGAATTGTTGGTAGTGGTTGCAAAACAGCTTATAGAAAATGAGCACTCAGGGTGTCGTGCATTGCTAAGAGATGACAAGGTAGGCGACTTTTGTTCATGGGCTGTTTTGTTAATTCTATTTCTCATTTTATACTCTCCATTTGACGTAACATTGCTATATATATTTTCAGACGGATGATCTCTCCAGGATGTACAGGCTTTATAATAAAATTCCGCAACAGTTGGACCCTATTGCAGAGTTATTCAAGAAGGTTTTTGTTTGATTCTCTTCATATTCTGCTTACAACTATTGGATACCTCGCTTCCTGTTTCTTTTCCAATTGCTACGTGACATAACTTTTAACTGAAAATATGTTTACAGCATGTTACTGCAGAGGGCAATTTCCTTATCAAACAAGCTGAAGACGCAGCTGCTAATCAGGTTCATATCTTTAGCTCATTTTAGCCTGAGATCTCTATGGAATCGAAAATATAGATGTTAGTCTACTCTCTTTGTGATTGCTAAGATTACTCTTCATTCCCCAGGCAGCAAGTACGGGTGGAGTGCAGGAGCAGGTGCTTATCAGAAAAGTAATTGAGCTACACGATAAATACATGGTCTATGTCACTACGTGTTTTGATAAAAACAGCCTCTTCCATAAGGTATGGGTGTGTTCAAGTCTCTATCTTCTGCCGCAATATTTTTATTTTATTTTAATGATCTTAGTTTCATTGAATGCATTGTAGGCATTGAAAGAGGCATTTGAAATCTTCTGTAACAAAAGAGTGGCTGGAAGTTCCAGTGCAGAATTACTTGCAACGTTTTGCGATAAAATCCTCAAGAAGGGAGGAAATGAGAAGCTGAATGATGAAGCTATTGACGCTACGCTTGAGAATGTATACTTTTTTTTGCCCCTTCATACGGCTAATGCGGTCAAATGTCATTTATTCTTGGGTTGATGCTGAAGTTTTATTTTTATTATTACAGGTGGTTAAGTTGCTTGTTTATGTAAGTGACAAGGATCTTTTCGCCGAGTTTTACAGGTACATCTCTGCCTCTAATATTTGTTTTTCCTCTGAATTTTATTGCTTATACTAAAGCTTTGTTCAGAGATGGCATTCAAGATAGTATGGGAATGACTTAACTTGGGTTGTTTGCAGGAAGAAGCAAGCCCGTAGACTCTTATTTGATCGAAGTGTTAATGAAGAAAATGAAAAAAATATACTTACAAAGCTCAAAGAAGAATTCGGTGGACAGTTTACTTCTAAGATGGAGGGCATGGTGACGGATATGACATTGGCAAGAGAAAGCCAGAAGAGCTTCGAGGAGTATCTATCCGCTAACAAGACCACAAACCTGGGGATTGATTTGACCGTCACTGTTCTTACCACTGGTTTTTGGCCAAGTTACAAAACATCTGACCTCAATCTACCCAGTGAAATGGTAACTTTTTATTTTCAGGTCTTGGAATAGAAAAGAGAAAAAGATTAGGTAAGAAGAAGATCTAAACTTGGTTTATTTTCTTTTTGTTTCAGGTAAAATGTGTTGAATTATTAATAAAACAGTCGGTGCTACAGTGAAAAAGAAAAAGTGCGACTCAAAGTGCGACAAAGAAGCAACAAAAGTCTTCGGTTGGTGGCTGGTCATGTCGGCACACCTACCGCCGGAACCGCCGGCTGTAATCTCGGAAACCATGGATGGCGGCGGCGAAGTCACCAAATCTCAACCAGAGGCGACTCAAGGAAAATCGTGGGCTCGGATTGTGGAGAACAAACCTTCTCTTAAGAAGTATGATATGGAACAGCTGAACTCAAGTGGAATGGTCGTGATTCCTGCTGAAATCCTAGAAGACAAACCATTATGGGATGATCTCCTTGTTGGGCAATTCATGTCGAAAGCTCCACATGTAGCAAAGATACATGTTATTGTCAACAAGATATGGCCGTTGGGAGACAAATCGGTGAGAATCGATGTGTTTGTTGTTAGCGAAAAGATGGTGAAGTTTCGCATCCGAGACCCGGCGGTTCGTTCTCGCATCTTGAGGAGAGGTATGTGGAATATCGCGGATATTCCTATGCTTGTCTCGAAATGGAGTCCAATAATTGAAGAATCCCAACCGGAAATCAAGATGATGCCGATGTGGATCACCATCAAGAAAGTTCCACATTCTATGTTTTCATGGATGGGGCTTAGCTTTCTTTCAAGTGCGGTGGGTGAACCTAAGAGGTTACATCCTGAAACAGAGTCATGTAAAAGCTTCGAGGAAGCAAAAATCTTCGTGGAAGCGGACTTGATGAAAGATCTACCCAAAACGTTCAAATTTGAAATTGACGGTAAGAAGGAGGAGGTGGAGTTCTTCTACCCTTGGCTACCTCCTCGATGCCCATCTTGTAGTAAATGGGGACACTTTGCTAATGCCTGTAAGGTTGCTCCAACTATCTCAATACTGCAACGGAGTGAGAGCAGGGGAAACAGTTCTCCAGCAAAGGCTATACCAAAAGAAACTCCACAACATGTCACTGAAACTTTAAACCCTCTGATTGGGGAATTGCCTCCAACGGTAGCAGTGATTCCAATGGCGGTTGTGACTACTCCAATTGCAGCATTGAATCCGAATGTGGCAGCTACTTCAACGGTGACAGTGTCTCCACTGCCCACCACGACTACACTGGCCACCGCCACTCCACTGCCCATTACAACTCCACAAACGGAGGGCATTGTCAACTCTAGGGAAGGAGGAAATCAAAGAGAGACCGAGATGAGCTGGACTTCAATCTCCCCAAACAAGGCGAGTCGCCCGAAGGTACAAAATATTAATGATCCTCTTTGTTTCACACCCTCAAGATACGCTGTTCTGGAGGATGACGGGTTTAAAGAAACTGGTTCAGAGCTAGAATCAACAACAAAAGAGGATCACCAGGAGCTAGAGGCTGGTGAAATTTTAGAGGAGGATGTGGTTGAGGAACACGTACAGTTGACCGAAACAGAAAGTAACGAAACAGAGAAGCGAGAAACAGAGGTCGGATCATCGCATGGTGAAACCATTGGAAAAAATATTGAGTTCCGTGATTCTGGAACTCGAGTACCCCTGTCCAGAGCATCTAAAACGGCACATACGGTCCTAGCAGCAACACGATCAGAGCATAAAAATCGATCTAAACCTCAATCTTCGCGTGCTTCAAAAAATAAAAAGTAATGTCTGGGTTTATTTGGAATGTTCGTGGATTCAACAAACATTCAAAACAGTCCGTAGTGCAACAATGGGTGAAGCATGGTAATTTTCAAATTGGCGGCTTATTGGAAACGAGAGTTAAGGAGCACAAGGCTCAAAAAATTGTGGATTCAGTTTTTCAAGGATGGTCTTTTCTATCGAACTACGAACATCACCGTCTGGGTCGTATTTGGATAGTATGGAATGACCATGTGCGAATAACTCCGGTGTACAAAACGGACCAATTGATTACGGTGTCAGTCATGTTTCAAGAAGCTACGGAGGAGGTCTTCCTCACCTTTGTTTATGCTTCAAATTTCCAGGAAGAAAGGAAAAAGCTATGGGCGGATTTGTTAGCTCATCATAACTCTCCCATGTTTCGAAACAAGCAATGGTTGATAGGCGGTGACTTCAATGAGATATTACATAGAGATGAGCACTCAAACTATGAGGCAACGGCTCCTTCATCGGGTATGAATGACTTTAGAGACGTTGTTTTATCTTGCTCTTTGCTGGACTTGGGATATCACGGACCAAAATTCACTTGGACGAATAAACAACAAGAAAGGATCATTTGCAAAAAATTGGACCGAGTGTTGGTGAATGAAAAATGGATAGACAACAACCAACAATCCTACTGTGTCTTTGAATCCGGAGGGTGTTCTGATCATCTTCGCATAAGGTTTTACTTGGAGGCTCCTCTACTAGGCAAACGGAAGCCATTCAAGTTCGTAAATGTGCTGTCAACCTTACCACAATTTGAGGAAACTATAAGAGACTACTGGAATGATACGGACCCACTTTTTGTTTCAACCTCTGCTTTATATCGACTTTCCAAGAAGCTTAAGGGACTCAAGCCAGCAATGAGAAATCTAAGTAAAGAGCAGCTTGGTGACATCCATCGGAGAACAAAAGATGCATATGTGGAATTGTGTTCGTGTCAAACACAAACTTTGCGTGACCCTACGAATGAAAGGATGGCAGCCGAAACAAGGGCCTTTCAAAGATGGCAACAACTTTCACAGCTGGAGGAAGGTTACCTTAAACAAAAGTCAAAACTCCATTGGCTTGCGGTGGGAGACAACAACACCAAATACTTCCACAACTCGGTGAAAGTTCGAACCATGAGAAATTCTATTATGGAAATCACATCAGCAGAGGGAGTGATTCTTAAAAAAGGGGAGGACATAAAAAGGGAAGCCTCGATTTATTTTCAAAATGTACTTAACCATCAGCCGGTTAACTACAAGGGGATAAGCTTAGAAGAACTACAAAGGTTAACGTCATTCCGATGTTCTATGGAGGACAAACAGTCGCTTATCCGTGAGGTCTCGGAGGAGGAGATTCGTCATGTTCTATTCTCTATGCCAAAGAACAAAGCTCCAGGACCGGATGGTTTCACAACCGAATTCTTCATAGCCTCATGGCAAGTTATTGGTAAAGATTTCATCATGGCTATCCGTTCTTTCTTTGCCAAGGGGTTCCTCCCAAAAGGAGTCAATTCAACAATACTAGCGCTAATTCCAAAGCAGGATGCTGTCAAAGAGATGAAAGACTATAGACCAATTTCATGCTGCAACGTTCTATATAAGGTGATATCTAAGATACTAGCGAATAGGATCAAGATTTTACTCCCCGGATTCATTAGTGGAAATCAATCCGCTTTTGTGAAAAATCGTTTACTCATGGAGAACGTTCTTCTTGCAACGGAATTGGTAAAGGATTACCATAAAGACTCTATTTCTCCCCGATGCGCGATGAAAATAGACATCTCGAAAGCTTTCGATTCGGTCCAATGGGGATTTGTTTTGTCGACACTAAGTGCTCTTGAATTTCCGGATACATTTATTCATTGGATTCGTTTATGTATTACCTCGCCTTCATTCTCTGTTCAGGTGAATGGTGAATTAACGGGTTACTTCGGAAGCTCAAGGGGATTGCGACAGGGGTGCTCGCTCTCACCTTATCTTTTCGTTATATGCATGGATGTCCTCTCGAAAATGATAGATAATGCGGCCGTCCAGAAAAGTATTGGTTATCATCCAAAATGTAAGAACCTAAACATCACTCACTTATGCTTTGCGGATGATCTAATGGTTTTCGTAGATGGCACAAAGAGATCCCTTGAAGAAACGATCAAGATCTTTGATGAATTCGCGGTTTACTCGGGTCTCAACATAAGCCCACACAAATCAACTCTATTTGTGGCTGGTTTCACGGAAGCAACATTGGAAGAAATCACGCAGCAATTCCCATTTGCAAAGGGAGAGCTACCGGTAAGATATCTCGGGTTGCCTCTAGTCTCCAAAAGAATGAGTGTTGTTGACTATGGAATTCTAATTGACCGTATAAGAACACGACTAAGCTCCTGGACAGCAAGGCATCTTTCGTACGCGGGTAGATTGCAACTAATCCAATCAGTAATACGGGGACTAGTCAACTTCTGGATCCAAGCATATTGCCTTCCTAACCAATGTATTAAGAAGATTGAGAGTCTGTGCTCAGCTTTCCTCTGGTCCGGACCCTCTTTAAATCCGAGGAAAGCTAAGGTGGCGTGGAAAGACATTTGCAAATCGAAGCAAGAGGGAGGTTTGGGTTTCAAATCGATAAAGGAAGCAAATATGGTGAGTTACATGAAACTACTTTGGCGAATTGTAAGTCATACGGATTCACTTTGGGTAAGATGGGTTAATCACACTATTCTTCGGAATAGATCCCTATGGTCCCTTGAGGATTCAACTACAAAAGGTTCGTGGATATGGCGTAAGCTTCGAAAACACAACAGCACCGCTCAAAAATTTCACACGGTAAAGGTGGGAAATGGGAAAAACACATTCTTTTGGTATGATAATTGGTCTTCTTTGGGCATCCTAAGAAATCTTGTAGGTCCGCGAGGAGTAATCGATATGGGAATCAAACAACATGCAACACTACATGAGGTAATGCGAACTCACAGAAGACGTTGGCATCGCATAGAGCTTTTAAACAAAATCGAAGCGGAAATAGAAGTGGTGAACACTAGTCAAACTTCCAATGAGGACAGCGCATTGTGGAAATGGAGTGAAGGGAAATTCAGAGCAAAATTCAGTTCAAGACAAACATGGCTTCAAATACGCAATGCTAGCCCTACAAAGGATTGGTACATCGGTGTGTGGTTTACCCACGCAACACCAAAGTATTCGTTCTTTGCATGGCTTGCGGCGCAAGATAGATTGTCAACGGGTGATCGAATGAAAATTTGGGTGGGGAGAAGCAATTGCGTGCTCTGCGACGATGCTGAAGAAAGCCGCAACCATCTATTCTTTGAGTGTCGCTATGCATCATTGGTGTGGAGGTCACTTACTCGACAACTTTTAGGAAATCACTACACCACCAATTGGAGGGAACTCATGACGATCATAAAAGGGGAAGATTTCAGTTTTATTTACACGTTCATTGTGCGATACACATTTCAAACAACAATCTACTACTTGTGGCGAGAGCGAAATGGGAGACGCCATGGCGAGCAACCGCAAACGCCGAAACAACTTGAACGAATGGTTGACAAAACCATTAGGAACCGGCTAAGTACTCTACGACGAACGCCGGACAAACGATATTGCGACGGTCTCATACTTTGGTTTGGGACAAGCGTGAATTCTTCGTAGAATCGTGTAAAATATTTCAAATTTTCGCTTTCAAACATCTTTTTAGTTTCATTGTAAAACGGTTTTTCTTTGTTTGAATAAAATTTAACATTCATACAAAAAAAAAAAAATGTGTTGAAGCTTTTAAGGCGTTTTATGAAACGAGAACCAAACATAGGAGACTTTTATGGATTTATTCTCTAGGAACTTGTCACATTATGGGAAAATTCGATCAAAAACCAATCGAATTACTCGTCTCTACCTACCAGGTATCTTTTTGTTTTTGGTTTGTCTTGTCGTGACTTATAGTGATATTGTTCATTTGTATTTGATAGCATTACATATTTCCATTGTGCCCATTTAATTTATTTTTGTTCCAGGCTGCAGTGCTTTTGCTTTTCAACAACACGGAAAGATTAAGCTACAATGAGATGTTGGAACAGCTTAACCTTAGCCATGAAGATCTTGCGAGGCTGCTTCACTCACTGTCATGCGCAAAGTACAAGATTCTTAACAAGGAACCAAACTCAAAAAGCATCTCACGAACCGATGTTTTCGAGTTCAACTCCAAGTTCACCGATAGAATGCGGAGAATTAAGGTAATCTATTATATAATTAAAGAGTTCTCTTTCCATCTAGAGTGTCCACTTAAACCAACAAAAAAAATTACAATAAATTTTATTTTAAATATTCAATTAATTCATCTTAATATGTATTGATTGTTATCCATAACTACTAAAAAATTGAACTAAATAAAAAACGAAAATAAGCAAAAAAATGATAAACAGTAGTACATTAAAAAATAAGTTGAGTATTTTATTGTTGTATATACAAAATTACAACAAAAAATATATTTAATGTATATTTTACTTCATTTAAGAGTAATAAAAAATTTAAGAGTTTATGATAAAGATGAACGTTTACATATTTTAATTTCAAAAAATTGAAAATAAGTAAAATAAATATAAATATAAGAACAAATGAATAAAAATGCAAATAAACGACACGAGAGAATCAAGGAAAAAAAATTCTATTAATGGTTAAGTATCGTACTTGAGTATCAAACAATGGTTAGGATGCGGAAAGTCCAAAGAGAAAGATAACATCTTATTTCACTAAAAAGATATTGAACAATATCACTAAAGCTGAGAACTACGGTGAAATTTTTGAATATATGATTTAGTTGAAATATTATATTTGATTTCTGGAAGTATAGGAAAAAATTATGATTAAAAAAGGGTGATGGATTAAATAAAAAAACTCAAAACTATATATATATATATTTATATAAAGTCTCAAACAAACATATTTATTTTCAAATAGGAACTATCGATATTGTAATGAATAAGTATCACTTCATATTTTCATACATTTCAATTCAAATCATATACTCTATCATATCTATAAAAATTGGTTGTTCTGTTAATTATAAAGATAAAATTATTTGATTAATTAAAAAAATTTATCATTGAGTTTAACAAAATTGCAAGAGAAAAATTCACGCGCATTGCGCTAGCCATATTCTAGTTAAATATATGAGTAATTAGAGCAATCTCTGCAGGATTATATATAAACAAAGACTAATGATATTCTTTCATATGTTGGTGTGAAAATGGGAAAACAGGTCCCTCTTCCTCCAGTGGATGAGAGGAAAAAAGTAGTTGAGGATGTTGACAAAGATAGACGCTATGCGATTGATGCATCTCTAGTGAGGATCATGAAGAGCAGAAAAGTGTTGGCTCATCAACAGTTAGTCTCTGAGTGTGTTGAGCATCTCAGCCGAACGTTCAAGGTAAATATACAAAACTCGATGAACACGAGAATTACAACAAACATCAAGATTAAGAAGGAACTTTAACTTTCATATTTTGGTTTCGTTTTGCAGCCTGATATAAAGATGATCAAGAAACGCATTGAAGATTTGATCAGCAGAGACTATTTGGAGAGGGATAGCGAAAGTCCAAACATGTTCAAGTACTTGGCTTAGTCTTAATCACAAGATACTAGAGAGAAGTGCACAAAAGCAAAACATGTTATAGTTTTTGTAAAGGTCTTTTACTTTGTTTTTTCTCAGACAATACAATTTGGATGGATTTTGGTGTTTGAAAAAGACAGATTGTCTTTACTCTTTAGCTTTATTTTTGTTCAGAAATATATATATATATATAGGTTCCATCATCTTCAAGTCACAAAGACTCTCTGTTCTGTGGGTAGCATGATCGACCTCATGGAAAATATAGGTTCTTAATATTATTTTGAAAATAGAGATCAAGGAAAATTTGGAACAATAATCTAAATAAAATAAAGTAAAATAGTTTAGACGATTTTTTCTTAGCATGGAAAAAAATTATAGGCCATTTTATTTAAGTTTGATGTAAAAAAATTGTCTAAAATGAAGTATGGACGAAAGGATTTCGAAAAAAATCTCTCTTTTGTTTAAGATGCATTTGCTACAAAGCCAGTTTGAGTAATTTTAGTTTCACGGTCTTTAGAAGACTCTTGCTATCTTTTCCTAAAGTTCTCCTCTCATGAATATATATATATATATATGTACAAATTATACATACATACAACACACCAAATGGTAACTTTGATCTTTAATCTTGAGCAAGTCTCACAAAATCAAGGTCCTACACTATACAACCTGAGCAGCAAATAGAACAAACAATTTTATATGGAGGCTTTGTCTTCAATTTTCCAAGCAAAACTCGAAGGTTCCTTTCCCTTCTCTTCTCTCTGAGTTTGGCGAGTGATTCATAATCACCGGCTGATGAATTCCATAGCTAGCCTCACCACATGCAACAATTTCTCCATGTCATGAAAACTGAAATCTAGAACTTTTTTTATGGATGCTATGGCATCACTACTATATCGGGTATCAAACGATTTTCCCTTAGCAGCTGCCAACGCGATCTGCGCTTTTCTTGATGCATCCATAGCAAAGCTTACGTTTTGCGACTGCAAGAACAAAATAAAATATATCTAAGAAACAATCATCCAGTAGCACGATTGAGATCAATGACACAAGTTTGAGAACATGGATATAAATTGAGTATATGATGCAAGATTATTACACAAAATTTGATGATGTTACACACAGAATGCTAGTTTTTATGATGATGGTAGTGATACGATGCTATGCCTGAAGATGATTCCTATTCATGTCGCTCAAGCAAGCAATTGTCTCACAACATACTAAAAAACCTGCTGATATTTTCATAGACCATAAAGAAAAGATTTAGTCGTTTAAAACCCAGCCTAACTAGAGCAGCTAACATGTTCTTAAACCTAAACTAAATGTGAGTTTTTCACGGCAAATCACAAAAGTAACATTACTGAACTTACAAATGCCAAAAGCTGTGAAAGAGAGGCATTGTTTCCTGAAGAGATAACATGATTGCCGGTTACACTAGGGGATGATCTCACAGTGTTGGACAAGGCAACTTTTTCCGCTGCCAATGTGTGGTTCGAATTTTCACCATCAGAAGCAAAGGAAGGAGATTCACCTGTTTGAAACCCAAACAAGATGGAAAGATAATTTCATCAAAATCAGGCTCACAAGCAAATAGGAACAACATCTCTAATACATCCTTGTATCTGTCTTCATATGGTTCACACATAGCCATTTCTTGTAAATACAAAATTACAAACCATCCAAGAGTTTTCTAAATTGTGATAAATTTACCCAGACCGAAACATGTAGAATATAGCTTCTTTCTTTTACTATATACCTGAAGGAATCACTAGCAGAGCTGCTTGCAACTCATGTCTGTATCTGTTTATGTTTCCATGGGAGGAATAAGTTATCCTTAAATAAGCTACTTCCATACATTTATAAGCCAGAGCAGCAGCTCCCATATCTTTATTTTTCTCATATTCATGAGCGCAGAACCTGTTACATAAACAATTTAATTTCATTACATGACATGAGAACACGGTTCAATAGAACATTCGCACATTTTGACATGCTAGAAATATCTATAGGCCACAATGCAGAAGCTCAGTGAAAATGAGAGGGTAAGATGAACAAGGACCATCACAGTGAAAGGCTCCCTCTTGATAGTAAAATTGAGGACTTATATCCGCCACTTTTAGACGCACAACAAATCAAGAAGAAGAAAGTCATAAAGTCAGATCTTGCTGAATGCCAAACTTACTCGCAAAGTTTTGCTGTGCTGCCATATATATCCCTGGATCTGGCATTGCTCTTATGTGTGGCATGCTCATTGCCAGAGGACTCCAAAAGGGAGGCACCATGAAGAAACTTAAGTGCTGCCTGAAAGTAAACACCAGTGCTCTCGTGATTTTTCCCACCGCTCTGCAAAAGATTACTGTCTATGTTAAGCCAGGAAGAGACGACATAACCACTGGAACATTTTACCATAAATATACCAAACCTTAAGACGATCAGCCATGTGTTTCAAGTCGGTAGCCTCTTTGATTGAGTTGGAGACAGCCTGACTCGTGGACTCCTTTTTCAATGGGCTTAAGTCAACATGATCCTTATGCCTACTTCCATTTTGTTTTTGGTTTCGTGAACCTACATGGTGGGTCACACTGTGATTATCATTTCTCATTATCTGTTTCTTTGTATCTGATATCTCACTTCCGTGGCCCAAGACTTCAACTTGATCCGTGTCACCTGGTGGAGCTTTACTCTTTGATTTCTCAGCAGTCACTTCCAAGTCGTTGCTTTTCCCATGAAAAGTTTTTGATCTATCAGATTTCTGTGGAGAAGAAAAATGACTACCATTTATATCCAGCTTAGTACTAGGATCTTGATATTCCCTTGAGTCTTCTTTACTACTCTCCATAGACACATTTCTAGCAGGTCGTCTCTTGCTTCTGCTTTCTTTCGTTTTTACTTCAACAGCAGCGCCAAGATCTTGCACTTCATTCACCATACCCCTGTCGTTCTCTTTTGGTGGTGCAGATGACCCCCCTTCCTTATTCTTCCGTTGAGGTTCACCCTCTGTGCCATTCTCACCAGAATATCTCCCTGACTTCTTTGGTTTATAGTTTTCAATCGAACGATTCTCACTGTCTGCTCTTTCTTTATCCCATGAGTGTGTAGCTTGCCCTGTAATGAGCAAATTATCATCCTTGGAAATTTCTGCAGCCTTTTTTGTTGTCCCTGGTTTATCGATAGTGCTATAACCTTCACCATCTCGGCATTTTTTTAACATATCACCACCATTAGAGTCAGCATTATGGTGTTCATCGCTCTCTGAGATTCTTCTTGATTTAAGCTCACGTGGATCTAACACCCTCACGGCTGAAGGAGCAACTGATTCTTCTAGCAAACCTTTGGCTTCGTGGACATTAGTTTTGGTAATTTCAGAAGCCAAATCCTTACATAAACTCGGTGAGGACGCAGTAAAAGGTAGATGAGAAGCACCATCTCTGCCATTTTCTTGACTAACTGCTCTGTCCCTACCACAACTTTCACTACTAAAAGGCAACTCCTTTCCATCACAACTTGAACCCTTAACCCTCTTTTTCATTCTATCTTTCTCTCCACTTTCTTTATTTTCCTTCTGTTTCCTCTTTCTGTCATCATGTCTATCATGCGAGGAAGCCTTAGCAATATCCTTCACTTTTTGAGCTGAGGCTTGAGTAATCATAGTTTTGTTACCAACGTCCAGAATTTTGTTGGATCCAGGTTGGTCTACAGCAGAAAATCGTGATATTCCAGTCTTTGGTTTCTTAGAAGTCCCAGAAAGTTCTCTTTCAGGTTCCACTCCTAAATTCTCCATCTCGCCTACATGCGTATTTATCAAGCGCATCAGATAGTTTGAACAGAAAGGAAATATGGTAAAATTAATATATTTCGCAAATTTTACCTTCAACAGAATGCTTATCTTTCACTTCCCATGTAACACTCTGCTTAGTGTTGTGCCTATCTTCATTCAAGTCACTCGACTTGATACATGCCTCTTCATCTTTTATAACACTGTTGACACTCTCCTTCAATGCATTTTCTTCTGAAACCTTTGGAACCTTTTCTTTCTTGGCTTTAAGAACCTTTTCTTTTGATTCTCCTGAATCACCAAAGAATCCCTCATACACATCTTCGGATCCTCCAATATCTTCCTGTAATTTATCTGGTACATTCGTATTAATTACATTTACAGTATCATCCTTGCCCCTCAAACTGTTCATAGCAACGATGGAGCCTGAACTCTTTTGTGACTTCTGTGCTTTAGGCCGTTTTGACTTCAAAACTTGCTCTTCATTCCTTGTCTTACTCGAAGCATTCTCCCGCTTTGATTTACTTTCCAACGAGACTAGTGTTTCACCTTCTGTCAGGTACACATCTTTTCTTCTGTCAACACTTTCAGTTTCCTTAACACTTCGATCTGGAAATGCCACTACATTATCTTCCAGTTCCGGCTTCGAACCCATCAACGCTGCATCTAGGTCAGTGTTGCTTGGTACTTTTAATGTACCCTCAACATCCTCTGCATAAGAATCTGATATTCTATCAATCTCTTTTGCCGGGTGGATATATGACGGTGACAGACAGGACAAAAGCGGAAGCTTCAGAGTCTTAGAAACAAGCTCCTCACATGACTTTTCATCAGCATGTTTTTCAGTATTAAATACACTATGATTTCCGTCAAGCCTGTTTGACGGTGGCATATACTTTACCCTCTCCTTTAACTTTTCCTTCTTCGCAGTGGAATACTTACCAGCACGCTCTTGTGCATCAGAAACACCCAAAATATCGTTTTTACCTTTTGAGTCTGACTTGTTGACAGAAACATATCCATAATCTTTCATAATCTTTTCCTTCTTTCCGAACTGAATAAGATCATCAGAGAGAGGTGATAACAGCTGATCTTTATGGAAAGGGAATGACACCATAGCCTACACAAAGGAATGCGTCAAGAACAAATTCATATTCATCGAGAACAACGAAACAGAAGAAAAAAATATTCACCATAATAATTTTAGTCGGCGAATCATGAATCCCATACAGTAACCCTTCTGCAACTTCTGAATGGCCGTTCATTTGCGACGTTGATGGTGGCATATTGAGGCCTTGTTTACTACAGTTTGAAACATTTTTCAGCGACGAGAGATCACTTGAACCAACTTTTATACGGAGTCTGAGTGTCTTATGATTTGATGGAGCAGCAGAAGAAGAAGTATTCGTGACAGAATTTTGTTTGCTATCAGGTGTCCCTTTATTACTTGATTTGACAAACTTTTTCAATTTTCCCAAAACATCGGAAGCAGGAGCTTTTGCAGTGGAACCAGATACTGATACTTCAGGTACAACCGATGAAGCTGAGCAATTAGACCGACCCACCTATAAAATCAGATTTGACTCTTCACTATAAATTATCTGTCTAGAAGAGAGGAATACTTGGACCTCTCGAAAAGCTCAAGTGATCTTACCACTTGGTTTTGAACTTGTGGTGGACTCTTAGGACGTGAACAAGCAGGAGATCTCTGATACATAGACAAAAACGAACCATAGCCACCATACTTTGCACCTATTATAATACATAAACAAGATGCTCTTACAAAGATACTTCAAAGCTAAACATAAACAAGCAACTAAATTTTACATTTTGCTGCAAACTAACCCAAATTTTCAGCTGAAACTCCACCTTCAAAATCCTTTTGAAAATGTCCCAATACGTTCTCGAGCTTCTCATCCTTTAGAAATGGATTGTTCCATACAGATTTGATACTTAGAAATCAAAAGTTAAAGAACAAAATCAGTTGAGGTTAGAGGAAGGCTTACAATATAAGAGAGAGCAACATCAGGGTCAACGCAAGAAACATAAGAATGAGTGCTTTCTTCCTCAAAATTGCTCTCTTCCATAATAATATCTTCCTCTAATCCACCAAACCCTAACCCTAATTCGCTTCTCGCATCGCTACTACTCACCGAAATCATCTATCTAAAACCCAACCTATATCTAATCAATCGAAGAAGCAAATCTTCCAATTTCTCAGAAACCCAGATCGAGATTGGAATTTCTTAACTACCCATTATTTCATAGACCGGACAAAAGTACCCGCCTGGAAGTGGTCGGAATCAGACAGCGAAAGCAATACTGCCCAAATTTGAGCTCAGGTTGAAGAATTTGGTAGAGGAAAAAACAATACTTGAAGATCGAAATGAGAATCGTCACGTTGGAAATTCAAAATTCCGTTTTTTGATTCTTCTTCATTCTCTTGTCCCTATTTTCTCGAACAAACAAAAAAAAAAAAAAAATATTCGGACCAGCTTAGCCCCAACAACCAAGCAAGTTCCACGTGACGTGATGATGTCAGCGTTTAAAGTGGTCAAGTCCGTAAGTTCCACCCAAATTAAGACAATTATTAGGGTTTGTCTTTTTAATTAATCTGCAGTTTATTATAAAACCTTCACCATTTGGATTCTCTGTAATTACATGGAAGAATCACGTTTGTGGACAAAATATCTCCATTGCAGACACCAAGACATATATGTAATAAACACATCACAAACCAATTTATATAACAAAAACTAATCATTAATTCAACTGAGTTTATTGAGCTATAAGATTAAGAGGCTAATGGGTTTGCTCTGTAATTTATACTGAGAAGTTTAGGTGGAACGGCCTTGGAATTGGTCTCGAAGCGCCTCATACTTCTTAAGCTCAGTTATGGAAAGTGATGGCGAGAGCTGATCCATTGCCTACAAATGACAACGTGAGAATGATTAAACCCGAATCAAACCAAAGTTTCCTCTTTGAGTAGATGAGGAAAAAAGGTTTTACCTTTATAAAGTCCACATACTCTACAACGACTGAATCCGGATCATCTTCTGGAGGAGAATCCCCTGAATCTGAATTCAAGACCTGCATTTGCCAAGGACGCATATAGACGTGACTTCGGTTAGCTTTTACAGAGAATATCAGAAAATAAAAGAGAGAAGACGATTAATATAGTCTTCAAGTGTTACTAAACCCTCTCTTACTCACCTTTCGCTTAGCTGCCTGAAACCAAGCATCAGCACACAATGCGTACATATCAGCGCCAGTGAATGTAGATGGACACTTCTTTGCTACTAAATAAAGCGATACATCTTCGCTCAGCTTAAATTTCCGAGTAAGTGCTTTAAGGACCCTGTAAAAAAAGGATCAGAGAGTGTGTTTTTTTTTTCCTGTCACAGGACAAAAATCATGGTTTCGTTTGTTTAAATGATTAACCTTTCTCTATAAGACGCATCAGAGTTGACTCCAACGTATAGAAGTTTGTCGAATCTGCCAGGTCGTAAAAGAGCTGGATCAATCAAGTCAGGTCTGTTGCTTGCTCCTATAATAAACAGATCTTGGGAAGAATCACTGAGTCCATCAATTTCTGCAAGCATCTGAGAGACCACTCGGTCCATGACTCCTCCAGAATCACCAGAAGCACCTCGAGCTGGAGCAAGAGAATCAAGCTCATCAAAGAAGATCACACAAGGCCGCGCTGACCTCGCCTGCATTTGAACAAAACAAATTACTTTAAGAATCAGAGCCATATATTTAATAGGCTTCTTCTACGGAAGAAGAAGAAATATAAATTACCTTCTCGAATATATCTCGAACATTTTTCTCTGACTCTCCAATATACATGTTGATTAATTCTGGACCTTTTACACTGAGGAAATTTAAGGAGCACTCTGTCGCCACAGCTTTTGCCAGTAAAGTCTATGAATTTAAATCGAGAAACCATAAATATAAGTGTCAAAAAAAAACAGACGCTAAAAGTCACAGAACAAAAACGGCTTTACTTACTTTCCCTGTTCCTGGAGGGCCATAGAGAAGCACACCAGAACGTTTACGTAATCCAGAAGAAAATAAATCTTTATGCAGGAGAGGTAATTGAACTGTGTCCAATATCGATGTCTTCACATCCTCAAGCCCACCAACATCATCCCATTTCACATTAGGAACCTAAGAATGCAAATAAACCTCTTGAGTTATCTGCATCTCCAGTAACAAATATGCAAAGCTGTCTCATAAATAGGAAAGCAAACGAGAAAACACCACAGAAAAAAAACACTTGTAGAAATGTTACCTTAGGAGCACCAAGGGCTGATGCATTTCTCTTCTTTGATCGGTCCAAAGCTTTAGTAAAGTCTTCCTTGGCTGTTAATGTCTCACTGTTGTAACCTAATTGGTTTGTTTGGTCTACATTCGATGGAGAGTTAATCTTCTCGGTCTCGGACTCTTTACTGATGAATAAGTTGGCACCAGCATCAGCTACAAGAGCACACAAGTCCCGAGGGAGGAAACCAGAAGTCTGTCCCACCAATCCTTTCAAATATTCATCTGAGTTGGTCTACAATATGAAAATATCTAAGCATCAAGCCTGAAGACTGGATTTGGTATCTCTTAGATTTCAGTGAGAGGTATGATTTAGTTAAACTATATTCTGACACAAATACTTAAAACAAGAGCATTGTACTAACATACATTAAGGAGTTGAGAAACACCTTGGAGGGACTGGGTCAGCATCTCAGATCTCTGTTCGTCACTCAAAGAACCCATACGTATTTCATGGCTAAAGCAACGCCTGATTGTTGGAGAGAGACCCTCAGTGCTTTCAGCAGATGCTATTAACAGCACTTGGTGTCCTCTAAACTTCCCAACTTCATCTACAGACTGCATTAGCATATATACGGATAAGCATTGGGTAAACTGAAGAGTGAACTTAAGTGAAAGTGTGCAACATGAAATAGAGAACCAAGGAAAGAAATTGCAAATCTTACAAAATTGCCATTCGATTTTTCGTCCATGGAACTGTATTCACCATTAGAAACTGGCTCAGTGAGTTCCCTAATAACCGATGCAATCTCAGAAGACACGCCAACTCGTTCACCTAGTGAACCATCCTGAGAGCCCAGATTTTTAAAAACATCAAAATGGCGGAGCAGTAGTATCGTTGGTGAATACCTGTGAAAATGGAAACAACGCATGAGCCAAGCTGGATAAAAATCCGTTTCCAAAAAGACTATATCATTATGTTACCTTCGTGCCATATTGAAAGTCTGGGCCAAAGCAGTAGATGTTTTCCTTTCAGATGATGCTAATAAACTGTGGCAGCTATATTCAACTACATGCAGGCCCAACCTCCTGGCAACATAGTTAACAACAGTTCTCTTCCCACACCCTTAAACAGGCATTAGATACAGAAAGCTATTAGCTCATGACTCGTTTAAAAAATTACTATAATTAGGAATACAAAAACGTAGGCTCTTACTAGTACTTCCTTTACAGTGTTTTCCAGAAAAAGTTTAACACTTAAGTAAGGAAATCGAAGTGGAGAATGTTACTGATGAAAGAGAAGCAAAAATACCTGGAAGACCATGCAGTAAAACAGCAACCCTGAGTTTTGAGGAGAGTGCTGATGGGCAAAGAGGTGGTGAAAGCACCGATGCCAAAATCTTTACTGTGTCCTCCTGCAAAGGCATAGGAAGCTTTGATCTAGATACGAGCAAATCTGGTGGAAGACCAGAAGAGACAGTTCCTCCAAGTACAAGAGCGGTTTGGGAGTGATTGACTCGAAGAAATCTCTTATTAGAAGGTTCCATCGCGATGACCTGAACACAGGAACTACTATTCAGTAAATTCTAGCCAAAATTAATTTTTTTTTCTGGGGGAAAAAAATATACAGTATTTTACCTTGAAATATATAAAGTCCTCGCTTTTGGCGCATAACCTTTGACTACATGGAATACAAATGCTTGAACCACAGTTCCAGTCAATGTAAATCCGAAAAACATCGCCTCTTGAAAGCTGTCTATCAATTCCAAAATACTTATGCAACGCAGAATCTATTAACCCTTGTCGCCCTTCAGCTTCAACTGACGAACTGACTATCAAGGACTGAATAGTACCACACTCTGGGATTTTAACAAAAGAAACTCTCAGATGTGATGCATAACCTGGAACTTCGGACACGGGTTCCAAATCCAAACCAATCTTTAACGCATCAGTCGCAGATTTTCCGTTTATCTCCTCATCAAACTTAGCTTCAAAATACTTCTCTAAAACCTCGTTCCCTTGATGGACAAGGGATTTCAGGCAAGATATGTGCAAGCTAAGATTAAAAGCTAACATTGGAGACAAGTAAGCAACCTCTTGATCTAACAAAAGAGAGTGTTCTTGTTGAGTCAAATCATAAGTGGGAAAGACAATCATTGTATGGAGAGCATCCGAAATCGGTACGCTAGTAACAGATGCATCTTCCAATGTCGACTTGGGAGGATCAAGTACAACAACTTGCGCAATCCGTTGAATGCCAATCTCAATGTTGTTGATAACAACCTTGCATTATTATTACTCAAATGTTTAACATCAAAAGTCACAACAAGAATGCTAATAAATGAATCAATAAAACAGAGCAACATATAAGAGTTTCCTGTATAACGCAATCAAATAACAATCATGTATAAAGCATTCATTTTTCCAATTTATGTTATGTAAGTAAGTGAGGACTGAACAAGATAAGGACTTACCAAAGAGCCAGAGTTGATAGATAGTCTCTTGAGCAACTGAGTCGAGAGTCCGATCAAAGCAGAGTCATCTAAAGAATCCAACTTTACATCGGAAACATTTTCTCCGTCACTATGGCACCGGAGAATCCCCGCCGATAACCTAACGCTCCGCCGTATCAAATCGGATCCGCCCAGAATCCCGTCTCGTTCGCCGCCGGTAGCGACGGGTTGCAACGAATTTAGCACTGAACGGAGTGTAGCTCTGGTGGATGATAGAACCAGAGGACTCCGTCTCTCCACCATTGAAAACGGAATCAAAATCAAAATCCCAGATAATCAAAAGAAGCAAAGATAGAAATGAAACAAAAACCCTAATTTTCCATTAGAAAAAGCTTTGAAGTTCCGATGAAGATATTCACAAGACGCGAACCGAGGAAGAAGAAGATCAGATGATACTGGGAAGATAACGTCAAAAATAAAAATAATAAATAAATAAAATTGTAAGAAAAAATTACACTAAATTCTTACTGTAAATTTATGATAATTGGTAATTACCATGTAAATATATAAAAGGTTTTTGAGGGGCTCGAGAATTTTGATCAGCCTAACATCATTACATAAACAGCCTTAAAGCTTAATAGAAATCTCAATTGGTGTAATCAGTAATCACTAGGAATCACTACAGCTTTCTAATTTTTTTATTTTATTTTTTCTAAACCAAAGCTAGAAAAGTCCCTAATTTTTTTGGACCACACATAAACAATACATTTTCAAAAATTAAAAGCATGGAGTGATCTTAAAGCTTGGGTCTTAACATGACACAGATACATTCCTTATATTTATTAAACATTACAAAATCCATAGAAAATTAGTAGACAAAACAGTATATATATATATATAGAATAATAATGATTATATTTGTTGGTTTCAGTACACTTAATTTAACTTTTTAGAAGAGAATGTTAAATTAAATTTTGATTTGGTTAATTGATCAGAATTAGGACAAACAAGAGTGGACATAATCATGAAATTAAAAAAGTCATCATTACGATTACAATAGGATCAACATGAGAAAAATAGAAACCTTACTTAGCCCATAATCATGTTATTGAAAATGCCTCTAAAAGACACTAGCAAATAATGAATGTACATGCATTCTTTTTTCACTAAACTTAATTTTATCTTTGATAATAATAATAATACTAATGACCTCATCTTTACACGTTATTAGCAAATTAATTAACCTGTTAATTAATAATTAAAAAAACCTTTTTCTACCTTTTGGCATCATTAATTACATACATTCCCTCCAATTACAACCGCAAGAGCTCTTCTTCTTCTTCTTCTTCGTCTTCTTATGTGGAGAGAGAGAGAGAGAGAGAGAGAGAGAGAGAGAGAGAGAGAGAGAGAGAGAGATGGGACTTGTTACAGTCGGAGAATTGAAGCCAACTTTCACAGGAAAGAGAGGGTTTCGTCTGAATTCAAGCATCAGACATGCCGCTGAATGGTAATATACACATGTTCCAAAAACCAGTTTAGTGAAAATGATTCTTGTGTTTGTCTGCATTCACATATTTGTTTTTCAGGTTCGATGATAGAAAAATCTGTCAGAAAAGGAATAGAAGATTTGTTCTTTATTATGAAATTTTAGCTAAAGATTCATTCTTGTTATGTGATGTGAATCTGTAGCCACAAGTCATTTATTGTTATAGTCCTACTACTGTTCATCAAAACCAATAATTTCTCAATATTATTTTTGTATCCATGTGAAACATATTCGTACATTAACACTTCAGCTGGTTCTGTCTTCATTTGAAAAAAGTTCGATGTAGACATAACCTTTTAAAGGGCCCTTATGAACTAAAAATGTCTACAAAACCAGGAAAAACAAATCCCATTTTCGACGATAAAACTCACTGTTTCCTTATCGTATAATCTTATCATTGGAGGAGTCATGGAGTACAGAAGAAGTTCTTATATGATCATCAAATTCAAGTCCCCGTATCTTTTGATTCACATAATTCAGAAACCCTTTTGCTTGTTGACAAATCTCATAACCCTTGATGTCTTTTTATCTGTTTTCGCAGGCCGATCTCCGATGTCTCTAGTGATCTAACAGTTCAAGTTGGATCTTCCAGTTTCGGTCTTCATAAGGTAACACAAGAACCCTAGAAACAGAGCATCCTCTGTTCTTAAGTGTATTGAAGTTTTAAACTTTTACATTATTTCCTCAGTTTCCTCTTGTGTCTCGAAGTGGAAAAATCCGGAAGCTTCTCGCAGATTCGAAAATAACGAATATTTGTCTCTCGAATGTTCCTGGAGGACCAGAAGCTTTTGAGCTCGCAGCTAAGTTCTGCTATGGAATCAACATTGAAATCAACCTTCTGAACATAGCTAAGCTCCGTTGCGCATCTCATTACCTAGAGATGACGGAGGATTTCTCAGAGGACAATCTTGCAACCAAAACAGAAAATGTTTTGAAAGAAACAATCATCCCAAGTATCTCGAATTCAATCGTCGTTCTTCATCATTGTGAAACCCTAATCCCAGTCTCTGAAGATCTAAACTTGGTGAATCGGTTAATCATAGCTATCGCCAACAATGCCTGCAAAGAACAGCTAACCTCGGGTCTTTTAAAGCTCGATTACACGTTTTCGGGTACGAATATCGAACCGGAGACTCCATTAGATTGGTGGGGGAAGTCATTAGCTATTCTCAATCACGATTTCTTCCAGAGAGTTGTCTCTGCCGTTAAGTCTAAAGGGTTAAGACAAGACGTGATCAGCAAGATTCTGATCAGTTACACGAATAAGTCACTTCAAGGTCTAATCGTTCGAGATCCGAAACTGGAGAAAGAAAGGGTTATTGATTTGGATTTGAAGAAGAAACAGAGATTGATTGTCGAAACAATCGTGAGGTTACTTCCTACGCAAGGAAGAAGAAGCTCTGTTCCAATGGCGTTTCTTTCAAGTCTTCTCAAAATGGTCATCGCAACATCATCATCTGCTTCTTCAGGATCATGTAGATCGGATCTAGAACGAAGGATCGGTCTTCAATTAGACCAAGCGATCCTCGAAGACGTCTTGATTCCGATAAATCCTAACGGAATCAATAACACAATGTACGACATTGATTCGATCTTGAGAATCTTCTCGATATTCTTGAATCGTGACGAAGATGACGAAGAAGAAGAACATCATCATCGTCAATTTAGAGACGAAACAGAGATGATTTACGATTTCGACAGTCCCGGGTCACCAAAACAGAGCTCAATCTTGAAAGTATCGAAGCTAATGGATAACTATCTAGCAGAGATAGCTTTGGATCCGAATCTCACAACCTCAAAGTTCATAGCTTTAGCAGAACTCTTACCAGATCATGCTCGTATCATCAGCGATGGACTCTATCGAGCCGTTGACATTTACCTCAAAGTAAACTAAATCATCAATCTTTCTCTCATTATGAAATTGTCATAAATTCATGTTAAGTTTTTTCTGTTTGATAGGTTCATTCAAATATAAAGGATTCAGAGCGTTATCGTCTCTGTAAGACGATAGATTCGCAGAAACTATCGCAAGAAGCTTGTTGCCACGCCGCGCAAAACGAGAGATTACCAGTGCAAATGGCGGTACAAGTGTTGTACTTTGAGCAGATCAGACTCAGAAGCGCAATGAGTAGTAGCATTGGTCCTACTCAGTTTCTATTCAACAGTAACTGTCATCAGTTTCCTCAACGGTCGGGAAGCGGAGCAGGTAATTTACCTTTTTACCCCCCTATTGATTGTGTATGTATCCAACTGTTCTACACAAACCATAGAAACCAAAATCTTGAGACCTTCTTGTTTGCTTTGCTTGGATCACAAGGAAGTGGAGCGATATCGCCAAGAGATAACTATGCGTCGGTGAGGAGAGAAAACAGAGAGCTAAAGCTTGAAGTTGCGAGGATGAGAATGAGATTAACGGATCTCGAGAAAGATCACGTCTCGATTAAACAAGAACTCGTGAAATCTAACCCAGGGACTAAGCTTTTCAAGTCGTTTGCTAAAAAAATAAGCAAACTCAACTCTCTTTTCAGTTTCAGTAGTCTTAAACCTTCCTTGAGCACAAAGGCAAGTTCTGAGAGCCGTTTCTTGTTTCAAAAAAGAAGAAGACACTCTGTTTCTTGATTTTCGAACAAAAAGAAACTTAAAAGTTTAAATCTTTTGATTCACTTTGTATAGTGAATGAGTTTTTTTTGGGAGTTTGATTTGTGGTTGTTTGTGTATGTATGGCTTTTATATAGTTGTGTTTTGTGAAATGTGAGTGATGGTGTTTTGTTTAGTCTTTGGCTATAGATTTGTATAAAACGTGGACGTTTGCGAGAACATACTCTGATGCTTATATACGACGCCGTTTTTCTCTGGCATTGCACTAATCCGATACCGTTTTACTGTGGCGCTGCGAACTGATACGTCACCGTTTTAGCTTTTAACTTGTGGCGCTTTTAACTGATACCTCACCTTTTTTTTCCTCTAAAAATATTATATTAAATATGGTGAAATTCAATTTTGGAATATAAGGGTGGGATACGATTGTGAAATACGAGAATACTAAGTCGATGTCAACAAAAACGACATTGGAGACAAACACTACAACCGAAAACCCAACATAAACCTATTGAACATAAACTAAACCCCGAACCATGAAGATCCAATCAAACCACGCCTCAAAGTAGCCAATCGCAAACCTTCCACATAATGACTAAATCAAGGAACCCTTGCATCAACATGAACATTTACGGCAAGAATAAAGCAGACGAGGGAACTGCAAACGCACACGAGGCGACACACCAAAGCATGAGACCAAAGCTAAGCCAAGAAAATGTGACAAAAAACCAAGACAAACCATGAAGAGGAGATCATCAATAACCAGAGTAGAACCCAAACCTACCTATGAGTTTTCTATTGATACACAACCCAATGCACTAAAGTAGCTGTTGATACACATCACCGATAGAAGAAACAATTGGAAAAACGGATAGAGAGAAAACTAAACTGTTAGTCGAGGAAAGACAACCTCAAAACCATCTTCTTCATTAGAAAAGAGTCACACTTTAAATCAGCCCCAAGATAACTCTTATCATAAAGCCATGACACAAAACAAGCACACTAAACCATCTAGAGAGGAAAACGAGATTGAACCAACAGTTCCAGGGTAAGCAAATGTTAAGAGCCAACGAAAGACTAGAACGACTAGAGCCAACCGACAAATTAGATCCGGTGGAGAACCCGGCGCACTTCACAAGGCTCTAGATCCAGCGACTCCAACCCCATCGATCGAAGAAATCACACTCCACGCGCCTTCACTCGCCTTCAAACTAGATCTCAATCCACACCAGAAGAGATGAAACAAAACCATAGCAACAAGAAACCAAAGAAAATAGACTACACATACAGAAGATAAAAAGAGAAAACTCGACTCTAGTGCTAAGAGAGCCACCGGAGCCGACCAACGCAACAAAAAGCGAGATCCTCTTCTTTGCTACAGTATGGCGGCGATGTGGAGAAGAGTTGAGTCCACTGTATCGCATGTGAAATATTTAGATGAACTGATACCTCACTTTTTTTTTTCTTTTTAGAACGTTGGAGTTCTAAACTTTTGGCTCATAATCTTCTCGGTATCCAGAGGAAGTTTTTAAATATTCCGATTTGAAGAATAACCCTTCGTACCAAAGGAAGTTTGAACCTGGAGCACAAAAGAACCAACTCCTTTGTGTTACCACTAGACCACCACACACGTTTTTTTTTGCTTTTTACGTTTTATTTGTTAATCATATGATTTCACGTTTCAGGGGTGTTAATATTCGAGGAAGATGTCGAGATTAACAAAAGTAAATTAATGAAATCGAATTAATAATTATCCTTTATCGAAGTTTCCATTGTTTCAGAGATCTCAAAATTATCCATCAGAAATTGCAGTGACTTTTTTCAAAAAAAAAAAAAAAAAAAGAAATTGCGGTGACTTTGATAAAAAAAAAATTTGTTGAGAAAATCAAACAACTTTGATAAATTATTGCACTAAACTTTGATACGATTGCAAAATTCAAAGCTATTATAAGAAAGCTCCAAAGTTCAAAAAATTGAAACTAGTGCATGTGTCACTCATATGTTTTTGTAAGTAAATTCTAAGGTTAAATCCATTAAAAAAAACATATAGAAAACTATATATGTGACGACCCAACCCGTCAAATAAAAAAAAAAAATTTTAACCGGATCACTATTATTATAAATAGTGATCCTCAACGGTCCAATAAACAAACAGCGCGGAAACAATGATTCAACAATCAAATACAATTATCGTTTAACAAGCCCATACTTATTAATTCTAGTTCAATTCGGTAATACACATAGTTCTGAAATTGCTAACACCCTAGCAATTCTAACTTATTACACGAAAACGAGCCACTAGATCATTCCCCTCGTCCCGGCCATGATTCCACGATCATTGACTGTCTTTACCTGCATCACATGGTTATAAGAGATGCGTGAGTATTATCATAAATACCCAGTGAGACGGTCATCCCATCAACAGGCTATGTACAAATATAAGCATAAGCAATGCTACAATACCAGGATGAACAATCAACATGAAAACAACTCAATCGCGTAAAAACAACCTGTGTCGATCGATACACTAACCCGTGTCGATCGACACCAACTCCGACACTCATGTCCGTCAGCACACCATCCCGGTGACCTACTGACACCATGTCGATCGACACACCCATATGTGTCGATCGACACACCAAACCCAGAAAACTCGCACACGCGATTTTCTGCATAATAATTTATCAAACAACACGAAATTCGATCCCAAACAACACACAAACGCATCCTAACACTTCTTATGCTTACACGCACCCATGGTCACGCACTCACCTTGATTTGGGAAGGAAAACGGATTCAAAAGTGTTCAAGAACACCCAGAACACCAAGAACACGCACGCCCCAAAGAACTCAACGTATACTACGAACGGCTACTCCAAATTCCAATCAGAAACCGGCGCTGGAAACTAGACACGACGAGCTACACAACGGTATGTAGAACGTCCTCTAACTCCCTACAAATCGACGGGAAAACAGCCCGCAAGTTCAACAATCCGAACTGGAACAGAAATGACATGTTGAACAAGAAAACACACTGGGAACGGAAAACACAACGGAATCAAGATCGGAAACCCGATCTGAAAAGTAGACAGATAGAGCTTTCTAACCGTATACAGATCGTCTCTTGGTTCAAAACGGTTCGACGAGAAAACAACTCGCAATTTCGATGATCCGAACTGGAACAGAAATAACCCGTTTTACAAGAAAGCACACTGGGAACGGAAAACACAACGGAATCAAGATCGGAAACACGATCTAAAAACTAGACATAGAGAGCTTTCTAACCGTATATAGAACGCTTCCTGTGTCACAACAGAACGACGGCAAAACTCCTCCGAAGTTGACTGATCGCAGTTGAAGGCTGCACAAACCGACCAACTTAGAACGATCATAACTAACAATCTAACCGTCCGATTGACAAACGGATTTTTCCTACGACAAGAACAACGACAGGAGTACTTACCCTCCAAATTTCACTCCGATCCGTCGTGATCTTGACCTCCGTTTGTCTTCTCCAAAACACGAACAGAAGCTGTCTTCAACCCAAAAACACTTCACACTCTCCCAACTCTTCTCTCTCTCTCTCTAACCTCTCAAAACTCTGAGAAATCTTTCTCCAGACCACTGCCGACACTCTCTCCCTTTTATAGGGAAATTTTATTTTATTTTATTTTATTTTATTTTTATTTTTATTTTATTTTATTTTATTTTTTTTTATTTTATTTTTTTTTTTTTTTCGTGTCGATCGACACACACCCACTGTGTCGATCGACACACGACCAAATATTCCGTAATTTGGTTCGCGATCGTTACAATTCTCCTCCACTAACACGGATTCGTCCTCGAATCACGTGAAATCATAACCCTACGGTTAACACATCCGATCTCAGTCCTCTGGCCCAACCCGGCCAGCTCTACTAATATCCTCACCCCTGGCCCCACCCGGCCAGCACTACCTGAGATTACACCCAATCTCAGAACTCAACTAGTGTCATACTAGTTACATTGCACTGCCACCACAGGTGCAATCCTGACCAACCCGGTCAGCTCCAACTCAGATCATCTCTCGATCTCCTTCACCTAACCCGTCTCACTAAGGTTGACACTCTCGTCCGAAACCCGACCAAATTCCCCCAGGAAACATCCACGATGCAACACTCGCTGATCCGGATCAGGGTTGTCCGATAGATTGCGCAACAATCAAACAAGAACATGCCCGACCCACCGTAGACCCAGACCTTGAATCAATTGGTCGCACAACAATCAAACAAGAACATGTACAACCCAAGAGGCTACATATGTTTACCAGGGTCGTCTGAACTAAGGTTCCAAACTCGAGTAAAAACCCTATATTAGACATCCACAACCACCTGAGATCATTCCCGATCCCTGAAGTTCATCAAATCTCATACTTATAATCACACTATAGGTACTCTTGCTCAAACTCATATCTCTATACACCACTCCCACTCGCAAGATCGTCACCCTACGAGCTCTCGATGTATACCATACCGGCTCTCGGTATGCTCCAGCCCCTCCCACTCTCGGGACACACAGTCCGTCAAGCTATCGGCTGCAGAGGAAATCACACATCCTCTGGAGAGATCTCTGTCCCTCAAAGTATATGCAGGAGAATATCACCATCCCCTGGAGCAGTAACACTGTAACGTGCATCATAAGCACCTGTCGACCGATTTACTTCCGTGGTTCCCATCTTGATATCCCCTAACCCGGAATATCACTCATGACCAATCCCCAGGTCATCTGAAACAACCCAATCGCCAGGGTGTTTCCATCGGAGTCCCTAGAAAAGACAGTCCTAACTCACATAAGACTTCTGTTCCAGACTCCCCCTAGAAAATAGACAGGTTCTAACTCACATAAAACCTCTATTTTCCAGCACCATCTAGGGATCTACCCGTCCTAATCCCTTAGGACCCCCATCCCTAGATACTTAGACAAGCCCTAACTCCCATAGAGCTTCTATCCTAGCCCCTCAAATGACCTCCCCGTCATTACACACATGACCTAACCCAGTCATCAAACCCATGATCTCCCCGTCATACCATAAGGACATCCGTCTTATAACCCAAGATAATAAGAAAAACCCCATCTTATTAAATCTCAACAATGCATATCGTTACAACCCAAACGAAAATACATACAACTCATAGCAACAAGCTAATACAACTACTGAAAACCAGAAAAACACTCAAGCCTCCGCTTGCTTCTCGAACCACTTCGAGAACTTTGCCTTTATACTTGCCTCTGGTTCCCAAGTCTCCTCCTCGACACCATCACAGTCCCACACGACTCTCACCAATGGTATCCTCTTCCGACGCAGCACCTTGACTCTCCGCTCGAGAATCCTCATAGGTCTCGCCGCTAACGTCATGTTGGGTTGAAGATCCTCCGGGATCCTAGCCAACACCTCCTCAGATTCATGTAGACACTTCCGCAGCATCGATACATGAAATACCTTATGAAACGCTCTCATACTCTGAGGTAACTCCAACCGATAAGCCACTGGTCCAACCCGCTCCACCACCCGAAACGGACCCATAAACCTTGGACTTAGCTTATTCTCTGAAATGGATCTGTTAGGACCCCTCAACATCGCTGCCTTGAGATACACTAGATCTCCCAGCTCAAACTCCAGCTCTTTCCGTCTCTTATCAGCATAACTCTTCTGCCGATCCTGAGCCTCTCTCATGTTCAATCTCAAGACACGGATCTTCTCCGTCGTCTCCTGAACAAAATCCGCACCAAACATGCTCCTCTCCCCCACTTGAGTCCAGCACAATGGTGTCCTACACGGCCTCCCATACAGAGCCTCATATGGAGCCATCCCAATACTCGCCTGGTATGAGTTGTTGTACGCAAACTCAACCAGGTTCAGATGATCCGCCCAATGACCACCATAATCCAGCACGCACATCCTCAACAGGTCTTCTAAAGTCTGAATAGTCCTCTCCGACTGTCCATCTGTCTGAGGATGATACGCCGTGCTCATGTGCACCTTAGTGCCCATCTCTGCCTGAAACGCCCTCCAGAACTCAGACGTGAACCTCGGATCTCTGTCTGACACAATACTCGCTGGCACCCCGTGCAGCCTCACTATCTCACGCACATACTTCTTAGCCAACACTACCGTCCCATCGGTCTTTTTGATGGCAAGAAAATGGGCTGACTTGGTCAGACGATCCACAATCACCCAAATCGCATCATACGTCCGTGACAACGGCAATCCCGTCACGAAATCCATGGTAATCATATCCCACTTCCACTCCGGAATGGGTAAACTCTGCAACATACCACTCGGAACCTGATGCTCAGCCTTCACCAGCTGACACACGTTGCACGCTGCAACCCAATTAGCTACATCCCTCTTCATCCCGACCCAGTGATAATACCGTTTCAGATCACGGTACATCTTGGTCGCCCCCGGATGAATCGATAACATGCTCGAATGGGCCTCTCTCAGAATCTCCTGCCTCAGATCCTCGTCCTTGGGTACACAAACCCGCCCATTCACCAGTATCATCCCACTTGCTGAGACCACATACTCCGAACTTGTCGCCTTAGAAGCATCAATCAACCCCTGATCCTTCTCCTGCGCAACCCGAATCCTGCTCAGTAAATCTGCCTGGTTAGCTGCCTCTAACCCCAACGGCTCCTGTGAGATCACACACAACCTCAACGTACTAATCTCGCTCACCAGAGCTTCCATATCACGCTCCTGAGCCGAAGCAACCCTCATCCGACTCAATGCATCCGCAACCAGATTAGCCTTACCCGGATGGTATCCGATCTCCAAATCGTAATCCGCTACCAACTCCATCCAGCGCCTCTGTCTCTGGTTCAGCTCCGGCTGAGTGAAGAAATACTTCAAACTCTTATGGTCTGTGAATACCTGAACCTTTCCGCCATAAAGATAAGATCTCCAAATCTTTAGAGCGAAAATTACCGCAGCCAACTCCAAATCATGGGTAGGGTAGTTGCACTCATGCTTCCTCAACTGCCTCGAAGCATACGCAATAACCTTTCCCTGCTGCATTAGGACACAACCCAAACCAACACCCGAAGCATCGGTATACACCACGTAAGGCTCACCCGGCTCGGGTAACGCCAACACCGGTGTACTCGTCAACATCTCCTTCAGCTTCCCGAAACTCTCCTCGCACGCAGAAGACCACACAAAAGGAACATCCTTCCCGGTCAACTTGGTCATCGACTTAGCCAAACTCGCAAATCCCGCGATGAATCTCCGATAATAACCTGCCAACCCAAGAAAACTCCTAATCTCGGTGGCATTCCTCGGTCTAGGCCACCCTCTGATAGCCTCGATCTTAGCCGGATCCACAGAAACTCCCTCTGCAGACACCACATGGCCAAGGAAACTCATCTCTTGCTGCCAAAAACTACACTTGCTCAACTTCGCAAACAACTTCTGCTCCCGCAGCTTTCCCAGAACTACTCTCAGATGCAACTCATGCTCCTCAGGACTCTTGGAATATACCAGGATATCATCAATAAAGATGATCACAAACACATCCAAATACTCCTGGAATACCCCGTTCATCAACCGCATGAACGCTGCTGGTGCATTCGTCAAACCAAAAGGCATCACCACGAACTCAAAATGCCCATACCTCGTCCTGAAAGCAGTCTTCCTCACATCTGCCTCCTCAATCGGAATCTGATGGTACCCTGAAGCCAAGTCGATCTTGGAGAACCAGGTAGCCCCTCGTAACTGATCCAACAACTCATCAATGCGCGGCAGAGGGTACCTGTTCTTCACGGTGACTCGGTTAAGTCCCCGATAATCGATGCACAACCGGAAACTACCATCCTTCTTCTTCACAAACAACACCGGTGCTCCCCACGGTGAAACACTAGGCCGAATAAAACCCTTATCCAACAAATCATCCAGCTGCTTCTTCAGCTCTGCCATCTCTGCTGGAGCCATACGGTAAGGTGCCTTAGATATCGGAGTAGTCCCGGGCTCCAACTCAATAACAAACGGATCCGACCGCGATGGCGGTAATCCCTCCAATGACTGGAACACATCCTGGAAATCCCGAACAACTCGAATATCCTCCACTGCAACCCCTCCAACAGACTCAGGCATCACTATCGTCACCAGATACGCCTCGCAGCCCTTGAGAAGCAACTGCTCGGCCTGTATCGTGGAAATCACGAGACTCCCGGAAGTCGGTCTCACACCCTGATAAACCAACCTCCCCGCCTCTCGCTCAAACACAACTCGCCCTCGGTGGCAATCCAGATGGACTCTGTAACGATCCAACCAATCCATACCCAGGATAACATCATACAGCTCCACCGGACTGATGATCAGATCTGCTGGCATCGACTCTCCCGCCACCAGAACATCCACACCACGAGCGCGCCCGAAAGTAGCCAACGTTCTACCTCCAGCCACCTTGACTACTCCCGCCTGTTCCCCGGAATCACTCTGGATTCCGCTGCTCTCCGCACACTCCGGCGTAATAAAGCTATTCGTAGCTCCCGAATCAAATAACACGTGGGACTCATACCCGCCCACAACTAAGGTCCCTGCACAATTCCATGTGCCTCAGAACCCTACCATTCTAGCACAGACTCACAATTTCCCAACAAACAAAAACTCAAACAACCATGAATTAAAAAGTCAAGTTCGGAAATACCTGTGATCGGTCTGGTGCTAGATCCACCCACCTCCGCAGACGTGAACACACGCGGTGCTGCTGCAATCTGAGACAACGGCTGCACTGCCAATGGCTGCACTGCGGCCACCGCCAACTGCTGCAGCTTCGGACACTTGGGCTTAATATGCCCCGTCTCTCTGCAGTGGTAACACACCCGCGTATCCTGGACCCCGACCCGCACATCTCGAGTCCCGGTCCCAGTCCTCCTCGGACAGCTCGCCACACGATGGGACATGCTCCCACACCCGAAGCATCCCGAACCACCCTGACTGGCCCCTGAAGTGCTCTCCCACTTCCTCTTCTGTCCCTGAGCAGGCTTGCCGCCCCTGCCTGAACTCACCTGCTGCTGAGATCTCCTCGGCTGCTGCTGCTGCACAGGTGGACTAACCACCACAACCTGCTCCCCCAGATCCTCCTCGATCGCAGCAGCCATCTCAACCAGTTCCGCCCTCGTGGCGAACCTACTCGCCCTGCAGCGAGTCCTCAAATCTGGACGAAGTCCTCGCAAGAACCTCCTAACCTGGGCATCCTCGCCCTCCATGCCTCTCCCTGCATGAACCAGAAGTCGACTGAACTCCAAATCGAACTCTCTCACTGACCGATCTCCCTGAGTCAGGTCCAGAAACCTAGACTCCAAACGGTCCACCGCCTCCTGCGGAAAATACTTGGCGTTAAACTCCGCCAAGAAATCCTCCCAGACCATCTCGGCCTGCACCCTCCTGGCCTCAACACCTCTCCACCAGAGATGCGCATCACCCTCTAGGTAATGTACCGCCAGATCCACTCTGTATCCCTCTGGACACCTGATGGAGCGAAAGTTACGCTCTAACCTCATCCGCCACCCATCAGCCTCCTCAGGCCTAGCACCGCCCGAGAAAAATGCAGTACCAATCCGCTGCATCTGCTCCATCATCCGCAGATAAGATGGAAGCTCCTCAACCCCAGCCATACCCGGATGCATCCCAGCCAAACCCGGCTGCACCCCAGCCATACCCGGCTGCACCCCAGCCATACCCGGCTGCACCCCAGGAGCATGACCCGGAGCAGGCACCCCTCCCGGTAACCTCTCCAGAATCATCTGTAGTAGACCCGCCAGACGATCATCTCGATCCGGGGCGACGCCTACGGCAGCACCCCCACCAGGGCCCACCGCACCACCAGCTACATCGGGACCTACACTATCCCCTCCAGCCCTCTCACTGGAACCCGTAGCTGTCACACCCACGGACCCCTCCTGAAACGCCTGCGAGTCAACTACCCGCTCCTGTGTAGTCTCCTGGGACACCCACGTGGCAGCAGACTCACTCCCAAGTCCCCGCCCACGTCCACGCCCAGCACGACCACCACGACCTCTACGGCCCCCGCGACCTCTGCCTCTAGCCACTCTAGCCATCACTCTGCACTAACCAGCAGAATACTAAGTACTAGAAAAAACAGAAATCACAAAACACATACCGTGGAATCTCATTGAAGGCTCGGAAGGGATGATCTAGGACTCCATACCCACACAACAATCAATTGACTAACTCGCATAATCAATTAACTAACTAGCCCTAGAACCGCTAGGGCTCTGATACCAAACTGTGACGACCCAACCCGTCAAATAAAAAAAAATTTTTTTAACCGGATCACTATTATTATAAATAGTGATCCTCAACGGTCCAATAAACAAACAGCGCGGAAACAATGATTCAACAATCAAATACAATTATCGTTTAACAAGCCCATACTTATTAATTCTAGTTCAATTCGGTAATACACATAGTTCTGAAATTGCTAACACCCTAGCAATTCTAACTTATTACACGAAAACGAGCCACTAGATCATTCCCCTCGTCCCGGCCATGATTCCACGATCATTGACTGTCTTTACCTGCATCACATGGTTATAAGAGATGCGTGAGTATTATCATAAATACCCAGTGAGACGGTCATCCCATCAACAGGCTATGTACAAATATAAGCATAAGCAATGCTACAATACCAGGATGAACAATCAACATGAAAACAACTCAATCGCGTAAAAACAACCTGTGTCGATCGATACACTAACCCGTGTCGATCGACACCAACTCCGACACTCATGTCCGTCAGCACACCATCCCGGTGACCTACTGACACCATGTCGATCGACACACCCATATGTGTCGATCGACACACCAAACCCAGAAAACTCGCACACGCGATTTTCTGCATAATAATTTATCAAACAACACGAAATTCGATCCCAAACAACACACAAACGCATCCTAACACTTCTTATGCTTAAACGCACCCATGGTCACGCACTCACCTTGATTTGGGAAGGAAAACGGATTCAAAAGTGTTCAAGAACACCCAGAACACCAAGAACACGCACGCCCCAAAGAACTCAACGTATACTACGAACGGCTACTCCAAATTCCAATCAGAAACCGGCGCTGGAAACTAGACACGACGAGCTACACAACGGTATGTAGAACGTCCTCTAACTCCCTACAAATCGACGGGAAAACAGCCCGCAAGTTCAATAATCCGAACTGGAACAGAAATGACATGTTGAACAAGAAAACACACTGGGAACGGAAAACACAACGGAATCAAGATCGGAAACCCGATCTGAAAAGTAGACAGATAGAGCTTTCTAACCGTATACAGATCGTCTCTTGGTTCAAAACGGTTCGACGAGAAAACAACTCGCAATTTCGATGATCCGAACTGGAACAGAAATAACCCGTTTTACAAGAAAGCACACTGGGAACGGAAAACACAACGGAATCAAGATCGGAAACACGATCTAAAAACTAGACATAGAGAGCTTTCTAACCGTATATAGAACGCTTCCTGTGTCACAACAGAACGACGGCAAAACTCCTCCGAAGTTGACTGATCGCAGTTGAAGGCTGCACAAACCGACCAACTTAGAACGATCATAACTAACAATCTAACCGTCCGATTGACAAACGGATTTTTCCTACGACAAGAACAACGACAGGAGTACTTACCCTCCAAATTTCACTCCGATCCGTCGTGATCTTGACCTCCGTTTGTCTTCTCCAAAACACGAACAGAAGCTGTCTTCAACCCAAAAACACTTCACACTCTCCCAACTCTTCTCTCTCTCTCTCTAACCTCTCAAAACTCTGAGAAATCTTTCTCCAGACCACTGCCGACACTCTCTCCCTTTTATAGGGAAATTTTATTTTATTTTATTTTATTTTATTTTTATTTTTATTTTATTTTTTTTTTTTTTTTTTTTTTATTTTTTTTTTTTTTCGTGTCGATCGACACACACCCACTGTGTCGATCGACACACGACCAAATATTCCGTAATTTGGTTCGCGATCGTTACAATATATATATATATATGCTTGTGATTACACTAGATGAGTACATCCGCTTCGACCAGTGATAACACTATATCACATTTTTTACTGATTTTGTATTACTTGGATCTTGATATGAATCAGTGCTATACATATATTCTACATGATATATAGTAACACAACTTCTTCTTCGTCTTTATTTTTCTTGAATAATAGGTATTCAACCAAATAAGTAAATAAATCATATGGTGCAATATATAACACTTTTGCACATCCTACGTATAAAAGTTGCACAAAAACACGAACTGATACCACTTTATAACTTCCCCGAGTAAATATACATATATTATGGAAATACGATCTTATTTCTAAACAGTTGCAATTGCATTCAAAACACAAAAGCTTTTTTCTTCTTCTTCTTGTGATTACACCAATACATATATGCTTCAAACGCTGATCATCACACAGTTTGAATCACTCTATACTAAAAGACATATATAAATATATATATATATATATAAAGCCTTACGCGTGTAATCACGATCGAAGTCTTAAATCCATATGGCTCCAGCGCTTCTGAGCAACGAAGCTAGTTGGTTCCGAACCTGAAGAGACATAAGCTGATTTGCACCACCTACGAGCTGTTGCCCTATAAATACAGCTGGCACGGTCGGTTTGCACCCAAGCTCGACCAGTGCTCGTTCGATCTCTGGTCCATTAGACATCTCGTCAAGCTCGTACACCGTTGGATTGGCACCGTAGCCAGATATAAGCGACTTGATCGTGTGGCTCATACAGCATGAGCTCCTGCTGAATATCACCACTGGTTTGTTTTCTAACAGATGTGATATCTTCTCCATCGATATATCTGAATATGAATGTGTGTATTAGTGTATGTAACTTTTTGTGTGTCGGTGAAAGATTTGGTTTGAGCTTGGTCCAAGGAAAGTCTTTGGTATTTATAGAGGATTTTTGTTCCCGATAAATTATTGAAAGCCCCTCTTATTTAACATGATTTGAAGGAAAATTTTAGCAGGGAAATTTTCGACTTTTTTGGGAATATTTTGCAATATGTGTTGAAATGACATAACGAGATAAAAGTTGAAGATTCTATCTCGGAAAGCTTTCGGAAAGAGAACCACAATTGATAAACCCTATATTTGACCACTTTTACTATCTAATTTATTATGATTTTTATATATTAATAAAGCTTTTCGACTAAAAGAGGTAGTTTTCTCGTATATATAGATTTTAAGGTCTTAACAGGTTTTATCATCAAAAGGATGTAAAATGGAGCAAAAAAGTGTTATTTATGATACAGCTACTCATTCAAGTCAAAGGAGCCAAGCCAAGTCATTATATCTTGAAGATAAAGCATATTCTCAAGTTGGACAGAACATATATGCCAGAAGTTCGCTGATGAACGGAGGATCAAATCAATTGGGAATCTAATGAAACTTGGTATTAAGATATCCATTTGAGTTAGCTTTCCAATGGAGTTGGAATTTCATCGATTGGAGCTGTACTTTGGAAGATACACTGGAAACACTGAGGACATGTCAAACTGCCTTCGAAGAGAAGCAAGTGCAGAAATGAGCCAAGCACCGGGCCGCTCCATGAGCCAATGATCCAGACTCTTGCCGACCTTCTAGAAGCATCATAGAAGCCTCAATTATCAGCCACACAACCGGACCTATATTGTGATCGATGTTGCCTACCAAAAAGATCTTTTTTGCCCGAAGAAACTCTAGCCGACTTAAACCTCCTTAAACTCCTATATATACTTGCTTTTAGCCTCTCTCAGAAGAGAAGAAGCCGGCCACAACAGCCTGAATCAATACTTAAACATGTTTTTCGTTTTTCTCTTGTTCTTAATGCATATTTGATTCTAAAAGCCTTTAAGGGTAGTTCGACTTTGTCCTATTGCAAAGAGATGAGATCTAATCCCTTACGCTTGATAAGATCAATGATTTATACTATGTTTATGTGCTTTACTCTTGCTGCTACGTGTTGCAAAACATGTTAAAGTATTAGCCTTGATTTGATTTCTATGCACTTTCTTAATTTTATGTCATCACATACTTAATCGTTTTGAGTTTTATTCTAGAATTGATTCTTGATCTTTATTTAAGCTCAATGCATGAACTGGCTTAGCTAACCAGGGACTGATCTTAGGTTGATATACTCTCCAAAAGCTTGCTATATCTCCGGACCTAGTATTCGATGAGCTAACACCTTAACAATTCGATAGGTTAGTTAAGGAGGTTAGTGAACAATCAATCTTAAGCATAAAGCGTGTTTTCACCTTATAATAACATGCAACAGTTGAGTCTATTAGGGTAGTAAACATAGAGGTTAGTTACATCACGACAGTGGGATGACCTTACATTAGTGATATGAGTTCTAGAACAACTAGTATGAAAACTCTAAATCGATTGCTTGTGTTTTGCATATGTCTTATGAATTGTTTGATTTCTCATCTTGATTGATCATCTATCCAATTAATTTATTGCTTTGTTATTTGCTTCCATAAAACACCAAAAACCAAATAATATGTTTACTTAGCTTAATTCGCATCATATAGATTTGTAGCGCATTCATCACTTAGTCCTTAGTGGATCGACCCCTAAGTACTACAACTGTCTACACTGTGCAATTGCAGTTTCTAGGATATATAAATTGATAAAACCTAGTTGCATATAAACCCTAAACCCCAAGTTTTATGCACGTCAACAATCAACACAGATTCTATCTTGTTTTCGATTTTGAAGAAATTCATATTAAAAAAAAAAAAAAAGGTGCAATGCAACAAATTCATATTAATTAATAATTAAAAGAAAGGATATACATTATAAATGGAATTATACTAGCAAGACCACGAAAAAGCCATTGTCGTTTAAGCCGTACATGCTGGAGAAGATCATGAGGAAGATGCTCCTTTTGTACGTTCGGATTATTCTACCGACAAGAAAAGAGAACCAGTTTATATATACTCTCCGAACAATCGCAATATATATAACAATATATATGATTACTTATGTTAGTATGTAGGCTTATATATATTATATGCCTATTAGGATGTAATTAAACAATATAATTAAATAGTTATAAGCATGAACATCATAACTGCTATATGGTTAATGCGTTTTGGTTAACCATATAACACTTATGACGTTCATGCTTATTAATCTAATGGTTTTCATTGTTCTAGTGGTCGAAATGCGAGATTATATATAAGTGATTATAACATAAACAATTTATATGATACCGTAAGTTTAAGATTAATGTTGAACTCGAATACCCATACCTAGTTTTTTTCTCTCTCAAAACAATTGTCACATATCCATAACTCTAGTTAAATCTTCGCATGCAAAACCGTTAAAAAATATTTAAAAATTATAGACATTTGATTCATAGTATGAAGCCTCGGTCCATTCGTCCGAAGAGTCATATTTGATTCGCCACAGGAGAACTCGCGGTTCTGCTTCTGATTTTGTTTTGTGAAGCTCGTTTGTTCTGTATTAGGGTACTAGCCTTGTTTTTGTCTTATTTTCTGTTTTGTTGTCCGTTGGTTTTGTAGTTATTTAGTTGAATTTTTACCCGTTTAATATATCTTCAGATGATAAAAAAAAAATTACATCAAATTAAACTATATTAAATTCGTTTTTCCACCGTCAAGATTTGAATTGTGAACCTTAAATTTCGTTAACTGAAAATCTACATGAAGCCTGAACCACAGCAGTTGGAAATTTGGAATAACGATCTTATACTTGTACTATTACAGAATGTCGCGAATTACCTTTCCGGTGCAATTTTGCAATATTATACTCTTATTCATTATTAAATGAGAACTAATCAATTCCTTATGTAGTCCATTTCATGTATTTCATTCAGTTTTGCGTGATTAACTATTTCACATTTTTACCGTAGCACTATATATGTTATCAGTCATAACTTATATATATATTTTTTTTGCTAAAAAGTCATAACTTATATATAATTTTGCGAATAACAAAGGGAAAGTGATTCGTACTTGTTTCAAGTTGATGAATTTCAATTATCCTACCTTTCGCAGCTCCATATATGAACCTTGCCTTAAAAATGGTTTGGTTCATAACTTCGGATATGGACTTGTTATTATACTTCGTACAATAATCTAACGTACGAGGAGATCGCCAAATTGTACTTTGAGAGTTCTGAAATAACAGATTGAATGTGGTAACTCAATTATTTTTATCTAAGAGCCGATTAACTAGATAAGTAAAGTCTTTTACTTTGATCAGCCATGTAACCAAGCTATACAAAATATATGTGTTACAACTTACAACTTATAAATGATATATAGGAATGAACATTTAACAAATCCAAACCAAATCCCAACTTTTAAATAAACCAATTAATGTTGTAGATTTTTAAATTTTAAACCATAATGAAACTAAAATAAATCAGTTAAAACTTTGATCTTTTAAAGACTAAGTAAAACATGGTAAAAAGAATAATAACAAATATTATTATATCAACCTAATAATAATTAAAAATATTTTTACTGAAAAACGATGATATACGTAATTTTGTTTCTATATAATCAAATAATATAATTTTGCAATTGCCCCCTTAGACTTTTAGTTCATTGTATTCAATTGTGCCGATCGAAGTAGAAGGAAACCACAAAATATTCAGCCCTAACAGATAGATTATCATTGGATGATACAAAGATATATAACCGAGAACATATTCGATGTGAAGAGATTAGAAATGGACCCAACTTGCTTTTATTTTTCTCTTAGATTTTCTGAAATGTATTACTATTTTAAATTATTCCAAATCTAAAAAATGTAACAAATAATATCCAAAGAAATTATGCGTATATGCGGAGAAAATGAAAAAGCACTGGTAAGCTGTATAATATTCCAAATCTATGTACATAGGCCACGTATCTCTCACACAATGAAAGAGTTAACTCGTTTATTCATCTTTGAATTTGATGCTTTGCATGCATGAAAAATAAACTTTTATTCCTTGTTCATTCGTATATATTTCAAGATCCTTGTGGTATATAAAAGTAAACTGGCTCCATCTAAATTCGAAGAGCCGCTTGTTTATATTTGACGGTCACAAATGAATGTTGATTTAGCCAATTATGTTTTTTTGGGTAAATGATTTTTTATGGGTAAGACCTATCTTAGTTTATAGAATATATATTATTACTATGGGAAATTTAATATTAGCGACGTAGATGAAGGCAAATAATTTTGAGTTATAGAAAGTATTTGGTTTTACATTTATAATATTATTATTATTATTTGTTAGTGAGAGGTATATAAATGTTGCTTAAAAATAATAAATTATGAATAGATATCAAATTGCACAACCGATCTAAATCTCACAAACTACATGTTGAAAAATGCTTATTCCCGTTAGATGGCATATATCAAATACCAATCACAATAATTATGATATGATGCCGAAAAAATGCTTTCATTCATGCATTAAAAAACTGATTACAGAATGCGACTACTCAGATCATTTATATTTTGAAACACGCTTAGCATTCGCATATAGGTCAGTCACTATATACGGGTGACGAAAATGCTTTAGAAGGTAAATAACTATATAAAATCGCTGGATAAACATTACAACAAACAAAGTCTGAACACAAAAAAAGAACATTACAACAAGGACTAATTTGATAACTAGCCAAGAAAAAAAACTAGTAAATATTATGACAATTGCCATTATTTTAAAAATTCTCTTAAAATCTGTTATTATAGCAAAGTCGTTTTAAAATCTGCTTCAATTTTACTATTTATGCATGCGAAATGATACATTTGCATTTTTTGGGGAAGTCAAAAGATAGGTCATGGTAGTTGTCCTTGTCTATTTTGTTTATAGTTATGTCCTCGTCTCTGTTTCTGTCTACCATCTTTTTTGTTTATACAACCACTGTATTTCGTCACCGTCTCCATTTTTTCCACAACCATCACCACCGTCTGGTCCACAACCATCGTTTTCGGCCTCCGCCACCGATTTTTATCCACAACCACTGTTACGGTCACCGTTTTCGTCCTCCATCACCGTTGTTGTCCACAAACACTGTTACGGTCACCGTTTTCGTCCTCCATCACCGTTGTTGTCCACAAACACTGTTACAGTCATCGTTTTTGTCCTCCGCCACCGTCTCCGTTTTTGTCTTTCGTCACCGTCACCGTCACCGTCTCCGTTTTCGTTCTCCGTCACCGTCTTTATTTTCATCCACCACCAATTGTCTCCATCTCCATCACCTTATTATTTCTCCCGGCACCACCACCATCCACTATTTTCATGGAAAAAGAAATAAATAAAGAGAGAAAAAGAGAGAGAAAGAAGAAAAGAAAGAAGGAGAGAGAAGAGATTTAATTTTCCAAGAAGGAGAGAGATAAAAGAATATAAGTAGAAAATAAGATACGAGGACAAATTTATCATTTTTATGTACTATAAGACAAAAAAATGATATTTTTTATAATAAGTTATGGAAAATAGCATTTTTTGTAAGAATTTTTTGACAAATGGCAATTGCCATAATATTCTCAAAAAAGCTAAACTTAAAAACTAACCAAAACCCTTTTTTGTAGTAAAACTATAGCCATTAGATTAAGGGGTTCTGGTTAGTTATTGAATTAAGTTTTTTTTCTTTGTTATATTTGCCAAATTCTCTTACAACAAACACTGCAGTTTTCTTCGCATTTACACCAAAAAAAAAAAAACAATGCAGTTTTTAAGAAAACAATAGTTTCATTTTAAGTTGTTAACTTGCAGAACGAAAAGATTAAGGAAAACACATGAGAGAGTCATTTCACTATTAGAGTTTTCTCACATACTTGATTTCATTCTGTATGTATTTTCGTATTCAACAATTAATACTAATGTTGTTGACATCTTATACACATCCAACAATTATAGCGTTATTTTAAAAAGTGATGCTAATTTTTTTTATCTTCACTAGATTTAGCATCATTTTTACAAGAATTTTTTTTTAGAAATGCCATTTTTGAAGTGCCACTTTTCAAAAATACCACTTTTTAAATTTATTCATTCATTATATTATTAACATTTGGGTTAATTATGTTATATTAGAGTTTAGTTTTGAGGGTTTAAGGTTTGTTAGGGGTCAACACATTTTTTAGAATTTAAAATTTTAAGACTTAAGCTTTAAAAATCCATAATTAGTGACATTTTTACAAATAGACAACGTATTGTGGCATTTTTGAAAGTGACAATTGCAAAAATACCACATTTGGATTGTCCATTTGCAAAAATACCACTATGGGTTGTCAATTTACATTTATATAAAATTCATAAATATAAATTATAAAAATAATAGGGACAATTGCAAAAATGCCACTTTTGAATTGTCTTTTTGCAAAAATACTACTATGGATTGTACATTTGCAAAAATACAACTAATTATGGATTTTTAAAACCTAATTCTTCAAATTTTAAAGCTTAAAAAAATGTTTTGACCTCTAAAACCCCCTAAACCCTCGAAACTAGACCCTAATACAACTTAATTAACCCAAACATAAATACTATAATGAGAAAATAATTTTTAAAAAGTGGCATTTTTGCAACATTTAATGTGGCATTTTTGAAAAGTGACACTTCAAAAATGACATTTATCAAAATTTCTCAAAATAATAATATATATATATATATATATAATTTTTTGTGATTATATAATATTAACTAGGGTTAATTAGGAGAATATTACATTTTTTTAAACGTCTGGATTTATTATTATTCAATTACAAATTATGAGAACTGTTACACCGACGATTCTACAATGGACAAGTCTTCCATCTTGATCCACGCCAAATGATTATATCTTTCCCCGTGCTGAAGATCTTCTGTAAGCTTGTCTCCATTAATCTGCATCAATATTAATAAATCGTATCTTCTGGGGTTCGAACCCCAAATTTCCTAGTGTATCTCCTGGTGTAGTAGCATTAATGAACCCTTAACCAAACCACTGGACCAAAGGGGCTTCCACAGATAATATTACATTTGAGAAAGAAAATTAGGTAACTAACAGTTCCAAAAATATATTTAGGTAAATAGGAGAGAAAATTAAAAATATGACGAAATTGCCTTCCGATTATAACTAAAGTAAATATAAAGAATAAAATCCCTAAAAATCTTCTCTTGATCTCTTCTTTGAAAATTTTCTTTTGTGAAAAAAAAAATTCAGAAAGCATAACCATTTTTGTAACTACATAGTCAATTAATCTCAATGTTTCAAATCACTATTTTGTAACTATATAAAAAAATATGTTGTTAACTATTTTCTGAAAACACTATACTCTATTGATTTCATGAAATAATTGATTACATGAAAATGTTAGTATAAGAAACTAGGAAACAAATCCGAGCGTTACCGCGCGGAAAAGTAAAAATCATAAAATAAATATTATTAACCCTTTTGTTTATTTTTTTTCCGTCTGCAAAGCTTTATTGATTTCAAATCAAGAATACAAAGGTAATATAAATAATTTCGGATTGAAAATTATTACATAAACATCCATTTTTTTCCGTAAATATACAAAAAAGTGAAATTGATGATGCTTTCCATAAATAAATTTTATTGGCTAACGGATCTTTAAATCCATTGTTTTCCTTCTTTGTCTTCAAGCGTGTTCTGATGCGAATTGTATGCGTGGATAATTGTATTTAGTTAAATTTCTAAATTGCACACTGCATGATAAAATTCAATGCATAAGACAGTAATTTTGATATTTCAACATTTCAATACCAAACATTCCATATTAGAATTTTTTAAAAAACTTTGACCTTAATTTTCTCTTGATTCAATCCCCATTGTTCGTGGTTGTTGCCTCCATTTTGAGACCAAAGCCTCTTGCTAACACAACAAACTACATGTCTTCAAAATCTCGTTATCCATTGTCTTCAAGATCTCGTTATCAATCTTAATGATCTCATCTAAGCAATGAAACTTACGAGTACATTTATAATCCAAACTTCAGTTGCCATCATTGCTGCATGGTATACGTTATGTGATATCGTTGGTATAGCATTTACAACAACATAGTTCATTTTGATAGTCTCGTATTCACCCATTCATGTGTATAAAACACACATAGCTCTCGTTCAATATCACTTTCTTGTTCTATTTCCTTTCTATATAGTTCCAGAGATTGGTCATAACACTTCTAAGATTTAGGTATCTCCGGATCAATATCCGGATCGAAAACCCATATTACTCCAAAAAACTAGCGAGAAAGCCAAATGCTTTATTGGAAAATCTGCTTGGACAAACCAGCCTACACCACTTTCATTGATTCACCAATCTCTCATTTTCTCCGTCGAATCGCTATTTCAATCACAAGAGAGAGAAGAGAGCAAAACGGCATCAATCTAATGTTAGATTACAATGTTTATTACTTTCATCTTAGAAACAAATCCAAAATATTTAGGAAATGTGTATGAAAACATGTAAGTTAAACAATTAATTATGACAAAAAAGAATGTTACACAACTAATTATGACAAAAAAGAGATCAACAACTATAATTTAAGTACTTGAGTATTTATTGTGCCATCGCCCATTTGATTTCGCAGAATTGAGTATTTTATTTACAGTCACTGTTTCACACATTGTATTTTATTTACTTACATATAATTTATATTTAGGCTCACGAGAAGCACATAACAATTTTGTCATGAGAGCTTTGGTTATACTCTAATTTTTACAATGAATGTTTTGTTTCGCTATGCAAACAATACTAAAAATTTTTAACCAAAATTTAAGCAAATGCATTACACAATTATGTAGAAACTAACACGAGTTTTAAAACATAAGAGAAGTTTTAAATTTATCTTGTCTTGAACAATTTTAAATATTCCACTATAAAAAAACCACTGATATATATAATCCTCGCATAAAATTGTTATGGCCTTTGGTTTTAAAACCCGACCGGCCACCGAACCAAAAAAAGATTCGTGGGTTAATTTGGTCCGACCGAATTCAATAATATTTTTAAAATATTAATATTTAGTTAATATCCAAATACTTAATTAATATCCACATATCAAGCAAAACATTTAAATAATTATAATTTTTGGAAAATTAGAAGTGTACCAATGATTAAAAATAATGTAGTGGTATAAATTTGAAAACTTTTACATTATTTGACTAAACCCAGTCTAATACGGTTCAACTGATTCACCGGTTTTTGAGTTTTTTCGGTTTGATCCGATCTAATAACCGGTCTAATTATACTTGAGTTTTAATGTTGACCCAACCCGGATATGAATTTAGTTCACGGTTCAACCCAGTCCGACCTCGGTCTGGTCCGGTTTTGAAAACCTTGGTTATGACCGATCACATGTATTTAGTTAAATTAAGTTAATAAATATCAGCTTGAATTCGAAGGAAAAATATATTTAGCTTTTTTTTTTCACAGTCACGCGCATGTTGGTCATTTTAATTATTATGAAACTATACTTTGACGGCACAAGCCTGTTTGTCATCACTATCGATACACAGATTTGAAATCGTGGATATTTGCTTCGCATCACATGTCCGTCTTTGCCAATTTATCATTTCTATTCAATATCCGTCATTGCTTTTATCTGCTCGTAGACTTGTTGGTAAATGATTACTTATATAAAAAATATAATCTTAGATAACAACATAAGAAAAACAAGAAAAAAACATGTAACCTTATTATTAGAAATGTTGGGAAAGTTGCCCAATACTCTTTTGTGAGAATAAGATGGGAATTCGACAACTAGGATTTAAGACAAACTATCTTATTATTAGAAAAGATTTGATACAAGGAGAGTTTACAAGTGAACACTCTTTTGTGGTGTCTTCTTTCTTGCTTATTAATTTTCCAAATGCTACCAAGCACCCATATTTATAGTAGTGGTGCTTTAGGTCCTAGGTTATTCTAGAATTCTCTATACATCTCTACTTATCTGGATAAGCCTAGAAAGATCTCTAATTCTCCACAATATTCTCCATAGTTCTAGAATGTTCTTTATCATTCTAGAATCTTCACCATAATTCTAGAGCTTTCTTTATCATTCTAGAATCTTCTTCATAATTCTAGAGTTGTCTTCATTATTCTCATGATTTGTATGGGCTAATGGAGGGAACATCCAACAAATCTCCTCCTTCCCGACTTAGCCCGAAGTTGTCTCGATCCCGATGCCTTGACAACAATCTTCAAACTTTTTGATTGGTAGCACCTTGGTCAAAATGTCTGCCCAGTTTTTGTCTGTGTGTACCTTGTCGAGATGTAGGAGTTTCTCTTCCAGAACTTCTCGAATCCAGTGATAACGTATATCGATGTGCTTTGAGTGGGAGTGCAAAATTGAATTCTTTGCTAAGTGAATAGCACTCTGGTTATCACATAGCATGATATACTTATCTTGCTTTACTCCAAGCTCAAGCAAGAAGTTCTTCATCCATAACATCTCCTTGCAAGCTTCAGTGGCTGCGATATACTCTGCTTCAGTAGTGGACAAGGCAACACACTTCTGTAGCTTTGACTGCCAGGAAATAGCTCCCCCTGCAAAGGTAATAACATATCCTGATGTTGATTTCCTGGAATCTTTGTCACCAGCCCAGTCTGCATCAGTGTAGCCCTTTAACTCAAGCTTCTCATTACCGAAGCACAAACATCTTTTAGTTGTGCCTCGTAGATAACAGAGTATCCACTTAACTCCCTTCCAATGCTCTTTTCCTGGATTGGCTAGGTAGCGACTCACAACTCCAACTGCATAGGCAATATCAGGTCTTGTACACACCATGGCGTACATAAGGCTCCCAACTGCTGATGCATATGGGGTCTTCCTCATTTCTTCCATTTCTTTCTCACTTGTTGGACTTTGCTTCGTATTTAGCTTGAAATGTCCAGCAAGTGGAGTGCTCACAGGCTTCGCCTTGTGCATGTTGAATCTCTCCAACACCTTTTCAATATATCGTTCTTGGGATAACCATAATAGCTTCTTCGATCTATCACGTGTAATCTTCATCCCAAGAATCTGTCTTGCTGGCCCCAAGTCTTTCATTGCAAAACACGTGCTCAAATCTTTCTTTAGAGCAGCTATCTTGATGTGGTCATGACCCACAATCAACATAAAGCAGGAGTACAAGAAAGTCGCCATCAGCGTACCTCTTCATGAAGACACAATGGTCATTCTTGATTTTCTTGAAGTTATGATCCATCATAAAGGAATCAAACTTCTTGTACCATTGTCTTGGAGCTTGTTTGAGGCCATAAAGACTTTTCTTTAGTCGACACACCATATTTTCTTTGCTTGGGACCTTAAATCCTTCAGGTTGATCCATGTAGATTTCCTCCTCGAGGTCACCATGAAGGAATGCTGTCTTGGCATCAAGTTGTTCAATCTCCAAGTCTAGAACCGCTGCTAGACCAAGAACAACTCGGATAGACGACATTTTTACCACTGGAGAAAATATATCTTCAAAGTCTATGCCTTTCTTCTGGTTGAATCCTTTCACGACCAACCGAGCTTTGTATCTAGGCTTTGAGCTTCCATCTTCGAACTTTATCCGGTACACCCATTTGTTTTTAAGAGCTCTTTTTCCTTTTGGTAATTTTACCAACTCGTATGTGTGATTCTCTTGCAAGGATTCCATTTCATCTTGCATGGCTTTTACCCACTCATCCTTATGAGTGTCGACTATAGCTTCTTCATAACTTTGAGGCTCCCCATCATCCGTAAGGGTCACATACTCATCAAGAGTATATCGTGTTGATGGTATTCTACCTCTGGTTGACCGTCTTGGTTCAATCTCCTCTTCTATGGTTTCGTCACCATTTTCATCTGAAGTAGTAGTACCTTCTTCATGCTTAACATCAGCATCTTCGATCGCTTCTCCAGTGTCAGCATGTGATTTTTCAGGATCTATGTCTCTTCTAACCCTTAGCTTTGGTTTCTCCGATCTTTTAATGTCTTTGATAGTCTGATCCTCGAAGAACACAACATCTCTGCTTCTGATGACCTTTCTATTTATCGGATCCCAAAGCCGATAGCCAAACTCATCTTTTGGTGAGCCAAGGTAGATGCACTCCTTAGTTTTGGAGTCTAGCTTCGCTCGTTCATCCTTAGGAATATGAACAAACGCCCTACATCCAAAAACCTTCAAATGGTTGTAAGAAGCCTTCTTTCCTGACCAAACTTCCTCTGGGACATCACCATTCAGTGGAACTGATGGTGTAAGGTTGATAATGTCAACCACGGTCATTATTGCTTCTCCCCAGAAGGACTTAGGTAGTTTTGCATGAGAGAGCATACATCGAACTCTTTCTCCGATGGTTCGGTTCATTCTCTCAGCAATTCCATTTAATTGTGGTGTCTTAGGTGGAGTCTTCTCCATCCTGATTCCATGAGTTTTGCAGAATGCTTCGAAGGGACCTCGGTACTCACCACCATTATCTGATCGAACACACTTGAGTTTTCGCCCCGTGTCTCGTTCTACTCGAGCTACAAACTCCTTGAAAGCATCAAGAACTTGATCTTTTGATTTTAACAGGTGTACCCATACTTTCCTTGAGTGGTCGTCGATAAAGGTGACAAAATATGATGCACCACCCATGGATTTCTCAGACATTGAACATACATCAGTATGTACGAGGTCAAGGATATGTTAACTTCTCATCGGTGCAGTGGATCTTTGGAAAGCGACTCTATGTTATTTTCCAGCTAAGCAATCAGAACATGGTTCGAGAGAAACACCTCTCATATCAGGAAGGGATTTCTTTCGAGCAAGGATATTTAGACCTTTCTCGCTTATATGGCCGAGCCTCCGATGCCATAACTCCATGTCAGCATTCGCGACGTTTACCTCCTCCTTGCAAAGCTTAGCTTGTGTCATGTATAGAGATCCTTCTTTCTTTCCTCGAGCGATGACCAAATTTCCTTTGGTTAGCTTCCACTTGCCTTCACCAAAGTGATTTCCTAAACCAACATCATCGAGCTTTCCAGTTGATATTAGATTTAGACGCATGTCTGGGACATGCCTTACATCCTTGAGAATAATCTTACATCCGGTGTTTGATGTAAGAATGATGTCCCCCAATCCAACAATTTTGCTTCTTCCTTGATTTCCCATTTGGACATTACCAAAGTCACCACTTTGGTAGGTTGCAAAAAAGTCTTCATGAGGGGTGACGTGAAAAGAAGCACCAGAATCGATAATCCATAAAGTGTCATCTGAGGCAATGTTTAGAGGATTATATTCTCCAACAAGATATATGTCTTCATCCTTATCTGCAACAACTGCGGTGGTCTTGTCGTCATGCCTCTTCATGGGGTTAAACAGATCTGGTTTAATATCACCCATTTGTTGATATTTCTTGAAAAATCGACACTCTGGCTTTCTATGACCCGCCTTGCCACAATAGTAGCATGTCACTCTAGGACGTGACTTGGAGCGTTCTCGAGATTGATCTCGACCTCGACCTTTGTTGTGTCCACGTGTTTCGTCTCTACCTCGTCTATCAATGACGTTCGCCTCCGATTGACTGCTCAAACCTCGTTCCTTCCTTCTAATTTCTTCGTTTAGAAGGCTATCACTCACGGTATCCATGGTAAGCTTTCCATCCGGTGCCGAGTTTCTGAGAGTGACAACTAGTGTGTCCCAACTCTCTGGCAACGAGCTAAGGAATAGAAGGGCTTGCAGCTCGTCTTCAATCTTCATGTCAACCTTGGTTAACTGATTTATGATCCCCTTGAAATTGTTCAAGTGCTCCATCATGCTTTGGCCATCCTTATACTCCAACTTTACCAACCGTCGAGCAAGAAGAGCCTTGTTTCGAGGCGTTTTCTTTTGAATCATAGACTCAAGTTTTGTCCATAATTCAAAAGCATTTGTATAGGTAGCAACATGTTCGAAAAGAGATCGATCGATGTACTTACGAATTATAGCGACCGCTTTTCGATTTAGAACCTCCCATGCCTTATCATCCTTTCCTTCCGGTTTGGACTTGTTGATGATGGGCTCATGCAAATCCTTGCAATAAAGATGATCTTCCATCATTGGTTTCCAATACGAGTAGTTGTCCGCCGTGAGTTTGAACATGTCACCTTCAATGGTAACGGTAGCCTCCATCTTGATCCGCACAAGATATCGATGTTATAAATCGACCTCGCTCTGATACCACTTGTTGGGAAAGTTGCCCAATACTCTTTTGTGAGAATAAGATGGGAATTCGACAACTAGGATTTAAGACAAACTATCTTATTATTAGAAAGGATTTGATACAAGGAGAGTTTACAAGTGAACACTCTTTTGTGGTGTCTTCTTTCTTGCTTATTAATTTTCCAAATGCTACCAAGCACACATATTTATAGTAGTGGTGCTTTAGGTCCTAGGTTATTCTAGAATTCTTTATACATCTCTACTTATCTGGATAAGCTTAGAAAGATCTCTAATTCTCCACAATATTCTCCATAGTTCTAGAATGTTTTTTATCATTCTAGAATCTTCACCATAATTCTAGAGCTTTCTTTATCATTCTAGAATCTTCTTCATAATTCTAGAGTTGTCTTCATTATTCTCATGATTTGTATGGGCTAATGGAGGGAACATCCAACACTATTCAATATCCGTCATTGCTTTTATCTGCTCGTAGACTTGTTGGTAAATGATTACTTATATAAAAAATATAATCTTAGATAACAAAACATAAGAAAAACAAGAAAAAAACATGTAACCTTAGATAATATCCTATACAGCAATTTCAAAAAAAAAAAAAAAAAAACGTAAGAAAAATATTTAGCTAAATGGTCTTACGAGCCATCAACCTTTTTTTTTTCATGCTTTTCAATAGTACAACTTTTTCTGAAGAAAGAAACATAAGAAAATGAGGAGTAAAATCATGTAAACATAGAAAGTTGTAAATAATTGATAATATATACGACTGTTGGAAGAATGAAAACGTATACCTTCATTATGCATGCTTTATCCCACGATTATGTAACTATGGTTTACTTTAAAAGTTGCAAACTTTGGAATCTTACCATAGAGAATCTTAGATGTGGAGATCAGTCTCTCATCTACCTGTATTATATATGGATAACCATGTAACTGTGAATAATCCTTCATAACACTGTAACTCAATTGACATGATTCGCCATAACAATATCTCTCTTGCAAATCTTGGAGATACAAGATAAAACTCCATGTCTCATTTTTCACGTACGAGTGTCCGTCCCTGCACCTCCAAAAGCCATTTCATACCATCAAAGGCTAGTTCCCGAGACTCTATTGACGTTTACCCGAGAGCACGCTCTTTGACTTCCCTCACAAATCCTCAATACATGTTTGATCTTTCCCTTGCAATTCCTTATTCTATTTATACTAATCTCTCTTCTCTCCTGTGCAACATATTTGAGCCTTCTTCTTGCATAATTACACCTTCCACACTCTATCACCATTTTACCCTATCTTTGATACCAAATCATGTTTATAAAGCTATAAACTTTCCTATATATGAAAGCTATGTTATGTACCAACCAAACTACGAAATCTCCCAATAATTTAATTATGTCAATTGAAATCACCTTTCCGTTTGACAAAACAAGCAAAATACACCAGCTTAAATATCCAGAAGATGACGAGACAAATCTTGAAAACATACCTCACAATCAATTATGACCTTTTCCTCAGATGAAAGTCGAGCCCATAAAACTTATTAAGATTAACATAGCTAACTATCGACTTTTCATGAAAGCACCATAAAAATCTACGGTCAAACATGGTTTTTGCATTGATCAATCGTTTTACTAAGTGGTTACGGTTACAGTTCAATAAATTGTATATATGGCACATCCAATTTTATCGGATCATAATTCAAAATTCAAATTATAGCATGTTCTATAGATAATAAATATCCGAAGCAAGCAACTATCAAAAAGCAAAACTAAAGTAATAAGAATCGGTATATGGATATTAAAATTCATGAGTGATTTGAGGGTAAATTAATACCGAAAAATGCATCTATAGGGTGTAACCGTGTAAGTAAAAACCACCAGAACAAAGAGAATTGATGCATCATACATCCTTACAAAGATATACGATTAGCGACCATTCACCAAGTAGCAGAAGAAATTAGTGATGAATCTACTGAAAATCCTTAAAGTTTAGAAAGCCAATGGTATAAGAGCAACTCCAATGGGACTCCATAACACCAAATTTGGTGTAGTTTCATCTCCAATGGAACTCCAAATTTTACACCAAAATATTTTTTTTGGTGTTTTGTGAACAGTGTCACACCATATTTGGTGTGACACTGTTCACAAAACACCAAAAAAAATATATTATTTTATTTATATTTTATAAAGTAGTGTAATTAAATTCTGATTATTCAACTAAAAATAAATGTACTAGTAACAAATTTTGTACTTTTTAATTTTAATTTTTGTTTTTCATTTTAATAATAAGTTAGATTGTAATTATTAATAATATGAAATTTTAATTTGACAAAATATCTAAATTAAAGCACAAATTGATTAAGATTAAAAATACATAATAAAGTTTAATTAAAATACTGATAACATAAAATTATAAATTAAAACCAAACAAACATAAACTAAATGCAAGAAAATAATTTTTTACAACATAATATAAATTTAAACAAAAATTTTTAATTTGTCGTTATCGATTGTAATATAATATTTATCTTATAATAAATGAGTTTTAAAATTAATTATCATTTATCAAACTATTGAAAGAAAAAAAAAAGTTTAAATTTAATAATATAATAATGGATAAATTTTTTATAGTGTAAAATTTGGTGTTGTGGTTGGAGATGAAAAAAAAATTTTGACACCAAAACACCAAATTTGGTGTAATTTCAACACCAAATATGGTGTCAAGGTTGGAGTTGCTCTAATCGTTGATGTTGAAAAATAGAAGTTATGAGACAAACCTGAAGAAAATAACTAATTCCGCGAAGAGAAACAATAACTATTCACAACCTTTTCACCAACTCCCAACCTTGAAAACTGGTGTCGTTAAACAAGTACATGTATTATCTTACAATCACAACGAAAGGCAAAAAAAAAAAAGTAAAACAAACTTAGAAAGCAATTCCAATAGCCATTCGTAAGGATTATTGCATGATGGCTACGAGTGAAGGCAATTAATTCTTATTAATTGGAGTAATAAAATCTGCATTCTCGAATGAAAGTAGTAACGATGAATTGAAGTCAAATAATTATCGACAAAGTATAGATTGAGCCAATAAAATCGATGTTCATATGAAAGGGATATGGAAAAGAAGATAAGTGAAAACAGTGGAACGAGACATCGGCATATTCAATGGGTGAAGACAATTTTTTCAAGAAGCACGACTTGACAAAAGAGACAAACGGTTGAACGAACGAACAAGAGACGATTGGGAAAAAAAACTTCAGATTTATGTGGGATGACAGAGTAGTCTCTACGGTCATATGGTCACAACTTTGATCTTACCAACTTTGAAAACTGTTTCCGTTAAACAAATATATTCTTATAAACAAATAAGAATCTACGACCAAAAATAGGACGACTTACCGAAATGAGATCGATTGAAGCTTACGGTTGAGAAGACGATTTGCTACAACTTTGAAGAAAGAAGTGTTTCGTTAGTAACACTGAGGGGATCAAATCTGAATAGTTAAAGAAAGTAGACTTCTGAAACGAAGTCGAGTTCTGACTGAAGATGATTTGAAGTTGGAAGAAGTGAACGAATTATAGACGAACTAGATCCATAACCAGAACTTGAGCCTAGCAAGTTAGGTGTTGGAATCCCAAGCAAAGCTGAAAAACTAGTTCCAGAAGATCTTGTTTCAAACAATCCTTGTAACGACCGCGAACCAAATTATAGAATATTTGGTCGTTTGAGACTTGGTTGTTTCGATTTTAGGTCGTATCGATCGACACGGTAGGGGTGTGTCGATCGACACGGTGTCGACCGAGGTCTGTATAAAAGTCAGAGTGTCGGCAGAAACTGAGATCAGTTTTATAAAACCAGAAATCGAGTTTTTAGAGAGATTTTGAGGGGATTTCGGGTTGTTCTTCCGTTTGAGCGATTGTTAGTGTTGTTGTGCTCGTGGTTGTTCCGGATTCGTGTTGGTGGTGGTGTTTGCGGTTTTCGGGAAGATCCGTTCTTCGTGTTCTTTGTCGCGTTCTTCGTGTTCTTGAGCGTTTCGATTCGTTTTTCCTTCCGAATCGAGGTGAGTGTGTGACTGTAGGCTTATATAGGTATAAGGAATTGATAGGATGCGATTGTGTTTTGTTTGGTTCGATTTCATGTTGTTTGTGTTGGATTTTTGTGCAGGATTCGTGTTCTGGGTTTTCTGGGTTGGTGTGTCGATCGACACGGAGTTGTGTCGATCAACATAAGGGTCGACACAGGGGTGTGTCGATCGACGCAGGGGTGTGTCGATCGACACATGTCGTCTGTTGAACGGAACGTGCTATTTTCCTTCGTTTATTGCTGATTGATCGTTTTTCGTGGTATTGTATCAATTGTTTTACTTATATATATATAGCATGTAGACGGGATGACTGTCTCATTGAGTATTTGTGATAATACTCACGCATCTCTTATAACCATGTGATGCAGATAAAGATAAAGTGTAAACGTGGAATCCGGGCCGGGAAGAGGAGATGATCTGGTGATTTGTATTATGATATGGTGATTTGTATTGTGTGTTTTTATTGTTAGAATTGCTAAGGTGTTAGTAATTCTGGAACCGCGTATTTATTGTTGAATAATGTTTGATCATTTAATAATTATGGGATTATTAAATGGTGTTCGTGTTTGATTGTTTAATCGCGTATTTTTCCGCATTATATTGTTTGTGTTTTACTAGACCGTTGAGGATCCCTATTGGTGATAATAGTGATCCGAGTCAAAAAAATTTAAAATTGACGGGTTGAAGCGTTACAGTTTGGTATCAGAGCCCTAGCGGTTCTAGGGCGGGTACATTTAATTGATTATGTGAATTAATCAATTGATTGTTGTGTGGGTTTAGAGTCCTAGATCATCTTCTCCGAGCCTTCGATGTGATTCCACGGTATGTATTTTTTTTTTTTGTGATTTTCTGTTTTTCTATTACTTAGAATTCTGCTGGTTAGTGCAGAAGTGATGGCTAGAGGTGCTAGAGGCAGGGGTCGTAAGGGCCGGGGAGGCCGAGGTGGTCGTGGTGGGCGTGGACGTGGGCGGAACTTGAGGGTGAGTCTGCTGCCACGTGGGTGTCCCAGGAGACTACGCAGGAGCGAGTAGCTGACTCGCAAACATTTCAGGAGAGGTCCGTGGGTGTGACAGCTACGGGTCATTAATTTTTTACTTTATATGTATCAAAACTTAAGATTTTTTTTTTATTTTTTAAAAAATTATGGTATTACAATGTTTCAATTTTTTCCTTTTATACTTTCAAAAAACTCAAATATAACATTTGAATAAAATCTTATATTTCAGTTTTTCACCTTATTTTCAAAATTTTATTGAGATTGTTCAATATCCTTTAGTGAAATCGTATGTCTTCTTTCTCTTGAAATCTCCAACTTCCTAACAATCGGTTGAAACTCAATTACGATGCTTCAATAATTAACATCATTAAATCTTTTTTTTTAATCTCATTTTGTTTATTTATATTTTATTCAATTCTATTAAACTCATAATATTTTGGATTATTTCCTAATGAACTAAAAATATAAATGAAATATATTCATTGTTGTAAACTTTATTTAGAAAATAAATTATTCAAATAAAATACTAAAATAATCCTAAAATATGGTTCGCATGATACATGAGTTTTATAATTTTATTAAATTTAACAAAAAAATTTGATTTAACCATTTACAATTTTATACTCCTTATAACCATTAACTTATTTATTTTTAGTAGAATATAACTCGCGCGATGCCTATTTTTTGTTTGCACCAATTTATACTTGTATATCTTTAAAATAATGATAATATAACACTTTCAGTTTTTTTTATACTTCCATAAAATTCAAATATAACATTATTAACAAAAATGTATATTACAAATTTTCATCTTATTATTTCATCTTTAGTGAGATGGTTCAATACCCTTTTAATGAAATAATATATATTCTTAACAATTGTTTGACACTCTTATTATTTGTTTTTTCTTTTCTTTGATGTCGTTTATATTTTTATTTATTTTTTCTTATATGTCTATTCGTTTTACATAATTCCAATTTTTCATATTTCTAATTTTTGATATTGAATATATAAACTTTTATCATTATCATAAACTCATAATAAAATATATTTACTGTTGTAGTTTTATATTTAGAACAATAAAATATCCAAATAATTTATATTTACTACTTTTAGTTATTTAATGACTTATTTTTCGTTTTTTTATTTAATTAGAAATTTAAGTAGTTATATGTAACAATAAATATACATAAATATGAATTAAATGAAACTTAAAATTAAAATTAATTGTAAAAAAATATTTTGCCTATTTGGACACTCTTAAAGGAGAAAATAGTGTCCTAATATATATATAGATAGATTATCATAAGCTCATAATAAAATATATTTATTGTTGTAGTTTTGTGTTTAGAACAATAAAATACTAAAATAATTTATATTTACTACTTTAGTTTATTTATTGACTTATTTTTGTTTTTTTTATTTAATTAAAAATTTAAGTAGTTATATGTAACAATAAATATACACAAACATTAATTAAATGAAACTTAAAATTAAAATTAATTGTAAAAAAATGTTTTGCCTATGTGGACACTATGAAATTTAAGCAGCTAGATTATGGCTCGCGCGATGCATGAGTTTTATTTTATAATTTGTTAATTATTGTGACAAAAAATTGAACTAATCTAGTAGTTTTATATTTATAAATGACAAAAGCACCATTTCTTTATAGATATAAAATAATATTTGTTTTGAATTGAAATGAAATTAATTGTTTCTCTTATTTATGTTGTATGAAAATATGAAGTGATGCTCAATTATTTAATATCGATACGATAGTTCAAAATTTGAAAATAAATATGTTTCTTTGAGACTTTGTTATATATATATATAGTTTTTGTAGTTTTGTGTTTAACCGCTGACTACTTTATTAATCAAAATTTTCTTTTATATTTCCAGAAATCAAGTATAATATTTTGAATAAATCATAGATTCCCAAATTTCACCTTATTTCCTACTCTTATTCAATATCTCTTACCGAAATAAAATATCCTCTTTCTTTTTATATTTCACTTTCCTAAAAGTTGCTTGATACACAGTTACAGTTACGATGTTTAAGTAATTAACATTGTTTTTTATTTTATTATTATCTCATGTCGTTTATCTGCATTTTTATTCAATTGTATATTTATATATATTTTCATATTTCTAATTTTGAAATCAAAATATGTAACATTTATCTTTATCATAAACTCATAATGTTTATACTACTCTAAAATAAAGTACAATATAAATGAAAATATGTCATGTTGTAATTTAATATTTACAACGATAAGATACTCACTACAAGAATATCGAGTATTGCCATGAAATTTTTCGTTACAAATTCCAAATATTCGTGGCAATACATCTATTTGCCACAAATTACCACAAAATAAATCAGTTGCTATAGTGTCGTGGCAATCAATTTTCGTGGCAAATTCGTGGTAAAATTGCCACAAATTATCACAATTGTAAATGTGGTAAAATTGCCACATTTTGCCAAAAACCATTGTGTGGCAAATTTGCCACGACTTATCACAATATATTCGTGGTAAATTTACCACAAATTGTCATGTAATTTTGTGTGGCAAAAAAAAGCCACAAATTGACACAAAACAAATTGTAGTAAAATTACCACAAAACTGTTACGTAATATGTGTGGCAATTTGTTACGGATTGCCACATTTTATTTTTGTAATACCAATGCCATAGATTGCCACAGATTATATGTGGTTATTTGCCATGAATTATTATGTGACAATTTGATAAAACTCTATCTTCGTGTCATTAAAAATGATTTTTAGAGAGCAAAGTTTTGTTTGCTAATATATTTATAAATACAAATCAATTGAAAACCAAATTCTTTAGATAAGATATAAGTCTTACATTTAAAGGGTTAAGTGGTTCCATAACCAAGTTGCCAAAATACAAAACAAAATGTACCCCTGCCGAAAAAGCATAAGTAAATAAAAAAAGAAGACAACATACTAATTAGCATTCTCTTCAAAGATGCCAGAAAGGTTCTGGTTGGGTAAATCTGCAAGGTTGATTGGCATATGTGGGTTGTGTTGGGTGGCAGTCGTTGAAGAACCATCCGAACGCACGGTAGGAGGCGTAGTAAGCGGCAAATAGGTATCAGGATCGATACCATTAATTCGTAGCAGAGCATTCGTAGCTCTCTTAATAGCAGCATTGTCTTCCTTGTTCTCCTCTACAGATCGTTTCATAGCTTCGACATTGTCTTCAATGTTTGTAATACGTGCATCAACGGCTATGGTCCGCGCAAACGAATTGCAAGCTGGGACGTTAGGTTCAACATTGATGTCTTGAAATGATCCAAGGCCATATATACGCCCTTTATTAGGCTCAGCCACCTGAACAAAACAAAAGAAGATGTTAGTATACAAAATTATGATTAAGCTAAGTTTTTACACAATTTAAGTCACCAAAAGCTAAAAACAGACATGCTTAGTAAAAAAAAAGACAACGGTTTAGTTAGTTACATGTCACATAAGCTTAAGTCTTTAATAGAGCTAAAATGAAATTGATTTAAGATAGTTTGGGTACCTCCAAATAAGCCGCAGTGAGCTGTTGTGGAGTCGGGTCAGTAGTTGTTGATTCAGTTTGGCTAACATCATCTAAGTTACCTACAGCACGTTGCTTAGCCAGAGCCACAGCAGCATTGACGAGGGACTCAGCATGCTTGTCACCATAGGTCCCATCTTTCTTAGTGTGAGTCTTTCGGACAATCTCAGTAATAGGTGGTCGTATACCACCAGCTGCAACAGTCTAACAAAAAGGAGAGAGTAAGAACTAATAATCTTTTAAGAAAATGTAAACTTAGTGATTTTTAACGAATACATACCATCTCATGCCCGATTTGGCCAAATCCTTTGGCACCTGCATTATGGATGTGCATTCCTACTCCGTGTTTGTTTGATTTGCGATTATTTGAGTTTGTTTTGCTCCTCGAGACGCACTTCGCTGTACCCCAAGTTTGGAGCATGAGTTATGATATCCCAAATCCGTCATAGCACAATGTAGCACCATTTCCCTAAAATCAAGCATACCCAAAGAGGGAGAGGATGCTGCGTAGTTGGATTGCTCATCTCCTTGTAATATTTCATTGAAATCCCCACAGATCATCCATGGCCGAGCTTTGAACATTGGTGAGTCATGATGCATCTTTAAATCCGCCCAAAGCTCCTTGCGCTCCACCATGAAGTTTGAGGCATAAGTGCAAAGAAACTCATCAGTTTGTCCCTTAACCAGAACCGCGACCGTAATCAATTGAGTGGTTTTGTATATTGGCGTGATTCTCACGTTATCACTCCACACAATCCAAATACGACCCAAGCGATGGTGCTCGTAGTTAGATAGAAACGACCAACCTTGAAAAACAGAGTTGACAATACTTTATGCCTTTCCTTCCTTTACTCTTGTCTCAATTAGACCTCCAAATTGAAAATTGTTCTTCAAGAACCATTGTCGCATAATTGATTGTTTCGAATTTTTATTGAAACCCCGTATATTCCAGAAAAATCCCGACATTATTGCTTCTTTCGTGAGGACCGTAAGATTTGAGGTTTGGTTTGAGGCTTCTTCCTACGTCGTGATGCTCCTGTCAACTTGTGTGGGGATCGTGAATCTTTGACCAGAGTCGCAAGGAGTGGGTTATCACTTGTTTCCGAATCCGATGGTTGTGTTCCCACTACATCCAAACTTTGTTTCATAACGTTGTCACCTACAACTTTCTCCTCTTCTAGTGCAGTTTCTAACTCCATCCCTTCCTCATCCTCACGTAATTCCCCCTCCTCGAGTAAATTAATTTCGGCTGGTGGAACTTCCTCAGCAATTTTTGCCACAATATCTGATGTTTCTTCGTGAGAGTTCTCCATCTCAAGTATCGAATATCTTGATGGCGAAGCACAGTTATGTGTTTCGGCTACTAATTCTTTTTGTCGCCCTGCCTTGCTTGGCGAGATCACTGTCCAACTTGTGTCTTCACCCGTGTTTTCACTCTGTTTTCCAGTCGAGACCAACCCCTGTTCAGACTGAACAGAGCACAGCACATTCTGTTTCGGGAACATAGCACCGGCTGTGTTTTCTCTTTCCTTCATGGCAATTGATGGAATAACTTCCACTGCATCACATCTTGCTTTTTCCTTAATAACCCATGTCTGAGGCGATGGGTGTGATTGCACAACCGCAGCACGAAGAGAAGTCATAGAAGGAGCTTATGGTTCCAACGATGTTTTTTGCTCTGTATTTGCCGAAGTAACAAACTCACCACGCTGAAGAATTCGTATTTTTGAGCCCACCTGACAACCCTCTACAACATGACCCCATCTTCCACATCTCGAGCAAAGAGGAGGAAGCCATGGGTAAGTGTATTGAACCTCCTCTACCTTTCCTTTTTGAATCGAGAAGCTGAATTTTTTAGGGAGTTCACGCGTCATATCCACCTCCACGAATACCTTAGCTTCATCAAAGTTTTTGCAGGTTTCCGTTTCCGAATGCAACCTTTTGGGCTCTCCAACCGCACTAGTTAAGAAGCTCAATCCTTTCCAAGAGAAAAGAGTGTGTGGAACGTTCTTGACTGTCACCCAAAGTGGCATAGTTTTAATCTCTGGTTGTGCCTCCTCAACGATTGGTGACCATTTGGAGAGCATCATCGGAATATCCGCTATATTCCACATCCCTCGGCGTACGATACGTGATCTGACCGCCGCGTCTTTGATTCGGAATTTTACAAGCTTTTCACTCACTACAAATACATCAATCTTGATTGATTTATCCCCTAGTGGCCAGATTTTGTTGACAATCACATGTATTTTTGCTACATGTGGTGCTTTCGACATGAATCTTGAGTTGGATTGATATTCATCAGATCATGAATCCTCTGTTTTTCAGTTGTTTTATAACTTTCTCCTTTATTGGTCTAGAATTAGGAAATAGAGCATGTTTTGGTACAGAGCATGTTTTGGTAATGAATTTGCTTCTTACATACATTCTTCTTTAGTTTGGTAGTTAACTGTTGAGAGATGTCTTAATACTAAACCCACATATATTAAGGGAAGGAGAAGAGAGATGGACAAAGACTCAATTTAATGAGAGCTCATAGTGGTTCTCCACTACGATAGTTTATGGTTATTTTAGTCACTATCAAATAGGCTTTTAAACATCTTACCTTTTTCCAATTTGAAAATTCCCTATAACCAACCACTAACCGTTACATGTTCTTTGGACCTTTACAAAATAAATAAACTAACCAACTATTAGATGAAACTTGGAAATATTTTTTTTTTTTTGAAACGAATGTAAAATTGTTTTCAAACAAAAAAAAAATTGTTTCTACATCAAGTGCAGCTAATCTTTGAATAGGATAGAAAGAGTTAACAAGAAATGATAGAGAAAATATGGCTTGTTGCAAACCATGTAACCATGGCCTCCTCGAATCTTAAATCCTTATCACGTACAGTGCTGATTCGATACCTGACTATTTTGTCAATGATCTGAGCAAGCCGAGATGGCGTAAGTGGAGTTTCGCCGTGTTGTCGACCATTCCATTCCTTCCATATAGATGAAACACTTGCTTGAAATGCATAGTGGATTAAGAAGTCTTCAATGTGCAAAGCTTGAGGATTAGTAATTATACTTAGAACGGAGTTCCAATTAGCAACAAAACATTGTCTTAATAGGCCAGCTGTTAGTTGCGTCCACATTGCTTGGGAATGTTGACATGTGAAGAAGAGATGATCCCGAGTTTCTGATTGTGTTGCACACAGCACAATGTATCAGAGATACCTGAATTCCAAAGCTTCATCTTATCACCTGTTGTTAGCCGATTGTGGATACCTAATCAAACAATAAAATCAAACTTTGGTGTGCAATGTTTGAACCAGATATCATTGGACCATGGCAGTTTCTGAGTTTGTGCTCTGATCTGGGACCATGTATCTTTAGATATGAAAGTTGGTTTGTAATATCCGTTTCTTCGTAGCCAAAGGTGACGATCCCCTTCGATAGATTGTCTTTCACACAAGCCTTGTATTTCTTCTTCAATTTTGTTTAAAACAGCAACCCGATGCCTTCTCCTTCTATGATTATCCATCACCGTACGAACGGAAGACTGAGCTGGAATGCCCAGATCAATGATATGAGATATTATATGAGAAAAGAACTTTAAGCACACTTAAACGCTCCCTTGAATTACATTGACAAGGGTTTTAGATTGACCAGAGACATCAAAGTAGAAAGTTTCTTGGATTTGTTCGTGGGGACTTGGATTTTAGTTCTCTAATTTTATGGGAATGGTTCCGTTTGGCGTTTTCCGCCCTTCTTCGCCTTGTTACTACCCTGGAGATGTTAGTTTCATTGTCACTTGTCACCAGAATGGTAGTCTATTCTATGATGGCTTTGAAGTGGTAAGCATTTCTCCTAGCGGCAAGCTACGCGTCCTGCTTCCTATATCTTATGCTTGCTACAACAGCCAAGGAAATTTGACTAATCGCTTTTACTATGACTTTGAGCTGAGTAGTTTTATAGTCTCTGACGACAACAGCTACATTGGAGTAGGATGTGATAGTAACGTGTTGCTCACAAATTTTGGGGTTCAAAGGCACTTCACTGGATGCGTAGCATTTTGTGATTTTCTCCCAACAAAAGCATCATGTTCTGGTGAAGGTTGTTGCCAGAGTTCTATTAATAAAGGGGCCAAAAAGTTCCAAGTTCGACCATCTAGCTATTATAACCATACTTTTGTGTATGAGTTTAATCGTTGCACCTACTACTTTCTCGTCGAAAAGGATATGTTTAACTTTACTGTTCCAGAAGACCTTACAAGTCTACGGAATATCAACAAGTTTCATGTGGTGCTGGATTGGTATATTGGAGCCAGACATGTTTACTCGTGCAAGTCCAATGTGAAAAAAAATTGCAAGTCCGTAGCTTAACTTGCTATCTCCTTCAAAAGATTTAAGAAACCTAAAGATATATAAACTTTGATTATTTTTGTGTTCATTTTTGCAATTGTCCATTTTTTCTCTCCATTTTTTTTTTTTTTAGGGTTTACACTTTCTCTCTTTTCTTTCTTAATAAAATTTGATAATTAATTTAAACTATTAGATTTTTTAAATCTAGCTTTAGAAATTTTCTTTTTCTCATAATCAGTTTGAACAATAAGAAAAAAATTTCTTTAATATTTGGTTAATCAATTTACAATTATTTTGTTCGTTTTCTATTTTTATTTTTATATTTTTTTAATTAATTAAAAATGTTAATACATGTCATCATCTGATCAATTGTAGACACATGTCACGATATGGTGAGTTATAATTTTGCTTAGGTGTCGCATTCCTCTTTTATATAATAAGATTTGAAAAACTAAAGAAAATTAATGTAAACCAATATAAACTTTTCTTTCTTTCTTTTGCTAATTATTTAGTCCCAAAATAACAGAATAACAAAAAGAAAATAAATGTAAAAGGGAAACTATATAATTAAAAAAATAAGAGGAAAAAATAGAAACTGTAAAATGAAAACTTAAAAATACAAAATTTATATAAAATTCATATAAATATAAATTATAAAAATAATAATATATATACAGAATTTTTGGTGACTATATAATATTAAATTTTCGATAGTTAATGTAATAATGTGTAATAAAATTTATGTTGATGTTAGTTATTTTCATAATATTTTGTTACTATATGTGATTCATTACTAAAAGTAGTATGTTTTAATTTACAGTTGATTTTCATGATTAAAATTGCTAATTTAGATTTTTGTAATTGAGTTTATTATCGAAAAATTAACAAACATTTAAGAACGATTCTAATTATAATTTAGATCATGAAATATATTAATGTAGTAATATAAATTTTCTGATTGATAACTATGTATTTATTAAAGAAACAAAATATAGATTTCTAGGTGAAAACTATAAAATGGAGAAGATAAGCAGAATTACAAAATTTATAATGTATGAAATTAGAAGAATAACATGCAAGATTGTATTGTGTGTTACGAAATTCAAGTGTTTAATGTAAGAATATAGGTTTAAAGTTTACACATCCGAAATTGATAATATAATATTATTATTTGTTTTAAAATATTTTATTATTTAAAAGCAAGAATGGAAAGCTATAATGGGCCGTATATAATTAGAAACCCAAATTGAATCAATTTGTTAAAGCCCAAGAGAAGCTGACGTTTGACCAAACGACCATTGGATTTGAAGATCTGAGGCTAGAGATTCTGTTCCGGACGAGCCGATCTATTATGTCCTTGTAGATGGTCAGATTGAGGGTCGCGGATTGAATGATTGAAGTTTCAGGAGATTGAGATCCCAATTTCGCACTCGACAGTTTGTGTCCGTTTGGGTCCCCAGTTAGCCAAGCGTCGGATTTCTGTTTGAATTGTAACCTCTGTGTGTGTGTATGTGTGTTTCCTAGAGTAACCAAAAATAGCAGTTTGGCGAATGAATCCACGAGTAAGTAAGCCATTTCTCTTAACTTCATTTTTCCATATGATATGAGCTTCATAGCACACGCCGTATTCCAGAGGAGTTTCCCAAGCTACCTTTTAGCTAGGAAATTATTGATTGATTGATTGATTCCAGAGGTCATCAACTACAAAAGAGAGAGATCTCACACTGACAGTCCATGATTGATTGAATGAGGCTTGAGCATTGTTCCAAATTTATCGAAGATTACTACTAGTCGCAGGTGAATAAACATATGTCTTCTCTATACTCATAGCCAAGCCTGATCTTGCCTTTTAACACATGCAACCATCAGTGAATATGAGAAGATTATCTCCAAAGCACACGTGTCAGCCTAGACCTGTGGCACTTGTCATGTTTTTTTTTTTTTTTTTTTTTTTATTGCTGCATTGTTTAAGGCTAGAGATAAACACTTCATAGATATAGGAATGGGGACAGAGGATCTCCTTGCCTCAAGCCACATCGATCACCTTTGAAGTAACCATAGGTAGAGCCATTGAGCCCAATTGAGAATGAACTAGTGCAAATACAAGCCACCGTCGAAACAAAACCGGCTTCGAATGTCAACCTTTATTGTAATCTTTATATATAAGATTAGTTTCATTTTTACGTTATATAAGATTTTAAATTGATTTAACAAGTTATAATCTCAATCTTTACAATTTCTTAACATTTCAAGATTCCTTGCAACTCTTTTTATTTTATTTTTTGAAAAGAACCTTCAGAATCTTTGAATACGTCACTGTTAAACACCAACTCACGAAGCAAAATCTGAATACACCAATTTTTCTCTTGGTTAATTAAGATCCATGTGCTAATCCAGACTTTAACACATATCTAGTCTCTAGATACGGCCATCCATAAAATTATTATTTGAAGCATATTTTCAAAGCCACCCATATTGATAAATGACAATGTTTGTATGTCTAGACTTCACACATGTCTAGTCTTAACACATGTCTAGTCTCCTTGCCTCAAGCCACCTCAAAACATCCCAAAAAGAATAAAACTCAACAGAGTATCAAAAAAAAAAAAAAAAAAAGGTAGAAGATGAGAAAAAATTAACAAAGAAAGAGAGAGGAGAGCTTGAAGATGAGCAAGGAGGGTATCTTTTTTATGGCATTTTGGTATCTAGCTTATTATTCTCATGTCAAGGTTCAGTCACTACCTTCTTGCGTAGAAAGATGTGGAAAGGTTAAAGTAGCCTACCCATTTGGAGCTGGTAGGGGTTGCTTTTACAGCGAAGATGGTAGTTTCCAACTTAGCTGCAATGAGAAAGATAAACTCTTATTTCACGGCAATGAGGTGATCAGGATTTCTGACGGTGGTGAGCTACGAATCTGGATCAATATTTCCGAAGCTTGCGACGATATGTATGGAAGTTTGATAGATGGTGCTCGCAAGGATTATGAGTTTGGAAATCTCTCTCTTTCCGCCAAAAACAAGTTTACTCTGGTAGGATGTAATGCAGTGGCACTTATGAGCATTTACGGAATCCGAAATTACTCAACTGGGTGCTTGTCATTATGCAATTCTCCATCGGCGGCAAATGGAGATTGTAATGGTGAAGGTTGCTGCAGAACAGACGTATATGCCGGTTTAGATAGCCACAAATTCAAATTTCAATCAGGTCGCTTGGACCTAGGTAACTGGACTAACATGACTTCTGTTCATCACTTTAATCCTTGCACCTATGCCTTTCTCGCCGAAAATGGTACTTTTGATTTCAATGCTTTGGAAGATCTTAAGAATATGCGGAATGTCGAAAGGTTCCCTGTGGTACTTGATTGGTCAATTGGAAAGCGGAGATGCAAGCAAGTAGGAAGAGCAAGATTATGCGGTAAGAACAGCAAATGTATCGACTCTACTACTAGAACCGGTTATAGTAAAAAAGGATTCTCTGGAAATCCATACTTTTCAAACGAAAATGGTTGCCAAGGTAGTTTTTTTTTTTGCTTTCTTTCATTCCTCTAGTAAGAGTTAACTACTTTTCTCATTCTCTGTCGCATTTTCTCTTCTTTTTCCTTGGGCAGATATCAACGAGTGTTCTAATGCTATGCATAATTGTTCGGGTCTCAGCACCTGTGAAAACACTCTTGGAAGCTTCCATTGTAATTGCCCATCTGATTACCATTTAAATGCGACCAGTATGAGCTGCACTCGTAAACACAAGCCTGAATACTTTGGATGGACTCAAATCATTCTTGGTAAGTTCCCCTCACTGTTTCTACATTCTTTCTTTTCTAAATCAAATCAACTCATTGTAATGTCTCCAGGAACCATCATCGGCTTCTTGCTCATCCTGCTTGTCGCTACTTGTGTACAGCAGAGAATGAAGCACCGAAAGGACACCGAGCTCCGACAACAACACTTTGAGCAAAACGGCGGTGGGATGTTGATACAGAGACTCTCGGGGGCAGAATCATCAAATGTTGATCTTAAGATCTATACTGAGGAAGGCATGATGGAAGCAACCAACGGTTATCATGAGAGCAGAATCCTTGGCCAGGGAGGCCAAGGAACAGTCTACAAAGGGATATTGCCGGACAACTCAATAGTTGCTATAAAGAAAGCTCGGCTTGGAGAAGACAACAGCCAAATAGAGCAGTTCATCAACGAAGTGCTGGTGCTTTCAAAAATCAACCACAGGAACGTGGTTAAGCTCTTAGGATGCTGTTTAGAGACCCAACTTCCTTTGTTGGTCTACGAGTTCATTACGAGTGGCACCCTTTTCGATCATTTGCATGGTTCCATGTCTGATTCTTCTCTTACATGGGAACACCGCCTGAGGATAGCGATAGAAATCGCTGGTACGCTCGCCTACCTTCATTCCTCTGCCTCAGTTCCTATCATCCACCGCGATATCAAAACTGCTAACATTCTTCTGGATGAAAACTTGACTGCAAAAGTAGCCGACTTTGGGGCTTCAAGACTGATACCGATGGATAAAGAGCAGCTCAAAACTATAGTGCAAGGCACTGCCGGCTACGTCGACCCCGAATACTACAACACAGGGCTGCTAAATGAAAAGAGTGACACTTTTAGCTTTGGGGTAGTCCTTATGGAGCTGCTCTCTGGCCAAAAGGCATTGTGCTTTGAAAGGCCACAGACCTCAAGACATCTAGTGAGGTACTTTGCTTCTGCCATGAGAGAAAACAGGTTGAATGAGATTATTGACGGGCAAGTGATGAACGAGGAGAATCAGAGGGAAATCCAGGAAGCTGCAAGAATTGCTGTTGAGTGTACAAGAATGGCCGGAGAGGAAAGGCCAAAGATGAAGGAAGTAGCTGCAGAGCTAGAGGCCTTGCGAGTCACGAAAGCGAAACATGAGTGGTCTGATCTGTATCCTGTGGAGACTGAGCACTTGCTCGGTGTTGAAATCTTATCAGCACAAGGGGAAACCAGTAGCACTGCCACTGGCTATGACAGCATCAAGAATGTAGCTCCACTTGAAACTGAAGCTGGCCTCTGATATTTATCATTCATACCTTTCGGATTTGAACAATAAAGTTAGTTGGTTATTACTTCTTCAATCGTTTATCCTCCTAAACATTTATGCTTAAGAGATCCTTGTAGATCATATAGCAAAGAGCCTTCTTTATTCTGATTTTATTTGAAAGATAACCTTAATTTATTCCCAATGTTATAAAGTCACTTGTTTATTCTGTTTATAACTCCTCTTTATTGGTATACTTAGCTTGTTGAAACGCAATTCATTGATCCAATCCCTCTCTCTTTAATTATTATTAGACCGATGCCCACACATACGTGCGGGTTTTCTTCTTTAAATTTACATACGTGCGGGTTTTCTTCTTTAAATTTACTTTTGGTTTGGATGTTACAGCAATTTCATATGAACTAATACTATAATTGAACTATTGCATAAGAATATTGAAAAGACAAAGAAAATAGCTTGTAGTTCGACCATTTTTTTCATCAAATTACTATATGTAATCCTTGTACGAAAGTATCTGACAACGTATGTAAGAATTCAAACCAGGAATATTTGTAAATAAATAATGAATCCCAAGTCCTCAAGAAAAGGTATCTGATTTTAATTATATCATCACAATATCAGATCCTATAATGAAATCACAAGAGAAGGTGGAAAAGAATTAGACTTAGGATATAATTCTAACGTATTAGCATTGTTTACGAATTCTAATAACTTTCATAATAAATGAAATCAACATTTTGCATTTTCAATAGTCAAGTTGCTTGCATATTTGATTCTTATGTCTTGCAACCGAGAATCTAAATGAGTCATTATTTAGCATATAAACGCTTTTGGGTCATCATTATCCCAACAAAACAAAATAAAATAAAACCTAACCCTCTCTAAATTTAAAATAATCAATATTTTTTTAGATTACCTTTTTCTTATAAAACATATTTCATATCCTATACTTACTCTCTGTATTAAAATAGATGATTTTCTAGAGAAATTTTTTGTTCTCAAATTAGATGATCTTTTCAAATTTCAATACAAAATTAAATGTGTTTGACTATTTATATTATGCAGATTGATTTTCTATTGGTTGAACTGAATTTAATTGCATGATAAATGATGTTTTAATTTGGAAAAACTAAAGAATTTAAATTTTTCTTAATATGTGTGATAAATCCTTAAAAATCATCTATCGTGATACAGAAAGAATACTATACAGTACCGAACAATGTGCCAATTTCTCTGTAATCAAATTAAAACTTGTTACGTACTTTACCATCCGGACTCAAACTCGTATATAACATGTTGCCGTAAAAAGAGAAAGCTGAGAAGTTACCGAAATTAATACAAAAGAATTTCCTTTTGAACATGAAAAATGTGTTCCCATATAGTATCAACCTCATGGACTTTGTGCACACAAACAAACAATAGAGTGTTTCTTCTCCTAAGAGCTCTCCCTAGTCTCTCCTAAAGATTTATGAAGATTCAATTAAAGTAAGAAAGCTTCACAGTTTCATATTTCTAACTTGCTTACCACGGCATCGGCATCCATCAACGATAACTCCTTTGTGATCTCAGCCCAATCTTGCAATCATGCATCCTCTAAAAAAACAGAATTTTTTCTCTTAAATCTCATATGCACAAAGCCAAAATATAGATATCGAAACGATAATCAAAAGGATCCACTTTTGCAACCAAAAGAGGGAAGGGTTCACAATGAAACTTACTTGCCCAATCTGCTGATTGGACTAATTTTTATTTAATTTTAATCTGTTTTATATTAAGAATTTATCTTAAGAGCGACCATGGAAGTATAAATGATTATAAGTAATAAATATGTTGGGGTAATATATGAATGTTATATATAGAAAAAGATGTATATTTATTGTAAATATAAATCCTATATTTAGAATCCAAAATATACGTTTTGATTTAATTAGATAGATTTAATTATTGAAAACTCACTATATTTACTCTTGTTACCCAACTATAGTAGATACCTTTATGACAAACACAAACCGATGTGATTTACAAAACCGATGTGAAGTAGAATTAAAGGACTCGTGGTCTCATCGTGAGTCTCACAACCTGAGATTATGGCCCATTGGGCCGGCCCTTCGTAGAAGCGCATTGGTCAACGGCGTCGACTGTCGTGCGTGTGTGAGACGTATTTTTTTAGGAGCATGACACGTGTGCATTTAAATAAAAATATTATTTTTATCCTGCAATGGTACTACTACTCATCGTCCTCGAGAGCAGAGCAGAGCACCACTTCGGTCGATTAACCGAGAAAACCCAGAAAGAAAGAAAAAAAATCGGACTTTGGATTTGGAACTGTTTTGATTTCATCACTTTGTTCGCAAATTTCTTTTTTTTCTTCTTCTTCACCAGCTGCTAGAGATAATTTCAGTTTTTTTTTTATTTATAAATTTGTTACATCTATGGAGGTTTCTTCTTTCTCCACTCTACCCAGATTCTCTTATTCATGCTCCTCTGTTACAGGTTTCTTCTCCGTTTCAAAATTTCCCAAATTTTCCTTATCGGATTTGGATTAGAAGCTTATTCTCGATTCATATTGCAGAACCGTCTCGTTTCGGAGGATGCAGAGTCCAGTTATGGGACCAATCTCTTGTTTCTGTTCAATTAAGCATAGGAAAGAGAAGAAACCCTCGTAATTTGGTGGGTTTTCTAGTGTAAGACGATTTTAGATTCAAATTAAACCTCTCTTGGGTTTTGCTTAATCTTCTTCTGTATCAACTGGAATTTAACTGATTCTTGCACAGGTTTCCTGCAGTCAGAAGAGAGATGTTTCTGTTGTCGATGGAAGGTATAACCTTATCTAAGGACTACTATTGTGTAATTGAGGAATTTAGAGTTTGGGTCTGTTTCTAGATCAGTCTTTGCTTATGAATGATCGATCGTATTTATGGTCTCCTGTTAACTGCACATGTGTTTTTTGTTCACTTTATTGCTCATTGCTTCTAACAAAGTATTAAGACATTCTTTGTTTTCTCTCATTGGAAGCTGTATGGATGAGATATATGATAAGTTGGCAGAACGTATTGTCCCTACATCAGCATCAATGTTTAGCCCCAATGTTAAGTAAGCTTGCTACTGTTGAAAGCACTCTAAAAATGTTGTATCAACGAGCCTTTGGATATAATTTTTTATTTGCTATGTGTGTTGACTCGTGTAGACGGTTGGTCGGTTTGGCTGGTCCTCCTGGTGCAGGGAAAAGCACATTAGCAAATGAAGTAGTACGTCGTGTAAATAGGCTATGGCCTCAGAAAGCTTCTTCTTTTGATGATGAGGTTAATCCGCCGGATGTTGCTATAGTACTTCCCATGGATGGGTTTCATTTATACCGTTCGCAACTTGATGCAATGGAGGTTGAGCTTAGTTTTATTTTGATGAGTTATATATCTCTCTTTCTTGCTCTTTGATTTTTAAACAGGCTTCTTTTTTCTTTCTCTCTAGGATCCCAAAGAAGCCCATGCTAGAAGAGGAGGTGAGATCTGTTAGAAGTTATCTTTTACGTACGATTTCAGAAGGTTCAAAATTGATTTGACTCTTCTATCCGTGAACCAGCTCCATGGACTTTTGATCCTGCACTGTTGCTTAACTGTTTAAAGAAGCTGAGAAACGAGGTAAAAAGGTAGTTACAAGATTTTGATTGACTTTAGAATCTTGGAGTTACGACACTTACATAAAACTGATTAGTTTTCAAGCTGTCCAGGGCTCAGTTTATGTGCCATCATTCGATCACGGAGTTGGAGATCCAGTTGAAGAAGATATCTTTGTTAGCCTCCAGTAAGTAACCACTAGCTTCCTAAACGGGACATATCCGAATCTAGTGTCATGAGATGTTTCCTTTGCCTCTTCCGGAGACAATCAGTTAAAGTAGAAGGTTGTGTTCTCTTTTTGCAGACATAAAGTGGTAATTGTAGAAGGAAACTACATACTGTTAGAAGAAGGATCTTGGAAAGACATCTCGAATATGTTTGATGAGAAGTGGTAAAGCTAATCAAAAGCGATTTTTTCCTTTTGTCCCACTTTCGAGGTTTTTGCTTTCGGTTTTTACCAATTAAAATCTTCACATCTTCATTTTAAGGTTCATCGATGTCAATCTCGATACAGCAATGGAACGTGTTGAAAGCCGACATATCTCAACTGGTATGCACAAATTATTCTCTTCGATTCTTAAAGACTTGCAGTACCCTTAATGAATCCGAGTTTTGTTATATCCGTTTTTACTTTCGCGAATTACAGGTAAACCCCCGGATGTTGCTAAATGGCGGGTAAAACCTCTGGCTCTCTACTGTGCTTAATATTTAGTATATAGTTTCACTGGTTTCTTAAAGGTAGCTGCTTTCCCTTTTCAAATTTGAATGGTAGATTAATTATAACGACCGACCAAACGCGGAGCTGATAATGAAGTCGAAGACGAATGCTGATGTACTGATCAGATCTATCAATTTTTGAATCTGCTTTCTTGGCTATTGCACCAAACAGAGCAAGTGAAGTTTGTCTATTGTCTTTTTTTCTTGTAATGAAATCTTTCAATAAGCATTTTTGTTTGCACTAAACTGTGACATTTTCCAATTCCATGTTCTAAGGTATAAAAGGTACAAAGTGGGCTTACTTTTATAGGCCCAATAACGATAATGAGCTAACTAATTTTTCTGACATCAACGGGAAAAGTAACTGTATCATTTATTTTTTTTAATTAATTATCAAATGATAATTAAACGATCTATCCAAATTAGTGCAAAATATTCAAAAGGAAATTCATATTTTTGTTTTTTCTTCCTTTTTTACATGATTCAATATGGTCCCACACCTTTCATTACAAAAACTACTAACCTTCAAAGCCTTTCTTCATCAAAAGTCTTTAAACAAACAAAAATAGTTACTTTCATCAAAATGATAAAATATTAGCCAAACAAGTGAGAGAGCCTCTTTCTACTTTTGACAAATCCCATTTCTTTACTTACTACACAAATCCTACCAATCCTACTTTGATTCCATCTCCAAAGTCTTTTTTTTTTTTTAACCTCTGATCAGTCACAAAAGTGGTAGTAGTAGTGGGAAAATGAGCAAAAACTTGAGGACCGTTGGATGTTGTCCATAAGTAAGATCTACTGTGGAGGATTCATCTCTGGTTTGATGATTGAAGAAGATGTGTCTGGTGGCTGAGAATGGTAAATCGCCATTGCCAATGAGATTGGCATTATGCAAAGAGCCTTTGATTGCAATAGCTGCATCGCTGCTCCAACGTTTTCTTCCATCAGCTTAGCCACTTGCTTCTCGGTCCCATCGTTTGACCATTTCTCCCACACGGCTTGTGACTCATCCTGCGCAAAGGTTTTCAAACCAGAGTCAATGAAAAATCCCATTACCAAAGTTCTCTCATTTTGCTCAAGTCTCTCTGTCTTTCAGTCTAACCTCAACTGATGAAGACAATGGCATATCGGTGACTAGTGGTGCGACAGCACCGGCTCCACCAAGACGACTCATGCTCAAGACCTGCCATAGTTGACCAGAGAATAAAGCTTATGAAGGAAAAGTATTCTCAAAACTCATCATTGCATGATATTCTTCAAAGTTCTCAATAGCTTTTTTATAATAGTCCTGTATTGTGATGATCCTCCATAGGAAGAAACAAGAAAAAAAGTGAAAGAGACTAATGCTTAGAAAAAACACAAAAATCATGTGCTCTTTGATTACTCTCTATAACCAAATTAAACAATTATAATCTTTTCTTCCAAATGGAATTTTGGTTGAAGAGAGTAGGTGGTGTGGTGGGGACCAAGGATTTATACCACCAAATCCTTCTGGGTATTTTAAATAATCTTTCTACATCTTTTAAAGATAAACATTTTCAAGATCTCATACCTTATGAATATAATAGAGAGGTAACAATAAGAACTAAGAGAATTAATACTAAGAAAATGACTGGTTTTATACCTTAACTTGGAGTCTGAGAAACTTCACATAATCGACAATCTCATCGATCATTGCAGCCCTATCAGTCTGCAAAGAAAAATTTGTGAATACCACAGTTTCTATATGCCAGTTACACTTCAATCAAAAGATACCGACCTTGTTCACAGTAGGTACGAGTTCCTGCAACGCCCTGATCCGTTCTGCTATTCTTTCCCTACGCAGCTGTTGCAAAGCAATTATGTTCAGATTGGTCTCCGTCAGCACAAGAAAACAGAATCTCCTCAATTAAAAGTTACAGTTGAGAAGATAATAAACAATTTACCCGCTCAGCGATGCTATGTGGATCGGTGGCTTGACCTCGCCTAGCCCTAACTCTAGGTCGAATTGTAGATTGTTGATGCGGCATTGGTGGAGCTGGCTGTGACATTGGCTGACCGTGGAAAACCTTTACACAAATCACAAAACAATGAAGCAATAACGTTAAGAAGAAAAGCTTAAAAACCCACTTTTCACTATAACCATCTCCATTAATTTATCCCTCAGGAGAAAAGAAACTAAAAAGCAGATCCAATTTAGACCTAAAGCACATTCATTTATACTAATCGGAAAGTTACTTGCAAAGTTAACCACTGCTATGACTTGAGAAACATCACTGCTAAAACAAACCAAATTTCACCAAATCTGAGCCAAAACTTCACTGTAACGATCAAATTAAAACCTCATCCCTTGGCAAAATCCATGTGTTTCACAACAGGGTTTTTTCAAAACGTTAACTTTTTGAAACCCTAAAGATTAAAATTTCACTTTTTTCTTTTCGAGAACCACAAAGACAGAACAAAAACTGAGGATTTCCAAGAAACTTACAGGTTTCATGGAGGAACATCGATTATCAACAACATCATGAACACCTTCAGGTTTAAGAAAGCCATGTCCTTTCCCTTGATCAAGGCTTAATCCCAACGGAAACATCTGATTATGAAACCCTAAAGGTCCACCTCCTCCAATGGCACCCATATGATTATGATTCACTTCCTCGCCGGAACCGAGCTGAAGCATCATCGGCGGTGGACCAACGCCGGTTAATCCTCCACCTAGACCAGAAAGCCCAGAACCAGAAGACGCAGAGAAGTTAGAAATCCCGAGGATCTGCTCGAAGAAATCATCGGAAGGAGCTGGATCCGAGAGGTTATCATGTGGGTTGTTGTTGTTATTAGCCATGGAAACGAGTTATGACTCAGTAGAGCTCGGTGAGTTAAGGATAGCGAGTTAGAGAGCTCAAAGAACAATCTCCAAGAAAAAAAATTGTTTTTTTTTGGGGTATGGAATTGGTTTGGTGAGAAATGATGATGCTTAAGCTAATGACGACGAAGAGACAGAGACGAGAAAGGAAATGACAAAAAGAGTGACTTTATGCTCTATTTTTTAAATTAAAAAAAAAAACATTTTATTATATAGCAAACCTTACTTTATCGATTATTTTCGATTTTGCCCTTACTGTTGTTTACCTTCCAGAAACTTGAAGTGGGCTTTTTTATTTTCAAGTGGGCTTTTTGTTTTGACTTTCCGTAATAAAATTATAGAAAAAGGTTACCAAACTCTTTTTAGTAGAATGTTATTAAAAATTTAATATAATGATTTTTATTTTATTGTAATGGTAATAGCCTAATGGGAAATTCCCCGTATTGTCGGGTTTCGTCATCATCTCTCTAGTGGTAGAAAATAAGAGAGTTTTTAAATTTCGTCTCTCTTGTCGTTTTTCCACAATTTAGCACTCATGGAGTAAAGCTTTATAATATCCAATAAGAAAATGACACGTTTTAAATCTACTAGATGGTATGTCCACTTTGCTTCTTCCAAGTTTCAGTCCATTCTAACTTATTATGCGTAAATTATGGATTTTAACTGGTAACCTAAAACAATATATATTTTTCAGTTGTAAGTTAGAGTCGTAAACAGTTACAGATATGTAAAAAGTATCTGCAAGAAACAGTATTAAAAAAACTAAATGTAACGTTTGTGGTAAAGTTTTTGATGTTGTTTTTGCTATTGGTAACTACAAAAACAATATATCTTATACCGTTATGGTACAAAATATTGAATGATTTCAGCTATTTTTTTATATCTCAGATGATTTCGGATCGGCTGTTTTGGGTTTGATGGTATTGACATTTAACACTAATCTTAGCTCAAATCAAGAACATTATTCACTGATTAAGTCAAAGCCACCATTAAAATATCGTGTCTCATTAAAAAAAAGAGGGGTTTCATGGTATTGACATTTAACACTAATCTTAGCTCAAATCAAGAACATTATTCACTCATTAAGTCAAAACCACCATTAAAATATCGTGTCTCATTAAAAAAATAAACAAAATTATGATCCCTTATTCGGGTTGATGCAAATAAGTAAGTAGCTGAAATCAGAGAGCATTCAAGAAGATAACAAACTCGGCCAGTAAACATTATTTTGCTGAAACAAAATGAAACAAGCAAGTGCTATGAAGAATAAGTAGACTTGTAGACCTTGTTATGTCATCATGTGTGCTCTTAGTGTTATCAATACCCTCCCCTCCAAGAGAAATCTTGTGAGTTTCCAATGTTGCCTCCTCTTGTGGCAATACCAACGATTCGCCAAGGTTACTCTTACCAAATGCCTTGTGACGGTGGTCAAGGATAATTTCTGGTTCACCATGTGTGCTCTTATTAAAAAAAAAAAAAAAAGAGAGATTCAGACACTCGAAACTTAGGCATTGGACTCAAATAATACGTTTTTCTTTTTCTATAATAAATAAATTGAAAAAAAAAAGAAACTGACAACCAAATAAAACAGATCGCCCACACGAAGGATCGATTGAATTGATCGAAGATTTGATGGCAACCGCTCACTGTCTGGATACATAATTCAACAATGCTTAGTTCCTGTCAGACAAGGGCTTGTAATATTAGACAAGAGATTAATGTTTTTAGCATCAAGTCCGATTTTCCTCTACCAGTCATGTCTAATTAATCTTTTGTAAAAACTAACAAATTTGAAAACGTACAAGGGACACTAGCAACACTAATCACCCATAAACTAGCATCAACATTGAGACTAGACTACTCAATCTAGGGTTTCTGAGGTTAAAAGCCAAGGAAGAACAACTTACAATGATGGAATCGAATCAGTGTTTGGAAATTATGGATTATTATTATCACAATCGGACATCAATTTGGGCTAAAACTGTATTCTATGTGGGCCATAAATTGTAATTGTGGTGATTTAATGATTAGATTACAACGAACCTTCTTTGTGACACACAGGACATTAAGACTCCTAAACGAAAAAGGAACATTTAAGCAAACGTAAAATTAAATTACATAAAGTTATTAAAACGAGCACATGCCTTAAAATGTGGAAACCCTACATTTTTACTCCGGAGAATTCATCAATTTTCGTTCGTCGAAGTTACACAAATACACCCTGAATTCTCCCATTCGAGGACACGACTACGATACATCACCATATCACCTCCAACAATGCCTTGATCCGCAAATCCTTGTGAATGATCTTGAGCTTGAAGAATCTCTGGCAGCTTTTGTAATTGCTCATATATCAATTCATCCCACCACTCGTTGTTGCTGCTCTGCCTAGTCTCGAATCCTGAATCTTGAACTTGAGGTAGAAGAATCTGTGTCTCTTGTTCTTGTTGTCCAGTGAAGTCACCAGCTTCCTCTAGTACCGTCTTATCAAACTCATCAGCTAAACCTAGTAAACCACCATCTTCTTCCTTTTGTTCATACGACTCTTTTTTGTCAGACGGCTTGTGTCGGATCCTACACAAGACCCAATCTTGTAACTCATCATCACAAAGAGTAAATTCCTTCATAAACCAATCAGTCCTCTTTCCTTGTGGATTTCCCTTCACTTTCTTGTAGTACACGAAACTCTGTTTGTACCCTATCACGATTTTGTTATACTTGATGCTCTTTCTTTCCCGATCTACGCTCCTCCACGTGCCGCCTTCTCCGTTTCTTCCAGGTACAGTCCGTTTCGGTTTACCACCACCTCCTTGTTTTGTCGGAACAAAGTAGAACCACTCTCCTTCCATGAACTGAGGATGTGGTGTTACGTGCTGAAGAAGCCACGCGTCGTCTTCGTACACGTCCATGTCTGTTATGTAACCGTTCTTCCCTTTTTTAACCTTGTTGCGAAGATATTGTACCAACTCCGATTCGGTTGGATCGAATCGTTCGCCGATAGAAAGAGTCTCCATACTAATCGATCTGTGAAACAATTTCTGCTTAAAACAAAAACAAAACCTGTTTCAATCAAAGTCGAGAGGAAGCAGAAATATTATAATATGAAGTTTCACGAAATATCTGGTAGGTTATATATATGTATGGATGTCAGACGGGCCAGCCCACGTCCAAGTAGCCCAATTCGTAACGGACAAAAAAAATTTCAACCCATACGGGCTGGCCTGTCGCGGGTTCGAAATATATGTCCAGGCCCGTATTACTTGGACAAACGGGCTAACGGGCCAGTCCGCGGATTATGATAGTCTTCCTACAACGTACAAAAAAAAGTGTAACATTGAAACACAAGACATGAATGAAACTAATGTGTATTAGAAGCAAGCTCTCGTCTAAGACTTTGTTGTGTACACATGTCAAACGCGAATACATTAACCAAGACTAAAGAAACGGGTTTTAACTACTTCAAATATCTAGTATATAAAGCTTATATGAATCAAAAGAAAACTCTCGTCTCATGTCTTTTTTCAATCCAAATCAAAATAGATACATCAGTAGCACATCAAAATATCAAATTTTAAAAATTCAAACTGAGGCATAGTCTTTAACTCAAAATTAAAACTCAAACACTTCAATCTCTGCTTGAAATTCAAAATCAAAGTTTAAACTAATATCCAAGAAGACAACAAACAATTAAAACAAACCAAGCATGATTTTCAATGACTTGTCATAGTACTATATCAATTTGTATTGTATATGTGTTTTTGGCTTAGTATGTACGTAAACTTTTATGTTTCATTTTTATGGTTAGACTCACATTCATATCTATTATATACGTCGTGTTTTGGCTTAGTATGTACGTAAACTTTTATGTTTCATTTTTATGGTTAATCTCACATTCATATCTATTATATACGTTATATGATTAATATAACATGATGATATTTTTTTGTTCTGTTTGCGATTGATAAATGGAAAAGAATTTGTTGTTTAAACTTGGTTAGTGATATAAGTTATAAGTTATATGTTTTGTATTTATAACATAAACGTACAAATATTGGTCGGTATAAATGATGTATTAATGGATTTTTCTGTTTGACTAACTTGCTTTATTCATATTTTAAATAAACATAGATTAAAACCAAACATGTATTCATGATTAAAGAAAAATCTTTTATTAACAAAAACTCAAATCTTTAACAAGAAGAACACATAAAAATACTAAATTTAAAGTCATTTAGTCAAAACTAAAAATTTAGATGGGCCAAATGGGTCAGCCCGTGTCCAAATGGGCCAACCCGTTACGGACCAAAAAAAAAATTAAACCCATACGGATTAGCCCGTCACGGGTTGCGGGTTTTAAATATGTGTCCAAATCCGCTCCGTTGCAGTCTTACTTGGTCCTAGCCCGCAGACCGCAACCCATGTTGACATCTCTATATATATGATTCATCTGATTTTCCTATTTTCCTTACAAATCAAATACACGTTTTCTTATCTATTATATGTAAATGGATTTTCTACAAATAAACACTTCAAGTGATTAGGGTTTGCGATTTTACCCTCCACATCAATTAAATGCAAGTAAACCCTCCCAGTAAAAGTCAACCCACAATATAACCCTTTGAAGAGCATTTACACCTACAAGCCTTAAAGTTCCTAAATTTTAAGAGTAGATTTGGCCATTTGGGTTTCTCATTTTAAGTACATCGATTTGATATGTAAATTTGTTGGTTTGACAAATTTAGAAGGGTTATATTGTGGGTTGACTCTTACTTGAAGGGTTGGCCTGCATTTAGTTGACTTGGAGGGTAAAATCGGAAACTCTAACCACTAAAAGAGTTTATTTGCAGAAACCCTAGGTAAATTTGATATTAAAGAATTTATATATTTTCAACTTAATTATCTTTCGCGATATGATCACTTATTTCATTTTATTTTATAAATTATCTTATCAAATCAAATATAATAGTATTCAATATTGATATTTATTTTAAGTTTTAAACTAAGAATAACGAATATATGACATAATTGATGAAATGGTGAAATAAGAGTAGCTAGTACTCGAACACCACCTTATCTAGTTTGTAATTATACGATTAAATATTTTGTTTAGAGCAAAATAATTTCAAGAAGCTAAATAATAACCTAGAGAGGTTACCAACATATAATAAGGGCATATAATCAATCTCTCATCCTTTCCATAAATGGCAAATACAAACTAAATTTCAGTTGACCCATCAACCAAAAAAAGTCACAAAATGCCACGTGGCGTTATCTCACACCGACCAAAATCTCCAATAACTCCGGCGACTTACATGGTAAATGAAAATCAACGAACACCAAAGAAACTACATTGACGAAACAAACAAACACAACACATTAGAAGAAACACAAACAAAAACTAAAAAAGAAACAGAGGAGAAAAAAGGAGACGACGAGGAAAGAAAAACAAAAATAAAACAACCCTCGTTCTTCCCTTTTCTCTCTTCAAAATCTGTCTTTTTTTTTTCTTTTCATTTTTACATAAAACAAATTATAATTAATTAAATAAATAATGGGTTCGAGTAAACTTAAACGAGCCATAGGAGCCGTTAAGGACCAAACCAGCGTCGGTCTAGCCAAAGTCAACGGTCGAAGCGCTTCATTATCAGAACTTGACGTAGCCATTGTCAAAGCGACTCGTCACGAAGAGTTTCCAGCGGAAGAGAAATACATAAGAGAGATTCTTAGCCTAACTTCTTACTCACGCAATTACATCAACGCTTGCGTTAACACGCTTTCGAGGCGGCTTAACAAAACCAAATGTTGGACCGTTGCTCTCAAGACCTTGATCTTGATCCAACGTCTCTTAGGAGAAGGAGATAAAGCCTATGAACAAGAGATCTTCTTCGCGACTCGCCGTGGGACAAGGCTTCTCAATATGTCTGATTTTAGGGATGTTTCGCTTTCCAATTCCTGGGATTACTCTGCTTTTGTAAGGACTTACGCGTTGTACCTTGACGAAAGGCTTGATTTCAGGTAAGAAAAACTGTTCAATGCAAGAAGATTCGGTTCTAGACTAATAGCTATTCATGTGTATTTTCGTACATATATAAGATTCGGTTTTGGTTTTTGATTTTTAGGATGCAAGCGAGACACGGGAAACGCGGAGTTTACTGTGTTGGAGGAGACACCGACGAAGATGAGCAAGATCAACCCGCGTCTGATCTTTCCACGGCTATAGTGGTCAGGTCACAACCAATCGCAGAGATGAAAACAGAGCAAATTTTCACCAGAGTACAACATTTGCAGCAACTTCTTGATCGTTTCTTGGCTTGTCGTCCAACAGGTACATATATATATATTACTTTGACTTGACGTTTCCTTTTCTCTGTTATGTTTCTTGAGTAACAAGTTATTTAACAGGTAATGCGAGGAAGAACAGAGTTGTGATTGTGGCCCTGTATCCGATAGTGAAGGAGAGTTTTCAGACATATTACGATGTAACAGAGATTATGGGGATTTTGATCGATCGATTCATGGAGTTAGACATTCCTGATTCGATCAAGGTCTATGACATTTTCTGTCGAGTCTCGAAACAGTTTGAAGAGCTCGATCAGTTCTATTCCTGGTGTAAGAACATGGGGATCGCACGGTCTTCTGAGTATCCGGAGATAGAGAAGATCACACAGAAGAAGCTTGATCTCATGGATGAGTTTATAAGAGACAAATCTGCTTTAGAACAGACCAAGAAATCAAAATCTGTTAAATCCGATGAAGACGACGATGACGCGAGAACAGAGGAAGTAAATGAAGAGCCAGAAGACATGAACGCGATCAAGGCCTTACCCGAACCACCGCCAAAAGAAGAGGAAGAAGAAAAAACCGAGGAAGAACCAAACGAAGAAGTTATAATAGAGAAAAAACAAGAAGAAGTTGGTGATTTGCTGAATCTTGTTGATATAAACAACGGTGAAACAGCAGTAACTGGAGATAGCTTAGCATTGGCTTTATTCGACGGGCCATACGCGAGCGGTTCGGGTTCAGAGTCCGGTCCAGGATGGGAAGCGTTTAAGGAAGATTCAGCGGATTGGGAAACAGCTTTGGTGCAATCAGCTACAAACTTGTCTGGGCAAAAGACTGAACTCGGAGGTGGCTTCGATATGTTGTTGCTTAACGGAATGTATCAGCACGGCACTGTTAACGCTGCCGTGCAAAACTCTACGGCTTATGGAGCCAGTGGAAGCGCAAGCAGTATGGCTTTTGGCTCTGCAGGAAGACCAGCAGGTTTAAAAGAAAACATTACTTTCTTTTCTTCTTAAATTTCTTATAACTTTGCTCTGTTTTAGCTTTTGCTCTGTTTTTGTTGTTGCTCTGTTTTCGTATGCATTCTCATGAATTTTCTATGGATTGCAGCAACTATGCTAGCACTTCCGGCGCCATCAACGGATAATGGAAACAACGGAAACAGCAATGGTCTGGTTCCGGTGGATCCATTTGCAGCGTCGTTAGAGGTAGCGCCGCCTGCCTATGTGCAAATGAATGACATGGAGAAGAAACAGATGATGTTGATGGAAGAACAAATGATGTGGGATCAATACTCAAGAGAAGGAAGACAAGGACACATGAATTTAAGACAAAACCAAAACAAACCTAACTACTCTTACACACCTCAATATTGATGATTCTTTGAGTTGTGTCGGCTTCTTTGGTTTTATAGATCAACTAATGGCTTTATTCTTTGTGCAAATTCAAACAATATATTTTGTTCTCGGGTCAAATTCCTTTGGGAATGATTGAGGTTTGCATCTGTAATTGTAATCTTTGATTTAACTTTAAAAGATAAACTTAAATACTGTACTGTATATTTTAAAACACAATCATAGCTAGCTATTAATATCTCTTGTACAAGCTCTAATGCTTTACACCATAGCTCTTGTTTGATTTGCCTGCAAAAAAACAGAGAATTTTCACTGATAAAGAATTCTCAAATTTTCTTGATTTCGAAGTTATCTTGTTGGTAGAAAAAAGTTTTCATTCTTACAAAATTGAAAGCATGGTTGTTTCATTACAGGATCATCTTGGATCTCTGGTGGGTCCTGACCAAACATCATCTTACAACTAAGATCATCAAAATCTGCAAAACTCCAGACAAATGTTAATTAGTGTTGTCACATTTGACTCTAATAAAAAAAAATGATTGTTTGTGTCTTAGGTCAAATCGTTGTCTTCTTATAAAGAATAATCACACTCATCACTATTTAGCTTGAAATCTTAATGGGTCTATTTGTAGTTAATTGTGTCCTTAGTGGTGTATCAATGGGACCCTTAAAGATCTTATTAATTAAGCCTCCACAAGTTGGGAAGTGCAGGCTACTATTTTAACCACATTTTAAGTTTGATTTTCAACTGTTTTATTAATGTCCAAATCTTCTTGTTTCAGTGATTGCAATCATGAATAAAGCAAATGAGATTCTGCGTAGTACCAGGCATCATGTAGATAGGCATTCCAAGAGAGTCTTTGATGAATATTTGGGATGGGATTTTACAAAGGTGAGTGCACATACCAACACAATTCGTCTGCTCAAGAAACCTACAAATTAAAACAACAGTTAAAGACATGATTAAGTGACATCTTTATGCAATTAGTGTTGTTGTTAGTGGTTGATGTATTGTAATGATTGTTAATGGAAGAACTTTGATATTTGTCTGAAGTTTAGTAATCAGATGGGACCAAATAGAGATATGACACTTAACCTGCACTTCTCTATAAACACAACACTCTTCTCTTTTCTTCCATCAACCTCTGTCTCCTTTACCTTGACAATAGACCAATCATCGTTCGCGAAAAATCTCTGTTATTTCAACTCAAAAACAATGGCAAAAAGTAGAATCTAGAGCTCATGAAACAGACTATTTCTTACCTCTGAAGGTCCAACAAGCCAAGCGAAAAATATAGTGGTGAATAGCGCGAAGAGCTCTCTTGAGAGCTTTGAAGGTGGAAAAAGCATTTTGACCTGTCATATAGCAAGAAATGTTATTGTAATATACTCATATTATCCTAATACTTGATCTGATAAATCCATAAGAGCTTACCAAGGAGAGTATCACTGTCGGAAATGCTCTGTCCAAAGCGATAAGAACAAGCTCATGTTGTTGCTTGGTGTTTAAGTTACTTGCAACCCTAGTTGCCGTATCCACTAAGCTATCATAACCAGTAGTCTTGCTGCTACTACTACTCATCCCTGAAGACAATTTTCTCAGTTTTCAATAACAATATCTTTGTTATGATCTAAATAAGCAAAAGATTCAAAGAATATATATGAGATACGAACCTGCTGAATCTTGAAGAGTCTTTGATAGATAATTAATTGCAATTTTCGAGAAGAAATTATCTTCGTTACTCGCATTCTTCTTATTCGATGGTTCGATTCTTGTTGTCTCTTCTGTAGCCTTGAGTTCTCTTGAGTAAACTGGCTTTGAGCTAAGAGTTGCAGAAATGCTTGAGCGTCCATAGCGAGTGCGTTTTTCGTCAAACCGAGTTGCGAAAGTGAGGATCTTGGTCTGAGAAAGTGATGATTTAGTGTTCATCTTTTGGTCTTTTAGAAGAAGAAGAAGAAGAAGAAGAAGAACATAGCAAAACTTGTTGCAGGTTTAATATTTCTGAGGCCATTAATCGACGTTTCTGAAGTATATATAGATAGAAAATGTAAAATGACATATCTGCCCTTGTGCTTGTGGTGCACATGAGAAAGTTTGTGATTTTTGTGGACCAGACATATTTAATGGTGGAGCTAGAACACACAAGACATTAAGAACAAAAAGGAAGAAGAAAATTACCATTGACATTGAAACAAAAGATGAAGGATACAAAAGGTCACAAAACTATTAAAACAATACAAGAATTGCATCTGATAAAATACAGACGGGGGCTGTGAATACTAATAACCCCAGCTTCTGCTATTTGCAATGAGTTTTCAAGAAGACGAAATGTAATTTTAAAGTTTTAAACAAAAAAAGCCGCAAAAATACCATACTGTACACAGTTACACACACTCCCCTGTAAAAGCTTTGTAATCTTCCCATCTATTTACACAAATTCTCAAACCAATCCTCTTCTCCTCAAACCTGAAAACTCACCAGCCAAACAGTGTTGAGAATGGCTCGACTCGCTCTCTTTCTTCAAACTTGCAAGCCAATGATGCAAGAGATTCATCAGAGTCAACAAACTTTGGTCTGCTTCCTCCTAATGTGGTCCTGTCCTTAAGTCCCCTGGCCAGCTCTTTCAGTTCTAGCCAAAGAAACCAAAAGGGGATTCACTGGTCTCCGCTATAGTATCTAAACCTATGAAGCCTGTTTCAATGAAGCCTGTTTCAATGAAGCTTGTTTCAATGAAGCCTGTTTCATCGAAGCTCTTAATGTCTCATCTAGTAATGTCCATGAAAGTAACTGTCCAGCTGAATCGCCGCTCAGCAACTGCTTCAGGTCGCTCGTGAGATGGAGAGCGGTGACCGGTTGCTTATGGAATTTCAACACCTTGTGTAGAATCAGCTTGTACTCTGGCACTTGATCACCCAAGTTCAGCCCTCCTGTTCTGTTGCTACTACTTGTTTTGCTCTCCGCACTCACCGGATCAGTACAATGTATCATCCGCCATACTTTAACTGCTCCACTCTGATGACCAGTTACATACCAGGCTGTTTCAAACCAGTCAGAAGATGTTGAGCCTGTTACAGATAATACCGAATCAGATGGTAACTGCGATGTGTTAGCTACAGCAAGGCAATCGCCATTGATGCTCCAAACAGCAAGGACGGTTCCAGCAGCGGTTACAATTTCCCCGGTAAGGTCATTTATGTAGATTGCTGAAATGGGAACTGGGAAGTCAGGAAGCTGCCTCACAAAACTCAAGGAACTGAGATCCCATATGATAACTGTACAGTCATCTGACCCGCTTGCAATCATCATGTACGGTTGGCTAACACGTAGACATGTGACATTAGCTGTGTGGGCACATAGGGCTTTTTCTAAACGTAAACGCCGTGAACTACGGGGACCATCCTTGCTTACTCTCCACACGCACACTAGACCATCTTCTGCTCCGGTGACCACAATTCGCCCATCATGACTAACACCAGCACACTGGATCTGGTTGCTTTCATGGAGATTTTCGTGCGTTGATAGCAGTTTGTCCTGATCATAGCTCATAAATCTCAAACTCCTATCTGCGAAACCCCATGTTATGTATTTGGTATAGCCTCTGGGTTTCAGGAAACAGTTCGCTCCGGCAACGAGCACCTTATCGTGGAAAGTAATGATCTGGCTTATAGAAGATGAACATTTACGTGTTTCGTGAGGAACTAGATGCATCGAATGTTTCAGAGGGTGGAGAGGAATTTTTCGGTCTGTTCTTCTTTTGACATGAGCTTTCTGGAATAGTTGCTTAGGAGTTTGCCCAAAATGATTAATCTGCGCTAGTATGGAAGCTTTCATTGCGGGATCGGTAACTGCATCAATATCAACATTTCCCTCGTATGTGTAATGATAGAAAACATTCACAGCTTCTTCGGCGGCCTGAGAATAAACATTCAAGGAAAAGTAAGAAACATAGCAATACGTTGACTTCTGCATTGAAAATATTGTGTAATGTGCATTCACAGCTTCTTAAGGAAAATATTGTGTAATGTACCTTTCCTCTCTGTTTGTACCCAAATATGAGATCTATCCAATGATGCAGATTTTCTGAGACATAATCTGACTCCAATGCTTCTCTGTGCTTGAGGATGAACTCACGAACACTACCTCTAGCCCACGGAGGTAAAAAGACATCACCAACCTGAAATTATGCAGGAAAATATACAAGATCAAAATCGCACGAAAGGAAAATGGTATTTAAGCACCACTGAAAGACCTTGAACAGGCACACACCTTCTCTCCTGACTGTTTTTCACCCAAATCAAGGCTGAATTTATTTTCCAAAAACTCAGGCATGTAGAAGAATTCAGGAATTAGTTCTTTTACGTCTGAAGTATTTCCCTTTCCTGCTGCACTTAGCCAAGTCTCTTTAATACTATTGAAGAGTCTATCAGCATGATCAAACTGACCGCCCTGCAGCTTCTGATTTTCAGCACTGAACGGTGGGAGGCGAATAAGGTAAAACAGAACAATTCCAGCACTTGAATAGTGAGAACCATAATGAAATTTTGGAACCTCAGGATCATCCCAGCTCTCATATCTGAAACACAGGAGGTAATAAGGAATGCATGATAAGCAAAGATTGGATAAATTATGTTATCATGAAACCAGAGCTAATTAACAAGAAAAATTAGCTGTTATACAAGGGAAGCATGCACTATACAAGGTTTGAGATTCACAGCACAAACCGTTTTCTAAATTCTTCTTCTCCTTCGGGTGTCTGGCAACCCATTGGTTTGTGAAGCTTACGGAATGTTTTTGGATCTGACAAATCAAGACTCTCGCTATCATAATCTGCGAGAACCCATGGAAATACAGGATACTGTGTGAGATCACTGTATCCACGTCCTGCTAAGGTATTGAGATGCATTAGGTAATGGAAATTGCTGATTTCCCCATTCTGCCATCTTTTCGAGAAAGACTTCGCCATTAATTTGAAAAGGCGGCTTCCCTCATTACTTTCCTGTTTTGCTGATCCTGAAATGGTTGTGTCGAGCCTGGGAAAAAAATAAACACAATAAATAACACTTTCGTAGATCAATGAGAAACTAACTTATAGTAATAACTAACCAGCCGCTGAAACCCATCCAAACATGATACTACTCAAACTACTAAAGAATTTAAGTCTTAAACACTAGTGTTTGAGTACTACGCTTTGAAAAGGAAACCCACCCCATGCTAACTCATGTTCATAGATTGACAGATTTATTTGTCTGACTAGAGAAAATGAACTGCTATAAAATGCAAAAAAGAAACAAAATGCATTATGCTCAATCCAGTAGCGAGGAACAAACAGAAACGAAATGAAAAGAACGATAATACCGTACATGCTGTTCCTTGAAAGATTCATGGCAACCAAATTTTTGAAAACTTCTTCCCTCTCTTTCTTGTGGAAGACGAGGAGATCATTACATCCATCCATGCTAAATATCTCAATAGCAACCGGACGCAGCTGGTAATCACGTTTTAAGATTTCATGAACATTTTTAAGCTTCCACATACGCCAAGGATGCGGTAAATTACCAGTCATGCACACTTTTTCTTTTCCCCAAGCACCACCACCATATGCCCATGCTCGCCCCCCTACAGCTCCTGTTTTGACTGTTGTAGTCCATGATGTGCTCGACTTGGAATGGAAATCCAAGCTCCCAGAGGCATCTTTTTTCACACCCAACGCTTGATCAATAACGGATAACTCATCTTCGCATTCCTTCTCACAAATACACCCATCATCGTCAATGTAAAAGTTTTCTATCACATAGATGCAGAATTCCCCTATCAAGAAGATTCCATCATGCTTGTCGAGATCAACAACTCTCTCACAGTTGTATCTGAACCTAATCTTTTCAAGATGCTCCAGATAAGGTCTGATCAAATACTCACCATCATCGTTCAGCTCCTTCTCTGATTTTTCCTCGAGGCCTTTAGATTCATCCATTTTAGCAGAAGATGAATGTCTTGGAGAGCCAGTCTCCGATTTTGCATGTGTGTTATCTGTTATTGGCACAGATGCTGTACTAGATTTGCCACCAAAATCAAGAGCAGAATGAAGACTTGCTTCGTTTGTACTACTAGCTCTATCATCATTCCATCCATTTCTAGCAGAAGCGACATCTTTAAAATCATCAGACTCTTTCAAAAACGACTCATCATAAAGTTCACTGAGCAGGAAAGCTTGTTCGGAATCTGTGTCAGAAATAACTGGTCCATCTTCATTTTTGGCTTTGGGAAGCTCAATTTCTCCAAGTTCCAACTTTCCGTCAAGAACATTCTGGATGCTATCAATTTTTAGCTTACATCGTTCAAGCTTTTTGCGCATTCTGTATGGACCTTCAATCGGACAGAGCTGCCATTCAGGATCATCAGACCCTTTGGTTTTACGCATTGGGAATATTCCACGCTCATGTACAAGCTGCTGGAGATGAGTTTGCCACTCACTCTCAGCATGAAGTATCCAGCCATATTTGTTTTGCCGAACAACTCTAAGCTCAGTAGACATGGCATCACGCAATACTTCTAGCGCATATCTCCTTTCATTCAACTGATCCCAATGTTTTAGGTCTAACTTCGACATCTCTCGTGATTTTCTCCCCATCTCTCTCTTCCGACGACCTTCCATGCCTTTTATCCTGACACCAGGAAATTTTGCCGACCCAGCTATGAACTGTACCCACATTATCGCAGCACACTGCTCCAGTACTTTGTTAATAATCTTATCGGAGCTTTCAAGCCACTTGAAGAATTCTGGTAGATTTCCAGTCAACAACTTATCAAAACCCCCATGTAAAACATCAAAGTTTTGTCCTTGGTTGGGTTTAGTGACAAGCAAATCCTCAAGGGCAGATCTTCGGTGTACCAGCAAATATTTGACAATATCAAGTGACATGTTTTGCACACTCTTTCTCTGGTCAAGAAGCAGGGAGATTAGATTCGCACACAGACAGCAATTCAAATCAGTATCAAGGTTGCTTGGGCAGAATATGATTCTCCTGTTTGCGACCAATAACTGCAGAACTGTTGAGATGTCAATCCCAGATTCATCAACAGCTGGATTCGGAGATGGCCTCTTCTTAGATTCAACAAGCAAGCCCAATTGTGATAGTAGATCTTCCTCTCCAATAGTTATCAAGAACGATGGCAGGAAACAATATAGTACCATTCTATTTGTGTTTTTCAGGATTGAGTGCACATAAGCATCAAGTTGCCTTGTTGCTCTTCCGAGGGATAACAGACCTTTCCCTGAGGGAGTGACTTCTTCAACCTTACCATCTTTGTTAGCTAATTGCAGCATCGACAACAAGAACTCAAGAGCCCTAAGAACACCAGTGGGTTGAGGAAATGCACCCATATAAACACGGTCCACTATCATCCAGCAAAATGCATCCAGGTTGGCAGACCATTTGGCCTTGTCCAGTTTTTTCTCGTCCTCTTCATCATCACGTAAGAGACGCCTTTCAAGATAGTTCATGACTCTGCCAAGGCATAAACCTTGAAAGACCAGCACACTTTCAGGATCGACATAGAAAGGAACCATTTCCAATATGCTTTCTAGAACCGGTACTGCTTTAATCTGTTCAGTCGTTAAGTCAGCAAGTACCTCTGCCATAAAATCTATCACGGCACTCGCTCCAGCAGAACAAGGCCCGCCACCATAGCCAGTTTCATCTGTTTCGAGGAGAAGTTTTGGGCTAACTGTGAAGAATGCATTGACACCAGAAGACCCTTGGGAGCCTGACTTTCGATCTGAAGATGCATCAACTTCATTGATAGAGAGATACGATTCAAGAGAAGGAGAACCGATCGTAGAACTTTTAGATTCGTTATAGTTAGAGCCTAGCCAGGATGCAAGTGCAACAACCGGAGATGGTGATGGAGTGAATGAGACTTTGAGACTTGACTTTTCAGATAAAAGGGGAGACTCGATCATAGGGAACGATGCAGAACTCTGAGAATCTGTTGCATTACCTTTAAGATCTTGAAAATCCCTTTCACTTGAAGCTGATACAGGGCCGACATGATCTTCATCTTGTTTCTTAACATCTTCAACACCTTGAAATGATTTACTTGAGTCCTGTAGTGGTGGTGTAAGAATGTTCTCCATCTTATCATTAACCACAGAATTTGCAGGTAAAGGCATGTCTTCAGAACTAAGACTGACCTGCCCTTGAGGGAAGCTTCCAGCACTGATGGAGGTTTTAGTGGACTGATCCTGGTCATGAGGCAAGCTGGACAGAGTTCCTTGTGAGCCATTATCGTCGCCGTCATTTATTTGCTTCTCTTCTGCCTTTACAGAGAGCTGTTTCGCCATCTTCACAGCACAAGCAGCCCTACAGCACAAAATAGCCTTTAGGCGCATATTATACAAATAAACATCTTGCAAGTCACACTAAATCCAACATCATGAAAATGTCCTGGTCTTATCTTAGACCCTCTGACATTGAGCAAGAGATGATACTGAAACCAAACACTGTTCACAACTAGTCTATTCAACGGCTAGAAAATTGATGAGGATAAATAATTTATTTTCAAAAACCTAAAAGAAAATCATCAATATTTAGTAGGTGAAAATATCAATAGGTCTGTGATGCCTACCTGACACAGGAAAAGTAAAGATCAGCACAATTTTCAACAAATTCTGCACGTCTGCAAGCAGCACAAAATTGAGGGCACATCTTCGCAAGGTCAACCATGAAACGGAGAACAGACGTCGCAGCAGCAGGAGCTGATGCTTCGCCACCCATCATACGTGCTGCATACGTTTTGTGCATCAAAGCTTCCCCTTGAAGCTCCCCAGTCATTTCTGCCCCCTCTACAAGCTCTGCCACAAGACTGGCACTCACCTGAGAAAGATTTCCAGCCTGGTGGGCGAGCATTGATTGCATGATCAACCTGTCATATGTAGATTTAGCCATTGCCACCACTGAATCCAACAGATCTATGAACTTCAACTCCACATGGCTTCCATCATTTGGCACAAGGGCATGAAAGTCTAACATCCGAACCTCCGGTAGTCTTGGATATACAGGTTTCCCAAAGATCAAGCAGAACAATATGTAATATATGTCTGGGGAATCATAAAAGTTTTGAAGGACCCGCATCAGCCCCTGATAACCTCCACTTGTCCGAAATTTAAGGGAAAAGTTCGGAGAAGAAGCAAGACAAACACCAAGAAGGGTCATGATCCACCTCATACTAGTAGGATGCACAGCTTCATCGAGGAAGTATGTTATTAATTTTGACGAGACTATCTTATGCCACAGCTCCAGAAGTTCCTCTGCTTTTATGGTTACCTGGAGATCAATGAGCATTTCCAAAAGCATATTTCTAACAATTACATGCTTTCCCATGGACTCGCGCGATAAAGCGCTTCGTGACTTCACTTCAGGTGGATTAAATGTCATAATCACAAACCTAACCACATTTTCAAGCTCAGAAGTCAGGAAACCATCTTCTAAGATGCATCCAAGCAGAACAACTAATTTTTCTAGAACCGGAACTTCCACATCACCTCTCTGAAGTGTCACTAATAAATGTTCTACCAGATTGATTCTACGCAGAATAGTAAGATTGTGATTCCTGTACCAATGCATTGAAACCAGATTTTCCAGAAAACCAAGTAAAGCAATCTGGATGGAAACAGGGGATGTTACCCAGAGGGTCCAGTCCAGGAGGACATGTTCAACCATATCCGCGTTGGATAAGACAATGCAGTTCGAAGTTTCAACAGCAATATCTGTTTCTAGCTCAGATAGATGACTGAAAGAATCTTTGGGAACAGAAAAGTCATCCATATCCCCATGAGACCCAACTGAGGAACTTTCGTAACGGAACCTCGAGAGACCAAGATCCTCGTAGCTGTTTTCGAATATAGTCTCCGTAGGTGGTGTACTAATAGTACTTTGTCCAGTCCCCAACTTCTTTGGTTCTGAAAACAAAGCTTCGCATGCAGCAATTTGGAAAAATATCTCCAAAGACTGCATATCAAAAAGGGTCATTTTGGGACGCAAAAACAGTGCTAGTAAATGATATCCCCTGATGGTTTGCATATCCTTCACATTCTGAGGGTTCTGACGAAGTGCACAGGCAAGCAATGAAAGAGCCATATGTAGCATATCTCTAGATTCCGCAGCCTCAACAAGTGCGAGTACAACAGTCATTCCTCCCACAGGGCGGATAGTGTCGCCAATCACACTTTGTCTGCAGATACAAACATTTCCCACCAGACGCCCAAAACGTGGTATTCCTAAACCATTTGAAAAACAGAATGAATCAAATTATGAAACTAGATCAGATGAAAATGTACAAAAGGAACAAGAGGATTTAAGACCACCATATACCTCCAATTGGAGAAGCAGCGGCGGACAATGGGTCAACCAGATTGAGGAGGGAAAAACTTCCAGACGCGCGGATGAACTCCGAGCATGCTCCGTCAAATGCAAAAATAAGTTTCTTGCCAGGTAACTGAAAGGCAAGATTTCCTAACCTCTCAAGATCCCAGACAATTCCACTACCATCTGCCTTAGAGTCTCCTTGTCTATTGCTTCCATCAAACTTTTGCCCATTCGACGATGAAGTCATGTCACTGTCTAATGAATCCAGGATAGCCATGCTGCCTCCACCACAAGCCTGATTAGGCACAAAGCGTAGGAGATCCGCGTCCTGGAAAAGACCTTTGTACCCTCTACCAAGAATGTACATGAAACCAATGCAACCTGATGTGAGCACCTCCTCAAAAAGATAACATGAGCGTGTTTTCCATGTCAGATCACTAACTCTGGCACAAGTAGCTGGAGTTCCAACTATTACTTGCAAAGATTTTCCAACAGGCGATGGAGAGTACCCCAATTTACCCGTGTGCCTCAGTTTTCCATCAAGATAGACATTTGCAACACTAGCCTGGAAGAGTCCAGCAAGAGCATTCGGTTTACTATGAACAACAGCAAGGTGGTGCCACCTGCCCTCCTCAATCTCCAATCCAGAAAACGACAAAGAATTTGAATTGCTAGTGGCAAGGGTCAGAGTACCATCCTCCTGAAAGTAAAGTTCTGCATAGAATGGACTTTCATTGCTTACAGCACCAACAGAAAACATCCGGAAAATGTTCTGTTCGTGTTGCTGCCCACTCGAGATACGCGTCTTTGATGAACTGCCAACTTTGGAGGCTTCTGGTTCTTTTCCTTGGGTAGTTAAAAAATTACGAAACTGGAACCAACAAACAAATGAATAACCAGCAGCAGGAGGCCAAGATCTTTCTCCCAAGGACACCTGAACAGAAGCATGCCCAGATTTGCTCATGTCCATCTCTACAAAAGGAGCCAGGGATACATGTTCCAAGGCTGTGTCTTCCATGAGAATTAGCTTTTCCATCATCCCAACTATTGCATGACCTGAATTCATAATCCTCATTTGCAAAACATATCTAAACAGCATCCGGAGCTCAGATGGGGACAATCTACACAAAGAAAACTATGTACTAAGAAAACAGACAGAAGAACAAATGCAGCAACCTTCAAAGCTAAGAATTTACTAAATATTCATGACATTCTTACCTGTATGCTCCAAGAATCTCCACAATCTTCAAAGCATAAGAAAGAAATGGAGATGATCCCGGAAGAAAGGGGTAAATTATCTCTAACAGAAGTTCCACGCAACCTGTTCAGTAACAATTCATGAAGAGATAGAAATGAGGTGAGAGAGAATAAGAATAAACAAACAAAAAGCGATAGGGATCCAAAAACTGAATGAAGAATACAACCCCAGAGGAGCCAAAAGACATGGTTCTTACCAACTGAAGTGAGGTTTTCCTGATTGAAAGGACTGGCACGTGCAAGACTTTCCAGAAGGTTCAAAAACTCCAGCTGCATTTTTGGACTAAAAAGCAACAATGAACGGATCAGAACTCTGACAGCACCAGCATTGTAAATCCTCTCCTTGTCAGGATTGAACTGGCCCGATGGGGTTGTTACAATAAAAGTTGCCTTTTCATTTTCTGTTATAGCAGCAGAGGCTGTAGATTCTGACGTCGAAAATGGTGGAAGCACCACTTCAAGTGCTAGTTCTAACAACAGCTGTATAACCTGCCTTTCCAACTCAACACACATCAATCCAGACTCCACCAAAAGCTCATAAAATGTCTGAGACGTTATAACAGCGTGGAGTTTCATCCTATTAACAGCATTCTCACAGACAGCAGCTGTCATAAGGCGAAATAGATATTTAAACAATTTGATGTAAACCATCAAATCAGACTCATCCATGTGCTCTCTTTTCCCTTGAAAAGTATGAAGGGTCGTCAATAAAAGAGAGAAACCAGTGGCTTCGCCGAATACTCTTTGAGCAGAGCCATTAACACCAACAATACGCCATAGAGCACCCATTGTATCACATTTGGCATCATCATGAAGCTTGTATTGATGGCCAGAAATACCAGTGACCATTCCACTCTTCAACAAATCAACAACAGCTCCTAATTCTTCATGATGGACCTGGTTGAAAGTCATTGAAAGAAAAGTAAGGATGTTTACCAATTACGCAAACTAAATACCTATAATGGCATTGATGTAATCTAATATGTTAACTTTCCAAGATAATTTACGGTGGCGTAGTTGATCCAAGAAAAAGAGGGAAACAAATCTGTGTAATAAGAATAGTAAAGTCAAGTATTCTTCTGAGGTTGATTTACCTGTTTAGTGTCTTCCGTGATTAGACATGATAAGACCCTCAAAACCCCAGCTCGATGGGCATCAGATATCAAGAAAGGAAGAATAACCGTCACACCATTGGCCGCACGAAAAGATGCCTGATTAGCCTCAGCTTTCTTCAACAAAGAGATCATACAATCCCAACCAACAGTAATAGTGTTGTCAACTTCAAAGACGGGTAGCCTTCCTGACCCAGACTGCATCAACTTCGGTGATGAAATGATGGCATCTTTAGTATTGAAGTTCTTTTGGAAGCTACCTGCGCTAGGCTTCCGATCCGCATGATTAGAGACTCCACTATAGTGATCTGGACCCATTAGAAGCTTGTGCTGCTTCAAATCATCCTGTAAGACTTCCAAAACACCAACTTCACGTAGGACTTTCTTATATTGTTGATCAAAAGATATGAGCTTCACAAAGAAAGAAAGTATGGTGTGCTTCAACTGAGATGTAATTGGCTGTTGCAATAGGCAACAAAGTGACAACAATTCTTGCTCTGGAACACAATTCACAACCGTGACAGCATATTCAAGAATTTTGAGAATTATATCTTGCAGCGAGGAAGGAAAACCAGCCATGTTGAGGACAAGTAATGGAACGGTCCTTAATTCCTGACACAGTCTGTAGTTTTCCACGTGGCTGGAGAATATCTTGAACATTCTGTTCAATACTTCTGCCTGAAGATCCTTATTCTCTGCCTTCAGGAAGATATCCTGCAGCATTTGGACAGCTTCCAGGTCTTTAACTTTACTACTTCCCTGTTCCCACATCTCATCATATATACTATCCACAGATGGAGTTCGACTTCTGCTATGTCCAGTTGGCTTTGTTTGAGATGATCGTGAGGCCCTACCTACAGATGGCTCAGCTGGACCAGTCTGAGCCAGGGTGACAAGGACATCAAGCAATCTCGACAACGATGGAGAAAAGTCTTGTGAAGAAACATCAGCATTTTCCCTAGTGTTTGTATTATCTCCATTAGCAGATACTTCAGAGCCGTCTGAACCACCGTCTTCATTAATAGATGAACAACTGGACACAAAAGTCTTTTTTTTTGGCAAGGAAGATAGAATCAGGGCAAACTGAACAAGAAAGTGGTAACCATGTGCATTACGTATGTCCTCCCTGAGCCTAACACCACCGGCCTCTACAAAATCAAATTTTTAAAAAGATTAGTAGCCATAATCAGAACAGTTTACACGTCCATATATATATAATGTGACTGCTGAATGTGCTATTCTCATCATGCAGTTTTCATAGGGACATAACATATTGAGAGCTCTTATATTGGTGTAGACCATATTTACCAGGTCTGTACGATAGTTCCACGCATTCAAGTAACAAGTCCACAATGCCCATAGTGTAGGCTGAGTCACCACAATCCGGATCAAAATCTTTGACAGCCATCAAAAGAATCTTTATCTGCAGGAGAATTCGAAGAATTATTTGGTTTGGAGATTTTGTAGACTACTATAAACAATTCACAGAACACAATGGAAACATTTTTAAATGCCTTATTGCACTAAGCTTCTAAAGAACTAAAATATACGCCTACAACATTAGATTATCATTTGCTTTTATCCTGAAACCAAAATAAGTTTCATGAATACCAAGTTCTTGATCACAGAAGTCTCACATAGTTTCAACATTAGCAAGAAAGAATTAACCTATACCCAAGGCGAAAGCTTATAAGTATGCACAAGATTCGATAAACTACACTCAGGAAGTTTGCATAATTCACTGGCATACCAGATGGTGCTTGCGTATGTATCTTGCAGTGCTCCCGTTGTCATTGACTAGAAGAAGTCCAAGGATCTGGAAGACGTGAAAGGGTGTCAAATGAAACTATAAGCATCAGGTTAATCAATCAGGTTTCAACAGTCAGCTAGAAAGCCATTCACGGAATTTATCCTTTTCATAGCACGATGCTCTAAAACAGATGCACGACATATACCTGCATTGCATGTCTGTGAAGTTGTATGCTATGGAGTGGAACTAGACCTTCTTTATATTGAGAGAAAACCGTAACGGAGCCATTGGCAACCATATTGAAAAGTGACTCAAGAGAGTCATCTTCAATCAAACTCTGAGCAGCAGAATGACTGCTTGCTAATGCTTTCATGATATGGACAACACTACCCTCCACCTACAAGAATGAAGGAGCACAAAGTATCTATTTAACCAATAAAGCATTGGTGTAGTATAAACTTTCGCTGTCAATATCTAGCTCCAAAAATGTAGGAAAATGTAGTCTAGATGTCTAATCCAGATTTGGAACAGTACCTCAAGTCGTCTAGTCTGGAGAACTCCGTATCCAGCATCTTTTTCTCCTGATACCACTTCCAAATCCGCAGTTATTTTACTTTTGCTTACTTCATCGTATGCTAGAAGCGCACTGAGAACGTGTATTAGACAACAAAAGATCCCAGAATCCAGTAGTGATTGTTTGTCGATAGGCTGAAAAGAACACATAAGAGGTTGCGTTTAGGAGACAACATCAAAGAGTCAGCATCCTGAATGATGTGAAGTTGAGCTTTCTAAGCTCGTTTTATGGAGTGGGTAAAGTGAAGACAGGAAAAGGTCAAATATGTACCCCAGATACAAGTACTTCAACAGCAGTTAAGAGGTTTGCACCAGGACTAAATCCTTCCTGTAGGAAGAAATCATGGATTAAGAATAGAGAAGCGAGGGTGACATGTCAAGATGCACAGAAATTCAGAAAGAAAAGGCAAACCTTGGTGACATCTGAGAAGAACCTTAATACTTTCTCTACGTCCAATGACCTTGTCTTGCTGCCGATCTTCAACTTTTCAATATCTGTTACAAATGCTCTCCCAATGACAAACGAGAATATATGTGTTTCTACTAACCTGCAATTAAAATAAAATTCTCAATATTGGTCATATTACCATATCTGACATACGAGCATAGAATATGAGATACAGTTACAGAAGAGGACCCGCTAGACAGGGGAAGACATACAGGTTTGAGAAACTTAATTCCCACCATAAAAATTCAAATCATGTGAAAACTCGAGACACTTTAATTTGGTGCAGATGATTTTTTCTCTCAGAAACAACGAACCCCACTTCAACATATATCCAACCAGAAAGGGAGTAAGAGTTAGGAACAGCTTACATAGTAACTAACTGATCTACATTAGCATGCCGCTTCACTAATCTACAAAATGTATCCACGGTCAGATTCAAGGCGGCTTCCTTCTCCTGCATGACATATGAACGATTAGCACTCGTGATTTGCTAGTCTTTTGTAGGCCCATCAGGTATAGAAAACACAAGAAGAGATGTTGTTCCAAGATTAAAGGAAAGACATTCTGAGAAAATGACTAACATCTATACAAGAGTATGGATTATCAAAGTAAGAACCTTTTCAGAGCTTGACGAACGGAACTCTTCCCATGATCTCTTGAAGTCCAGTTCCAACTCATGGTTATCTCTGCTTTCGAGAGGCGTAAAAAGAGGATCAATGAACAATTCTTACACCAACATGTCAAAAAAGATTTCACATGCCTTTTGACTCTCATTTATCAATCTTATCACAAAATCTAGCACCACAAATGTTTGCAATAAAGCAATCTAAAAGAAGACTTAGTTGATGTCGATCACTATCTAAAAGAGAAACAACTAAACAATCTAAACTCTGGTCCCCAAAACAAAGTCAGCAGCAAAACTTATAACTAGCAACAACAATGCACAACATCGGAAACAACAAACACAGATCAATCAATCACAACCAGAAGACTAACTTCTAAGAAACAAAAGGAAGAACTAATCCGACCTTGAAGGAGATAAGTTGAAGTCATAACGAGAAGACTCCTCAGCGTAACTATAAGATGGAGAAGAGGAAGTAGACGGCGGAGCAGTTAGGTCAACGGAAAACGAGTCGGAGGTTGTTGCGGCGTCAGAGGATTGAGCTAATCCGACCTTCTCCTTGATGTCCTTAAGCAATGTTGCCCATTTCATCGTTCTCCTTTTCGATCCCAGAAACTTTCATCCGACGACGACCTTACCAGACCAGACCCTGACTCGGTCTCGATAACACGACCACAGATCCGAGTCGTCGATCAGGAAAAAATCAACCCTTTAAATGCGATCAACCCAAAACTCTCATCTTTTTCTCACCAGAAGAAAACAAAAAGCACCATTTATATCCTTAAAATGAACCCAAAGGAAAATTCGAATTAAAGAAAGAGAACAAGAAGAAGAACCCAAGAACAAAAAAAAAACTCTTTCCTTTAAGATCAAATTGAGCTGATTACAATGTGTCAAATTAGGGTTTCGTAGCAAGAAGAAAGATTTAAGATCCAAATTTTCAAATCGTGAAATTTATTAACCCCTAACCTTCAAACACTTCGAAAAATCCCTTTTTTCCTTCAATGAGAATGAGCAACAAAAAAAGGAAGAAAATGAGCTTAGCGGAAGAAGAAAAATACAATTTTTTTAATTTTGTTTTAATCAAATTAACAATAGATTTTCACAGATTAAAGAACGAAAGAAAAAAGAAAAACTCTTGTTTTTTTTCTTCCTTCTTTCTTCGTTTTTTTTTTGTTCTTGTGCCTTGTTTCTCGCCCAAGGTCGTCTCACTTTCTCTCTCTAAACACGATATTGTTTGTTCCTCCTTCGTTATTATTTCCAGTTTTTCTTTACTTTAGTAGCCCTCGTATTTTTGGTTTTATATTATTTTATACAACTAGTATGTTTTGTTAATATTTTGACCCCAATAGTCTTCGCAGCCAAACCAAACCAAATGGCGCAGACAATTAGCAATGGCAATAGAAAATTATAAACTAAAATACACTTGATGAAAAACCTTTGACATTTCATACGTGAAAGTAACAAAGGTTGACTCGTTCTTTTTTATCATTTTTATATAATTGTATTGAGTATAAAAATGGTCAAATAAGGATATTTGTTTAGAGATACACATTAGGATATTTGTGTTTAGTATTCAATCATATAAGAACAATTCTTGTATAAAAATATAAAATAAATGTTTACCAACTACTTATGGTTTTTTAAGATAAGTCTTAACTAATACTTAAAAGAAAAGTTAATGTTCACCTTCTTAGCTTCTTCTTAGCTTATAAATAGTTTTTTTCCCATTTTATGCCCAAAAATCAAATTTAATTTAGCAAAAAAACTGTATTGATGTATTTAAATTTTCAAAATATTATTTGTTGTTTTTGCAATATCATTAACAACGTAAACTAAATATGAAAATTATTATCTATTTATATATTCGATATAAATTGTTTAAAACTTTTTCTCTTCTAATGTGAGATATATAAACATAAACATCTATATAAATAATACTGGAAATAGTCTTAAGACTGGAACGAATAAAAAAGAGCGAGACAAAAGTAAAAAAAAACACCAACAGTAAATAGAACTTAAATCGACGGGAAAATGGATATATGTGATCATTTGAACAACAAGACCTAAATTGTAATTATTAAGAAAAAGAAGGGGCAATGAGAGGTCAAACACCAAAATCGTTTCTAGGTTCACGTCTACAATCGGAAGTAGAGCCCACGGAACGAGAATGCCACGTGTTCATGTAGGCTTCATGAAAGATTATGCGAGACGTGATGTCCTCTTAGGAAATTTAAACACTTCGGACCAAAAAAAAATGAGATCGTTGCTGAAATAACTTCAAATTTACGGTCAATTGCAAATGTAATCTCCTTTTTCTTTTTTCTCAAAATTTGAAATAACCAACCATAAAATTCAACTTATTCACGGAAATACCATTATATTTGAATTAATTTTTTTTTTTTAAATCAGACATTCTAAACTATAAAATAAACAACCAGATATATTAACTTATTTACGAAAATGTCATTATCATCAATATTTCCAACCACCATGAACAACCAAAATGAAGCTCTAAATGCTTTCCCAACTAATTAGGAAATGATAACAGCTTCATTTGTGAGCTCATAACTTCTTCCTTACCCATTTCCTCTCCAATTTCATCTAAAAAACTAACTAAATTTGGTTTTCAAAATTCTTTCTCTCATAATCTATCGATTTTTAATGGTTTTTTCATAAATGACGGCTGGGCTTCTTTGTTAACGGTCATATTAGAAGTTTCAGGTGCTTGAAAGAGCTGAAAACCGAGCTCTACGTGTGAAAAAAAACAAAAAACCGTGTTTTCCGATTTTGTAGACTGCACCAGAAGTCTACTAGTCAACGAAAGGTTAGATTTGCAATTGACCTTTTTTAAAAATATTCAAAGTAGACTGCTCGTGAAGTCTACCTGTTTTCCTTTGATAAAAAAAAAACACTCGTAGACTTCACGAGCAGTCTACTTGAAAATGAGTTAGTTCTGTATTTGACGAAAACTTTGGCTTTAAAGAGTAGACTTCTCCAGTAGACTGCAAATAGAGTCTACTGCAAGGTTATTTCTGGCATTGACCACATTGTTGATTTTTTGTGTAGACTGCATCAGAAGTCTGTTATGTACGGACGGGTTAGTTTTACGTTTGACCAAAATCTCAGACATTGACCAAGAAAAACATTTATCAGTAGAATTCTTATGCAGTCTACTACTTATTAAATAAATCAGTAGACTTCTTAAATAAATTAGTAGACTTCTTAAATTAGTAGTAGACTGCATGAGAAGTCTGCCGATACATGTTTGGTCAAACACAAACTAACATTTTTTAGAGTATACCTCTTGAGAAGTCTACTCAAGAAGTCAACAATATGGTCAACTGCAAATGTAACCCGGCCTTTTGAGTAGACTTCAGAATGAAGTCTACACATTTCAGCAGACTTCTATTGCAGTCTACTGGTAGACTTCCTAAGAGAAGTCTACCAGTAGACTGCAATAGAAGTCTACTAAATAAAGTCAAACTTTAGTCAATTGCAGAAATAACATTTTTATTCAGTAGACTTCTCTAAGAAGTCGATTTGAAAAAGTCAAATTCTAGTCAAATTCTGGTCAAATGCAAAAGTAACCTAATAGACTGCTGCTGAAGTCTACTAGTGTTTGTCGTAATTGCAAAAATAACCCATTACGTAGACTTCTCGATGAAGTCTACTGGTAGACTTCTCTAACTTTTCTTATAATTGCATTTAAAACTTATTTATAATGAATTTTTTAGATTTTCTTTCTCCCACATGTGTGTTATATAATGTGTTTCCTTCTGTGTTAATTTGACATATTTAGGTTCAATATTTATTGTATAAATCAAATTTCTTGTTTGAGTAGTACCTACATGTTGTTCGTAGACTTCTCTGTGAAGTCTACTAGTAGTCACATAGTAGACTTCAGTACGAAGTCTACAGCAGATGTTCGAGACCTAATGTGTTTTCTATTGTTTTTTTTTTACAGAGAATAGTTCATTTAGTTGTTGTCTATGGAGAATGGGCTATTCAAGATAAGGCGTGGCAATTTGTGGTTGATAATCCAAAAGGAGGAAGACTGTTCTTTTTGAGTGATGATTGCACCCATTGTGATCTTCTTGAGATGGCCAAAGATGAATATAAGCTGGAATCAGACTTGGTGGAGATCACTTATTCACTACCGGAATCAATGTTGCAACATATGGCACCGGATACTCCTCCAATGCATGTCACAAATGATAGACAAGTTAAGAATTTGATTGAGCTAAGTAAAAATTATGTTATACGTCTTTGTGTCTCGAGTCGGTTGGAGAAGGATGATGATGTCAACAATGATTGTGATGGAATTTTGGCCAGAGGTGGTGAAGAATATACAGACGTAGATGCTGAGGAATGCGAGGAAGGAGATGGTGACCACTATGGGGATGATACGGGAAATGATGTCAATGAAGAAGATCATGGTAGTGAATATGGTGATGGGCAAGACGTTGAAGATGGTGATGGGCAAGACGAGGATATAAAAATTGATGGTGTTGGTATCAATGAAGATTACAGTGCATACGGGAAAGTCAAAGATGAGGATGAAGATGATATCTCATTTGATGGTGTTGGTGGGAGTGAGCGTTGTTTTGGCGAAGGATTAGGATCAAAAACGACATGGTTTGATGGTATACTTGTCGGAAAGAGTTTTGGTAGCAAGGATGAGCTGTCTAGAGAGTTGCGATTGACGGCCGTGATGTCAAGATTTGCATTCAAAACATACAAGTCTACTAAGACTCTGTTAGTCGCTATGTGTCGTGTTAAAGGATGCAAGTGGAAAGTCAGAGCTGCCGTGACGAATGAACCAAACCGTTTTTGGGTGACAAAGTATAGTAAAAAGCATACATGTTCACTACCGGACAGAGTCGCTCACAGGAAACGCTCTACTCCAAAGTATATTGGTAGGTTATTTATCGAGCGCGTCGGAATAATTGATGGATTTACGCCAAAGCATATACAAGATTCAATGAAGGTGATGTTTGGTATGAATCTGGATTATTCCACTTCATATAGATCATTGTTATACGCCCAAGAAATGGTGAGGGAAACTGCTGAACATGGATATGAAAATCTCCCATCTTATTTACATATGATCAAGAAAGCAAATCCGGGAACATTGACCGCTCTTGAGGTTGATGCTCACAATAGATTTAAATATCTATTTATATGGTTCGGAGCCTCCATAGCTGGTTTTCAGTATCTTAGACGAGTAATCGTGGTCGATGGGACTCATTTAAGTGGAAAGTATGAAGGTTTTTTGCTAGTGGCGGCCGCCCAAGATGGTAATTTTCAGATTTTCCCTTTGGCGTTTGGATTTGTAGATGCTGAGAATGATGCTTCATGGCAATGGTTTTTTACCAAATTGAGAGGTTGTATTTCTGATCAATACTCGTTAAGCATAGTTTCGGACAGGCACGCGTCCATTAAGAAGGTATGCGAGACGGTTTTCCCTTGGGCAACCCGACGTATATGTTACTACCATCTTCAGTGTAACATTGTCACAAAATTTAGGGGAAAACAACTCATGTACTTGGTCAAAGGCGCTGCGTATGCGTATACGATTGATGAGTATGACCGATACATGGATTTGATACAAAGTGTGAAACCAGAAATTGTAACATACTTGGAGGAAGCGGATCCAAAGCTATGGTCACGAGTTCACTTCGAGGGAGATAGATATAACATGAAGACAAGCAACATTGTTGAATCTATCAATGCCGCACTTAAGGTAGCTCGAGGATTTCCCATAACATTTCTTTTGGAATTTATCCGTGAGAAGCTAGGAAGGTGGTTTCGTATAAGGCGAGAAGATGCTCTACGTCTAACAACACGCCATACTCGGGCAGTTGAATACTTGTTGGCGGTTCGTGATGATTACGCGTCTCGGATGAAAGTGGGACGCATTAATAATCTTCAGTTTCATGTGAAGGGAGGAGCACGTGACTGTATTGTTGATTTGGGCCAAAACAAATGTACATGTGGTGTCTTCAACATCGAAAAGATACCTTGCTCGCATGCTATTGCCGCTTTGGTAGAGAGTAAACAAGATGTCGGTACCGATGTTTGCCCGACTTATGGAAGGGATTCTTTGTACTGGGCCTATGCGGAAAGCATTTTCCCGATAAACCCAGTCGGTGAATGTATAGCATCAACCTCATGTCTGCCTCCTGACGTGAAGACGCGTCCGGTTCAGAAGAAGAAATCAAGGTGGCAAACTTGGTTAGAAATCGCAAGGATGAAAGGTACTAAACAATGGAAGATTCATGCTCAATACAATTGTTCAAAGTGCAACCAACCGGGGCATACGAAGCCGAATTGTGGTACTTAGCTGTTTTCAGTAGTACTTACATGTTATTATTAGACTTCTCCATGAAGTCGACTGGTAGACTTCTTTAACAAGTCTACCAGTAGACTTCATAGAGAAGTCTACTGATTTAATTTTCTTATGGTAGCATTTCAAACTTATTTATAATGAATTTTTTAGTTTTCCTTTCTCCCAAATGTGTGTTATATAATTGTTTGCCTCCTGTATGATTTTGACATATTTAGGTTCAATATTTATTGTATAAATCAAATTTCCTGTTTTCAGTAGTACTTACATGTTGTTAGTAGACTTCTCCATGAAGTCGACTGGTAGACTTCTCTTATGGTAGCATTTCAAACTTATTTATAAAAATATTCCATTATGAGAAGTACCAAATAACGTCAATACAAGTGAAAACAAACTCCATAATGATATTTTTTAACAGATAAATACAATGAAATCCTATTTAGTAGACTTTGGTGTGGAGTTGCGTGAATTGTTTTGCATGAGACGAATAGCATTCCTGATCACTGGATCAATGTCTTCTTCGTCTTCCTCGATGCGTATTAAGTAGGCAAGGTGAGCGAGAGATCGTCTATACTCTAGTTCAGTGATCTCCTCCACATCAACATTCGTAGCACTTCCTTGATTGTCATTTGCTTGTTCTTGTCTCTCAAATGGTTGTTGTGGTTGTTGAGGTGGCTGTCGGACTGTTGGGTTGGCTCTCAATGCGGGGAGGGCGAGTACGATTTTCCTTGCTGTCATTGCCTTGCTGCCATTGATAAAGTGCAAGTCAAATAACAAATAAGAAACAACAAATAACAAATCTACAAATTAAGTTTCAAACCTGTTTATTCTAGCAGACTAAAGAGTAAGAGGTTTTTAGAGACACGAGAGAGATAGCGAGGAGACGAAAGAGATATATACAGCAGACGCGGAGGGATACGAAGAGGTAAAAAAGGAAGATTTTATCCATATATTGTTTATGACCGTTAGATTATTTCTAATCAACGGCCTATGTAAAGAATTAGGTGATCCTCACCTTCATTAATTAGCCAATGAAATAAGTTTGTTACAAGAGAAGTCTACTACAGAGAAGTCCGCTAGTAGACTTCTCTGTAGTAGACTTCTCCTGTTTATTCTAGCAGACTTCTCTGTCAAATAAGTTTGTTACAAGAGAAGTCTACTAGGTAATACAAGAGACTTCTCTGTCAAATATACTAGCAGACTTCTGTGGGAAATAAAAACTTCAATCTTCAAACAGGAGATATTGTAGCAGACTTCTCATACAAAACTTAAAAACTTCAATCTTTTACAGAGAGGAAAAAAAATAGAGAGAGAAAGCTTGAGTAAGAAGTCGAATTGGTGTTCCTGTTTGCTACGGCGAGGCATCGGCTCTGGGTATTCTCGGATTTGGTGGTTGATTTGGACTCCGGCGAGATGATTCGTCTTCATCTCCAGTTTTCGGCGTCTCCTCTTCGAACCAAGCTCTGTTCCTTTGAGTGAGAAAGTTCTGGTAGTACCTGCACAACGAGAAACAAACATGTTGACTAAGAGTTACTTATAATTCGACATACGACAATACAACAGAGATGTTGACTAAGAGTTTACCTGAAAATTCTTTCGACAACTGCTTCATACAACAAAAAGTTCTCTCCGTTTTGTGAATTTTTTACAGCATAGTTGTCGATGGCCCTGTCGATTGGTCATCTCGCAACAGAGAAACAGATTTCAGATTAGTGCTGCAAAATTTTATATTGGTGTTTCAATCAACATGTATGCAGTTAGAAGTATGTGGGTTTGTAACAATGATCTATACGCTCCTCAAGAGAAACAGGGTTGGTTCATGGAACTTACAAGAGATTTCCTCCCATTATCGTGTAGTCAGCGATCTCCTGAGGGGCTTCAGTGGTTGTAATTGGTTCATACAGAAAGGGAAAGAGAAAAGGAGTCAGACAGTGAGTTAGAAGTCAGAAAGGGAACATCTTGGACAGAGGAAGTCGAAGATACTTACATGGATCTGAGGAGAAGTCAATGCTATATCCAACCTTCTCGCGAGGGAACCGAATTTCAGATGTAGCAGAGGAAGAATCCGGTTGCAGATTTGGAGATCAATACGGAGAGGCCATGATAGGTGATTGATTGGGATTTTAAGTTTTTGTTTCGCAAAAGAGGAGAAAGTGAGGAGCTTCGTTGGTTCGGAACCTAAGGTTTTCAGATAAAAGAATTGTTGACGGTTCTTTTTTGTTTAGATAAATGTAAATAGAGAAACCGTGATATTTGATTAAATCTAGTAGAGAAGTCTACCGGAGAAGTCTACAAGAGAAGTCTACAAGGGAAGCGTACAGCAGCAGATGTCTACTAGAGAAATCTACCGGAGAAGTCTACTAGAGAAGTCTACTAGAGAAGCGTACACGAGAACATTAATGTACAGAAGCAGATGTCTACCGGTGAAGTCTACAAGAGAAATCTACAAGATTCTAATCAATACAGAAACAAATGTCAAGTATTTAAGTCTACAAGAGAAGTTTTTAGAGAGAAGTTAATAACATATCAAATTACGTTAACGTACATTAGTTTGCTACGGCGAGGTATCGGCTCTGTGTTTCTTCGGATTTGGTGGTTGATTTGGATTCCGGCGAGATGATTCGCCTTCATCTCCAGTTTTCGGCGTCTTCTCTTCGAACCGAGCTCTGTTCCTTTGAGCGAGAAAGTTCTGGTAGTACCTGCACAACGAGAAATGTTCAAAATACAAGGAAAATGTCACTCACAGTATTAATTTCACCAGGTTGAAAACAACAAAAATTTGACTTGTAAAGAATTCGACATTTCATAGATGCTAGATACACATAATGACAGAATTCGACATTCAATACAATACACATGTTGACTAAGAGTTTACCTGAAAACTCTTTTGAGAATTGCCTCATACATCACAAAGCGAGATCCGTTTACTGTCATCTTTCGGGCATAGTTGTCGATGTCCCTGTCGAGATTGGTGTTTGAATCGACATGTACGCAGATAGAAGTATGTAGGTTCTTAATGGCGAGAAACAGTGTTGGTTCATGGAACTTACATGATATTTCCTCCCATTATCGTGTAGTCAGCGATCTCCTGAGGGGCTTTAGTGGTTGTTGTTGGTTCGTATAGAAAGGGAAAGAGAAAAGGGGTCAGACACTGAGAAGTAAGTCAGAACCATGAAGATCTTGAACATGGGAAGTCGAAGAGACTTACATGGATCTACCTCGCAGTTAATGGTATATCCAACCCTCTCGCATCTAGGGAACCGCGTTTCAGAGGTAGCAGAGGAAGAATCCGGTTGCAGATTTGGGGATCGATACAGAGAGGCCATGATAGGTGATTGATTGAGATTTTAAGTTTTTGTTTCGCAAACGAGGAGAAAGTGAGGAACCTAGGGTTTTCAGATAAAAGAATTGTAGACGGTTTTTTTTGTTCAGATAAAGGAGAGAGGAACCGTGATATTTGGTTTTATCTACTATAGAAGTCTACCGGAGAAGTCTGTCTACAAGAGAAGTCTACAAGAGAACATTAATGTTTAGAGAAGCAGATGTCTACAAGAGAAGTCTACCGGAGAAGTCTACGAGAGAAGTCTGTTTACAAGACAAGTCTACGAGAGAAGTCTACAAGAGAAGCGTACACGAGAAGATTTATGTACAGAAGCAGATGTCTACAAGAGAAGTCTAGTGGAGAAGTCTACCTGAAAAGTTTGTCTGCAAGAGAAGTCTACTGGAGAACATTAATGTTTAGAGAAGCAGATGTCTACAAGAGAAGTCTAGTAGAGAAGTCTGTCTACAAGAGAACTCTACCGGAGAAGTCTACGAGAAAAGTCTGTCTACAAGAGAAGTCTACCGGAGAAGTCTACGAGAGAAGATTCAAGTACAGAAACAAATGTCTACTATTTAAGTATACAAGAGAAGTTGTTAGAGAGAAGTTAATAACATATCAAATTACGTTAATGTACATTAGTTTGTACATATCACATCCCGCCATAGTAGCCAAAAAATAAGGATGAGTTTTTCTCACAACTACAATATATAGGCAAGATATCTACAATATTGAAATTGTGAGGTCCTATATTAGTCATAAACATCCAATCTAGTATATGTATTTTCGTCTGACCCACGAAATTCAGTCTCAGCGAATATCTCAGCCGCAAGCTTCTCCCTAATACGCTTTATCTTCGCATCAGACAATACAGTCGAACTAAATGGAATGCCGAGAGCATGGCATTCAATGTACTTCAGATAATACACTCCACAATCCCCAACTTTCTTGTTTTGTGGTACTTTGGATGCTGGCCACCTTTCATGCGTGAATTTGGTGATTGGCCACTTGGGTCTATCTTCTACTGAACATGTTGTATGCATTAGATAAAGTACCATAACGACAATGGGCTCGACCAAGTCTTTGAGTTGCGCGAGCGTTGTATGGGTTACTATAGAGTCCCACACCACAATGTGTCTCTGTGGGAGTGATATCCACAAAGCCACCCAATGGTCTTCTTTGACATTTAAAGGTAAATAAATGTCCTCCACTTCAGTCCCCCACGTCTTCTGTACTTTTGCATACTGGGGGAGTTGACCTGCATAGTAATCCCACGCCCTACCTGGTAGCGTTTTTCCACTCCCGTCAGGATTGGGTTCTGAGTTTTTAAAGTCATTGTACCGAGTAGGCCATATGTTGCCTAGAGTAGAGTCGATGATGCAAATTTTTTCACTCTTAAACCACTCTGGATGTTCCTTGTACCGTTTCCTCAGCATATTCAACGCAGCATCCAGGTGCTGCGACAAAACAACCAAAATAATCAAGGTTAAACATCAAAAACTTCATAGAGAAGTCTAATGGAGAAGTCTACAAGAGAAGTCTACTGGAGAAGTCTACTAGAGAAGTCTACTAGAGAAGTCTCTGAAGAAGACTTCCTAAAGAAGTCAACTGGAGAAGTCTGTCTACAAGAGAAGTCTACTGGAGAAGTCTACTGGAGAAGTCTACTGGAAAAGTCTGTCTACAAGAGAAGTCTACTGGAGAAGTCCGTCTACAAGAGAAGTCTACTGGAGAGAAGAGAAGAGAAGGCTTACCGTGTCTCTTAGCCATTGTTGCGGCGTTCGAAGAGTCCAAAACCACTCTACATTAGTGAACGGAATGATCTCTTCGCCATAATCCCTGTTTAGCAAGGAAATTTCAGCAATTGATAAACTTAAACATTGAGTTAAGGTCTTTTTTATACTTACGGCTGTTGCTTCAACCACACATCAAGTCTCCTCGTCATTTGTTCATCAATGGTAGCAAAAGGATCATATCCTTTTCCTACCTTTGAATTAACAAGTTTGTTTTCGTAAGGTAACTTATTTGCCATGGCCGGCTTCTTCAGCCTATCACTCTTTGCTCGTCTCAAAACCGCCTGCTTTTTTTCCTCTTGTTTAGATTTCGTAATCTCAGCATAATTCGCAGGTAGATTCTGAGGAGACAGAATGATAAGGCTCTTATCCGCACAAGTGACACTCGCACTCTAACCATCATCCTTAAGTGTTTCCTTGGCTGCCTTCTTCTCCTCTTGTTTAGCTTTCCGAAGCGGTAATTTGGTTGTGGTTTTTGAGGAGGTGGTATCATAACTCTCGGATCCGCACCAGTGACACTCGCACTCTGGCCATCTTGAAGGATTTCCTTGTTAAACATTTTACTCTGCAAGTAGAGGATCAAAGTCGAATCATATACCAAATAGAATATATCATCCAAACAAAAAAGGGAAGAAATGTTAAAATGTCAAAAGAGATTACAGAATCTAAACAAGATTACGCACTGACTCCAATATCAGGAACAATCTTGTTCTCATCAGCAGCCGGTTCATTGGAGACCCTCACATGAAGAGCTGGGGCAATTTGGTTGGATTTGGTTTGCTCTTCCTTTCCAGTCTTCACAGCCTCTTCTTTTCCCTCTTTCACAGCCTCAATGCGTTTCAAGCGTTCCTCAATATTGTTGACCTTATCACCAAGGAGTTTGATATTGTTTTCACAGTGTTTAAAACCAGCATCAACCTTCTCTGACAAGTCCTTAAAATGCATGTCAAAGTGTACTTGTATGCTCTGTACCAATGAAGGTAGTTCCGCCGTGTAACCAGACTCAAATTCTTCTCGACTCCTCTTCTCCGGTAAGCTAACAAGACTAAGGCTCATGCTGCTTTCATTTTTCACACCAGGCTTCACCCTTGACTTCACACCCTGCTTTCTTGTATCATTAGCAGGATCAATCACACCCTTCACTTGCCAGTGATCATGGGTCCATCTCCAGCCTGGTTCAGAAATAGCTGAGATTATGTTAACTATCTTCTGGTCGTAAACATCATCATCCCACCTTGGGAACATATCTTCGTACTCATCCTTCATCACACAACTTAGGACATTCACCTACAAAATAGACATATAAGACGTAGACCGATTAACCAGAGAAGTCTACTGGATAAGAAAAGTCTAGTAGAGAAGTCTACTGGAGACTTCTCCAGTAGAAGTCTACAATAGAAGTCTACTGGAGAAGAGAAGTATAGTAGAGAAGTCTACTGGAGAAGTCTACAATAGAATCTACTGGAGACTTCTCCAGTAGAAGTCTACAATAGAAATCTACTGGAGAAGAGAAGTATAGTAGAGAAGTCTACTGGAGAAGGAGAAGTCTACGAAGAGAATGAGAAGTCTACAAAGACTTGTTTGTACATGTTCTCTTTCATGTATCTCTTGCCTCTGGATCCCTTGAAAGCCAGTAGAGGTGGAGTAGGTTTATGTGGAAAGGGACCACCATATTGGGCTGCATAATCCGGTAGAGAATAGTACACCCATATTTGGAGAACATGTACGAAGCCTTCTAGTGTATACGATTACTTTGCCAAGTCTTTCTCCTTCACTGACTTGATGAGTAACTTCAACGCAACCCTACCCAATGGGTAGTTCTGGAAGGCAATGATATCCATCACAAGCCTAGCAAGGTTAACATTGATGGGTGTTGTCTCCTTTTTAGCTTCAATGTAACCGGCGTATATGCATAGATATCCCAACCTGATGCGGTCTAACCGTGTCCACTCTGCACATAAACCACAAGCTTCTATTAACTCGTTCACAGTTGGACCTCTGTCCAGATCAACTCCCATAAGGGTCCAAAATTGCCGCGTTTCTTCAGTGACCTCTACATCTGGGTTATCCAAGTTCGGAACGTCGCGGCAATTCAGACCGGTAATCTCCTCAAACTCAAGCAATGAAAACCTCAACGGCTTGTTACCAATCAGACTCCATATCTCATGGGGTTTCTTGCACTCTAGCTGAGCAGTTAGTATATAATGAACCATCCTCGATGCCCAACCAAACTCGAGAGCATGGAACCGTAGCACCACACCTAATGGAGAGAATAAAAGCTCTTCCCACTCATCTTTCCTTAAGACGTTGCGTAGAGATTCAAACAATTTTGTATTTCCAGCATAGTAGTGTATGCTTTTACCCGCTTCAGGCTCATCTCCTTTGGAATAAAGTCTTGACGGAAAACTTCTTGCATCCATATCCATCATCGCATCCATATCCACTGTATTTCGATGAAGTTAAACCGAATTCGTACTTTCCGGTGGCGGCAGATCGGCAAAGAAGACTGAAAAAAGAAAGTCAAAGCTCGAATCAGATAGAGAAATAGCGAGTAAGAGATAGTAAAATCAAAAAGAGTTGAGAGAATGAAAAGAAGGCATGAAGTGTCCGATGGTGATGATGGAGACGGAAGGTGGTAGATCTCTTGTTTGGAGACGAAAGGTTGTAACTTTAGGTTGTAAATTTAGGTTGTAAATTAACCGCATTTTTGTGGTTTTATAGGTAGGGTAAATACATTGGTTAAGTTCGGTTAATTTGGATGGGTAAAAAAATTGGTTCAATTTGGTTCAGCTTAACTACACGATTTGATGAATGTTTAAGAAATTCAAATTTTTAAAATGTTTTTAAAAAAATTCAAATTTGCCTCCTCATGTTTAGTAGACTTCTAAATGCGATTTAAATTTAGTGGAGAAGTCTATTGGAGAAGTCTACTGCAGAAGTCTACTGGAGAAATCCACTGGAGGAGTCTACGGGAAAGTCTACTGAAGAAGTCTACTGGAGAGTCTACTGCAGAAGTCTACTAGAGAAGTCTACTGTATCCAAAACCAAACCTCGTATAAGAAAATAAAAGCACAGAAACATAGTGAAGACCTTCGATTTGGAAACCTTTGATTACTAAACATACTGAGAGATGCAAACAAAAACACATCCTCTCACAAACCTACTGGGCTTCGATGATGCAAACAAATACACATCCTCTAAATTAAGTCTACTTCACATAAATCGATTATTTTCAATGATTATTCGAAACCCTATACCAAAACTTTCAAAACGTATAATATATTCACTCAAAAGTTAACACTTTTATGCAAATTTGACATTTTAAATATAGAAATGATAAACCCTAATTTTAACCCTAAGTGTAAAAACATGTTTGCAACCTATGATGTACCTTATTTGGTAACCCTATGTTTAGTATAGTATGTATTTCATTCATAACATAATTTGTCTAAGTATGTTTAATTTTGTGAAATTTTATTTTTCACACATCACAATTGTTTATAGTCGGGTCATCAATCAAAATTTTTTATCAAAATATTTTTTGTTAATTTATAAATTTAAAATATAATTATATAGTAGACTGCTGTAGTAGTCTACTAAACCACAAAAGTAGTATTCATAACCTAATTTGTCTAAGTAGGTTTAAATATGTTTAATTTTGTGAAATTTTATTTTTCATACTTCACAATTATTTATAGTAAGGTCATCAATCAAAATTTTTTATCAAAATATTTTTTGTTAATTTATAAATTTAATTTTAATATATAATTATATAGTAGACTTCATGAGAAGTCTACTAAACCCCCTCCAGTAGACTTCTCATGGAGTCTACGAGTTGATTTCGTAACAGAAGTCTACATTACTTAGTAGACTTCCCTAGGTTAAAACAGTCATTATGTCTCCGTTTTATTGTTTGGTCATAAAGGACGTAGTTGTTATTTCACTACCCCTTTGGGTTATTTTTCTCAAACATAGGATATATGGGTTACATTTGTATTTTAAATCAATTTTAGGGTCATTTTTTGTAACCACGGCAAAAAAAATTCATATTTTATTATTGTAAAAATATTAAAAAATGTAAAGTAAGATATGTACTATGTTAGTTTCAAAAAAAAAATGTACTATGTAAGACATTTAAAACACTAAGGGTGTAAATGATAACCGTAGAATTTCTGCTAAATTTGCTAAATTTTTAGTGATTTTTTGCGGAATTTGCTGAATAATGTTAAACTTAAATAGTAACTGTGGAATTTGTTAAATCTGCTGAATTTTTGAAAAAATAATTAATTAAATAAATTAATAGATTGATAAACAAATTTATATACATAATTTATGATATAATACTTTGCTATTGAAATTGAATTATTTTTTAGTAAACCTAATTTTTAAAATATTACAATATTATCTTAGAATTATCAAGCAAATTTAGCAAGATTTAATCACACTACATATACATTTAAAGAACAATTGCAAAATACCACTTTTGGTGTACATTTGCAAAAATACCACTAAGGATTGTTCATTTGCAAAAATGTCACTAATTATGAATTTTTAGAGCCTAAATCTTAAAATTTTAAGGGAAATTAGCATCTATATTGTCTAATGGTAATCTAATTCATTATCTAACATCCAATAAATTAAAATATAGTAACTAACAAAATTAGATGGTGCTCTTCCATTTTTACCCTTAATGAAAAACAATAAAAATAAAACCCTAATTTATTTTCCTTTTCTTTTTTCTCTCTTTTTCTTCCAGCCTCTTCTCCTTCTTCTTCTTCTTTCATCGCCTCTTTTTTTTTTTTTCTTCTTCTTCTTCTTCTTCTTACACAAACACCATAATCAACAATATCTCCCTTCTTTTTCTTACTACACAAACACCATAATCAATCTCATCTCTCTCTGGTGATCCATAAAATCAATTTTCAATCACCTTGTTTTATCTCGTTGCCATTGGTAAAAAATCTTTAGCCATGGATTAATATTGTGTTTCTTCTCCTCCTTTAAACTCTCCATTGTCGTCCCATCTTCTGGTTAAACTGAGCCGCCACTGGAGATTGATATAGTTAACTATATTCAGAAATCAAGTAAGTATGTTTCTCATAATAATTAACTATGTATGTTATTCTTTTTCATTATACAAACTATAGTAGTTAACTATGTATATGATAATAGTTAACTATGTATGTATTTTTTTCATTATGCAAATTATAATAGCTAACTACATTCTGAACATATAGTTAACTATGTTTGTTTAAATAAGTAACTATTATAACAATATTTTCATATAGTCAACTATATTATGAAATCCGTAGAGTAGATAACTATGCTTTAAAAATAGTTAACTATGTTTTTAAATTATAACTATTTTATGAAAATAGTTAACTATGTTTTAGATAGTTACAAACTAGTGAGGTAGTTAACTATCTTCTTAGATCAATTATGTTATTAAATAGTTAACTATTATTTTTTGTCATTTTCTTCTTTACAATTCTGACCTAATTTATTTTATTTGCAGGGCAGATCTACTTTTTCATTGATAGAGACAAAAGATGAGAGTAATAGATTTTTTTAGGAATTTTTTCATATTTACCTTAATTACATCTGTAGGGACAATTTTGTCATATATTTATTTCTCTCTGCTACTTACCTAATTTTTTTTCTTGACATGTTATTTACCTAATTTTCTCTCCCAAAAGTGTTATTCAACTAATTAACCCAAATTTTAAACCCTAAAAAATATTTTAACTCCTAAAAACTCATAAACCCTCAAAACTAAACTCTAATACAACGTATTTAACCCAAACATAAATGATATAATGAGTAAATAATTTTGAAAAAATGGCATTTTTATAAAGATTTTGAAAATGTGGCATTTTTGAAAAGTGGCACTTGAAAAATGGCACTTGAAAAGTGGCATTTCTCAAAAAATTTCATACATATATATAATTGTTAATTAATAGACTGATAAAATGAAGAAATATAAAAAAATTAAATTCTTAATTTATGATAAAAAATTTTGCTACTAAAATTGAATTGTTTTTTAGTAAATGCATTTTAAAAAAAAATTCCAAATTTTTCTTAAGTATTAACATTTTTTTATATAATTGTGATGCAAAATTAGAAAAATTTAATAAGGATATGAACTTATAATATTACACATGTAGTATATAAAAATATTTTAAAAAAAAATCCTCAGCTTTTGTCTTTTTTGTTGTTATTTTTCAAATTATTCAAATAGTAACATGAATTCTGAAATTTTTCAAATTCTTTTTATTTTACAAATTCTTCGGTTATCATTTAGTGTCTAGGCTTCATATTTCAATTCAATTTTATAAGAAAACCATCGGGAAGAAAATTATTGGTGTTAGGTCGTGGAGAACAATGTTTTGAATAGACTAATATATATCCAAGTTGGAAATTTTCAAAAGTAAACAAAACATAAATGTCGAATTTGATTTGATGATATATAGTGTGTATACTCGAGCTATTATATTAATTTAGATATAAATAAAACGTAGGATCATTTTGTTATTACTTTTCTTTCAAATATAGCTTATGACATTGTGCGCAAATTGTGGTTTTAGGTATTTAAAAACAAAATGTAGAGGTCACTATATGAAACAAACAAAAAAGATTATAAGTGGTGATGTATAGTCATCATACAAAAATAGAAAATTTGGTGAAAAATAAACTTTATATTTGCAGAATAATAAAAAGAAAAAGGAAAAAAGGATAAAACTTGGTCAGATGATGTATTTCGACTTCTTTCTACTAACTAAATAATTAATTATATCATTTGCTGATTCCCGCAATATACCAACGACAGTTTTTTTTAACAATAATCATTTAATTACCTCATTCAGGCCTGACCTCACCGATCAAAAGTCAAAACGACAAAATTCAGTGTAAGTAACAATTGACCTTAAGTTCTAACGTTAAAGCCCAAATTATTTTCATTATTTTGTTTAAGCCATGTTAAAGCAATTTCCTCACAATTAAAGCCCATATAAGGCGTATATGTTAATGTTTAGTGCTATTCCTTTTACACACAAAAAAAACATTAGTTCCTTTTCTATTATTTATTTATGATTATTATTTTTAGTGATTTAAACTTGTTTGACATGTATCAAAATTTGATAATACACATGTATATGAAAATGATCTTATTTTATGACATGGTATACTAAATTTCTTATTTGTTATATCTTAATTAAGATATTTAATATCATACCTCAATTATTATTTCAATAACCAATCTATAGAAAATATGAAAAGACCAAAGATGAGGTATTTTTTTAATGGTAAAAGTCTAATAAAACTGTTTCCTATAAAATGCATTTTCTGGTGATTCACAATTTTATATCACCCACATATTTTTATTTTTCAGATTTTTAATAAATATATTAAAAAATATCCATAGTTAGTTCCAAAAAAAACAGAGAAAGAGCATGAAAAGTTATGTTATTGCCGTTGTGATAGCCTGCGTTGCTTTGATTGTTATCGGTTGTACTGTATTTTGTTGTACCATATGTCTCAAGAATCAGACAAGTATTACTGCTGATGATGACACTGAAAGATGTTGAGACAGGGTTTTGTAGAAGTGGCAAAGGATGTGGAAGATAACGATTCTACTTAGATTATGATGTTATAGTTTTGAATCTTTTGATCCCTCAAAAGCTTCTTTATCTTATTGGGTTTTTCTTTTTGTTGAAAATGTATTTCTTTTATATAATTTTGTGTCATTTTTTACTGATATATGTGATTCATGCCATCTCGAAATGATGCTTCTTTCGATCTTCTTCAAATTGAATTTCACTCTACGATCATATTTACATGCTTCCAATTCTATTATCGTATTTACATGCCATTCTCTATTGGAACCATCAAACATATCAATCATGTAAACTATAATATAATATTGAAATTTACATGCTTCCATTTCAAAATTAAACTAATTAATAGTAAATGGATTGACATGTGTTTTTAATATATGATAATTTAGATATCTTCTTATTTCAAATATTAGTTTGTGCCTAAAAAATACATATTTATTTCACTTAAATAGTAAAAGACAAAAGTTTTTTTCTTTGACTTTGTTAGAATAGTCTTAATATTTTTTGGGGTAAATGTTTTCAAATATATATAAAAAATATATATACTTACATATTTTAATTTAACTTTATCTTATTTAATTATAAATATTGCATCTAATTATTTTAATTTAGTTTGACATAGATTACAACTAATATATATACATATATATCATCTGCTAATAAAAACACCTGTGTCACGCTACTATAAAACATGTCTAACTAAATGGATATGTAATACCAGATATTAATTTCAGTTCTTAAAAAAAAAAGATATTAATTTCATTTTGTTGCATATGTTAAGAGATTTAATATCACATCTCAATATTATAATGAGAAACGTTTGTTTTTCATGGTAAAATCTAGCAAATAATGCATTTTTATATGATCCCTCTCTTCTGCTTCTCGCAGCAAGTTCCAACACAACAGAGAGACCATGAAAACTCGTGATATTGTCGGGACAACCATCGTAATTTGTTTTTTGTTGTTGTTTGAGTTTGTGATATCGTCTGTCAAAAAAAAGAATAAGAATGGAACTACTGACAATAACGTAGAGAATAGTAGAGATGGTGGCTTTGTGACTTTTCCAGTGACTGCGGGTGTCTCCTCCGGTGGTGGTTGTGGTGGACATGGCGGAGGATGCGGTGGTGGAGGATGTGGATAACAATTATGTTTAGATTATGATGCCATCATTTAGATCCCTCATAAATTTGTTTATATTGTTCTTGGGATTTTGTCTTTTGTGTTAGTTTCTATTGATTTTTTTTTTTATCAGAGCTAATTTTTATTACAAAAGACAAGATATGTTTTTTAACCAATTAACGATATAGTCGAATGGTTGAAAACTTCATCGTGTCATTAGAAGATCAGAATTTTAATTATCGTCGGCTATTTTTCATTTGAACAACAAGAATATATAGTTCTTCAACAAATTGATAAGTCTTGACCTAGATTTATAAAGGATCCTTGGGATCCTCAAGTGACGTCAAAGTCCATATAAGAGTTTAAAAAAAAGGTTCAATATTTGGAATCCGATTGAGGATGTGGCTTTGATTTGAATAAAGTTGGTTTCGATAGAAGGATAATGATCGAAGAATGTCATCAGAATGCGTCGATAATCAATTTGAGAGTAACTTTGCGGACTATATGAAGAAATTATAATCTTTAAGCGTAAATTATGAATTTGTAGTTAGGTTTTTGGTTATAGAAGCATATTGTTCATCATCTACTAGGTAAATGACTCACATATATATTTATGAAAATATCTTATAATCTGTAAAAAAGTAAAATTTGAAAAAATAAAAGCTAAAATTAAATTACCCATAAAATTAAACAAAATAAGATCCAAAACGTTGATAGTACTAAATAAATTTAACAGTTAATTTTTTCTCTTAACTTTTTTATTTGATTTCCAATTAAATTTAATCACATCTTTTTAAAATAATTAGTTTTTTATTCATGGTTGAAGTAATTTAATTTTTACCATGTCGTTAAAAAATCTTGTTGAATTAATTTTTAATGTTCCTATTTGAATTTTTCAATTTTATATATTATTTATAACATGTGAAAAAAATAAAAGATCAAAAGTCAAAACCACTTATAAAAAAATATCACCGTTATTATGGAACTCTTTTTAGTATATTAATTTTTTTTTAATTAAATTTGTCACATATTTTCAAATAATTAGTTTTTTTCTATTCCTAATTGAATTCAAATTTTTTTTTATCTATTTACTCATATATATATTTTTCCAAAATCTTGACGAATTGAATCTCATACTTTTAGTTATAAATTTTAATTGTAGATTTTAATAATATTTCCTTCACATAATTGATTCTCAAATTTTGCATGAAGCAAATAATGCACAAATTTTCTCGCGTTAAAATAAAATAAAATTGTAGTTACACATTAATCAAGTAATTAGTCATACATTAATACTTTTACTGATTTAAAAAAAAAAATATGTTAATATTTTCATCAAGTAATAGAAAGTCAATTTCTATCATCTCATTATTTTTCATAAATTTTATCGTCCCCCATTTTTTGATATGACGTACTATTATACGACGATAAACACGTTTTTTATTTAACTGGTCTAACGTTAAATAATTATTTTTTTTGTTGAGTATTTTTTGATGTGATGATATCTAGGGGTGGGACGGATCCATGTTATCCGTAGTAAAAGTATCCGGATTCGTGGCATCCGGATATCCAAACTTTAGATATCCGACCATAAATCCGAATATTCGCGGATATATGGATCCGAAATTAATATTAAAACTAATTAAAATAATTAATAAATAAATAAAAATATTTTTAAAAATTATTAGTTAATATTTTGAATGATATTTTTCATAATAAATATAATATATTATAAAAAGAACTAAAATCAATTATATATATATATATTTATATAAAATAGCTTAATATATGTAAAATATATATGTTTTTAATATATTTAATTCGTCCGGATCCGGATATTCAGGCTTTAAAATTTTGTTATCCCGATCCGGATCCTTCTTTCACAGATCCTAAATTTTACAATCCATATCCGGATCCAGCCTTCCCGAATATCTTAATTTTCAAAGCATATCCGAATGGATAACGGATCGGATCTCAGATCCTGGATAATAAGTTCACCTTTAATGATATCTATGTTGTAAATAATAATAAAAATATTGAGATAGAAATGTTTTTATTAACCTCACAACTAAAATAGAGTGTCGAAATCTATTTTCACCTATCGAAAAGTGAGTAATCGATTTTATTTTCTAATGAAAAAGGTGAAATAAAATTTGTGGAAGAGATTATCGAAATTTAAAATTGTTTGGTGAGAAAATTGAGAAAGCACCAAAAATCTAATTTGGATATGTAAACCTAAGTCTATTTGAATTCAAAAAAATTTGTATACATGTATTAATTAATATATCTAAGATTTGGATATATGTTGATTTTAATAGTCTACTTGATAAATAATATATAAGTTTAAAAAGAAATAAGATTTATATGATATTATGGCAAAATCCAATTATTTTTTTAACACGTGTGATTTTGTTAATTACAATGTTTGACGCATCAAACTTTATATAATAAAATAGTTGAATTTAACCTCAATTTTTTAATTTTTTTTATCAAATTATTTAACCTCAAAATTTAAACAAACTAAAATTTGGTTGTAAAAAAATTATATCAACTCTTGGCACTGAGAAGTGAGAAATATATGTAATTAAATGTAACTGAGGAGTAAAAGAAGAAAAAGAATGTGAAGAATTTCAGAATTCATGTTACCATTTGAAAACTTTGAATAATTTAAAGAATTTGAAGAATAACAATAAAAAGACGAAAGTTGAGGATTTTTTTTAATATTTTTATATACTACATGTGTAATATTATAAGTTCATATCTTTATTAAATTTTTCTAATTTTGCATCACAATTATATAAAAAATGTTGTTACTTAAGAAAAATTTTGAATTTAAAAAAAATGCATTTACTAAAAAACAATTCAATTTTGGTAACAAAATATTTATCATAAATTATGAATTTAAACTTTTTTTTATATTTCTTCATTTTATCAGTCTATTAATTAACAATTATATATATGTATGAAATTTTTTGAGAAATGCCACTTTTCAAAAATACCATATTTTCAAAATCTTTGCAAAAATGTCATTTTTCAAAATTATTTACTTATTATATCATTAAGAACCGATCTTTAATTAAGAAATTTAAAAAGTGGTTCTTAGATGATACGTATCACCCATTGATTCGGCGATAATTTCTTTTACAAAGAAAAAAATAATAAACACACGTACATTTATAAATTTTATTATTAAAGGAAATAAAATTTTGACTATATTTATAAATTTTGAAAAAATAAAATTTTACTTAAAATAAAATATATTTATTTTATTTTTACTTTTTATCAAAAATCTCTAATGGAATTCTACCATTGGAGTTACACTTATATTAAAATTTATTAAAAAAAATTTTAAACTATTTGATTTAAAATATATAATAAAAAATGGTTTAGAACTTCACAAAATTATCCTATGGAACATGCGCTTGGAGGTTGTGACCAATGTATATGCTTTTTTAACGTTTCATTTCGGTACGCCACGTGTCAATACCTGGTGCCTTCAAGAACCTTCGCCTTGCTCTTCCCGCAACTGCTTTTATAACTTCAGAATCCTAAATTTTCTACTCAAACCCCAAAAATCCCTCAATTCTCTCACATTTTCTCGGGAAAATCGAACAATCAAAACAAAATTTTCTCCGCCGGCGAAATCCAATTCCGAAACTTATAATTTCCTCGATCGTCTTCTCCGATACAACCCAGGATCCGAATTTTCCCGCGTTTTTCTCATCGGTTTTATCAGAATCTCTCAGAAAAATCCGATTAACAGTTTCTCAGAAAATGTATAAGTGGAATCTCCCGTACCGTAAAGATGACGTGGAATCTTCCGGCGGCGTCGGCGGTGACAGATCTTTGTATCCGACGATGCTTGAGAGCCCAAAACTCCGATGGGGATTCATCCGTAAAGTCTACTCCATAATCGCTTTTCAGCTTTTAGCAACAATCGCCGTCGCCGCCACGGTGGTCACCGTCCGTCCGATCGCCGTATTCTTCTCAACCACCAGTGCCGGTATTGCTCTCTGGATAGTTCTAATCATCACACCATTCATAGGTTTAACAGAGAGAATCGAACTTGTTAATTTCGTTTGATTTTTTTTTTTTTTTAAATTCTGAAATTGGATTTTTTTTTTTTTTTGCAGTGATGTGTCCATTGTACTATTACCATCAGAAACATCCGGTGAATTACTTGCTTCTAGGGATTTTCACGGTGGCTTTGGCTTTTGCCGTCGGATTATCATGTGCATTCACCAGTGGTAAATACTAAATCGCCTACATTTTGTTTACTTGTGAAACACTCTATGATTTTTTGTTCGTTTCTTGTCTTTTAATGGACTCTGCTTGATTCATACGCTAAGTATTTTTAAATTACGCTGTTTGATTGGTCTCCATCACATTTGAGCTGGTTTTGGCTTTCTCAATACTCTATAACTCGTTCATGTCAAGGATTTAGAAGAAACCTGGGTTTTTGCTTAACATTTATAATAACAAAAGCATAAATGTAGATTTAGGGCTAGGGTTAGGGATTCAGTCTTTCAAAGTAATGTCTAGTTATAGGATGCAGAGAATTTTTTTTTAAAAGTTGTTTTTGAAGACCTTGATTAGCTTTTTTATGTCCAAATTGGTCATAGTTTTTGGCTATGGATTTGTGTGTTTAACAATTTAGCAATGTAATGGACCACTCATGAGATTGTGGAACTTAATTTGTTGTTGGAAACAGGGAAAGTGATTCTTGAGTCAGCGATTTTAACAACAGTAGTGGTGCTTTCCTTAACTTTCTACACTTTTTGGGCGGCAAAGAAAGGATATGACTTCAATTTCCTTGGTCCTTTCTTGTTTGGTGCTATCATCGTTCTCATAGTCTTTGGCCTCATCCAGGTAATTACAATTGCTTGTATTGGTTTGACATTCGAATGCAACAAAAACACAAGACTTATCAGCTTATGATCAGGGTGTGAATCTATAGAAGTTGAGGTTGAAAATATGAGCTTGATCTTTGGTTTTGTGTGCAGATTCTGTTTCCATTGGGTCGGATCTCAGTGATGATATATGGTTGCTTGGCGTCAATAATATTCTGTGGCTACATAGTTTACGATACAGATAATCTCATCAAACGTTATAGCTATGATGAGTACATTTGGGCCGCGGTTTCGCTCTACTTAGACATCATCAACCTCTTCTTGTCTCTCCTCACCATTTTCAGAGCTGCCGATAGTTAAATGATATGAACTCTCTTCTCAGTCTCGATCAGTTGTTATTAACATATGCAAATCTTTTAAAAATTGTTAACAAAAAGACTCTTTTACTTCATGTATTCTCGTGTATAGAAATTGGTAATGCGATTTGAAACGTATCTATTATTAGTGCTTTTGATTTAGATATGTATATATATCTTCCATAATTGATACTCCCTCTGTATCATTTTAATGTTTTTGCATATGGATTAAGAAGTCATTTAATTTTTTGAATTTTTCAGTACAAAACATGTTTTATCATTAATTCCAAACACAATTCAATCAATAAAAAAATAATCTGCAGAATTTAAACAGTCAAAACAACAAAAACATAATAATTTTTGCTTAGAAAAATGGAAAAATCATTTAAATTAATACAAAAAAACTACTTAGAACATCATTTAAAATGATACAGAGTGAGTATTATGTAAATATCATTTTTCAAGTTTATGTAAATCTTAGGAGACTAAAGTCGGTCATATCTTCCATCGCTAATATTTGGTAAATATCCTTAATAGGCATGGATATTATGATTGGAAGACATAATTGATTATTTAACATGACCTAAATCATAATTAGATGTCTAACAATCTGTATACTTAAAATTCCAAAATTATCCTTTTTTATTTAACCAAGTTTTTGATTTTGATTTTTTTACTTTTACATAAAAAAAAAAAAGGCTAATCCACCTTCCTTTCACAAATCATTGCCGCTCTTTTTTTACAGACCTTTCTTCTTCAACTTCATCTTCAAATCCATAGATTTTTTCATCTTCTCTTCTTCTTCTTCATCGTTGGAGATCTTCATTATTGGAGATTTCTTCTTCTTCTTCTTAATTGGAGATGTTGTTCTTCTTCTCTTCTTCTTTTTCATCTTCTTCTTAATTGAAGATCTTCTACTCCTTTTTTAAATTCATTTTCGCAATTATATAATCTTAATTTGTTGTCATGGATTTACTTTGTTCTTAACTCATTGCCACCATCAATGGAGATCGACATAGTTAACTATGTATAAAATAGGTAACTATGTTTCTGATAATAGTTAACTATGTTTGAAAACCAGTATAATAGGTAACTATGTTTTTTATAATAGTTAACTATGTCAATCTTAATTTTTTCATTATGCAAACTATAATAGTTAACTACGTTCTGAACGTAGTTAACTATATTTGTTTAAATAAGTAACTATTACAACAGTAGTCAACTATGTCATGAAATCAATAGAGTATATAACTATACTATAAAAATAGTTAACTATATTTGTTTAAATAACTGATTATGTCAAAAATATTTTTTTGTAGTCAACTATGTATTAAAATCAATTGAATAGATAAATATGCTCTAAAAATAGTTAACTATATTTTTTTATTTTACAAATAGTATGTGTAGTTAACTATGTTATTAAATAGTTAACTATTACAATATATTTGTTTTTTTGTATAATTTTGTCATCTTTTAATTTTTTTTTCTTTTTTATGCAGAACGCACATCTACTTTTTGAAAGAATACAATCACAAGAGCAGTTTTTCGAGTGATTAATTCAAGATAAGATTGTTAGGGATGTTTTTTAAGAGATTTTTACTATTTTCTTTAAAAAATGATTGTCATATCATATTTTTTTACTACTTTTTCTGTCATATCATATCATACCAGAACTCAGAGCCGCTAACTATGTCACCCCAAAACTCAATACATCAGCCAAAGTCAAGGATCAGTCTTCCTCTCGTAGAGGCCGGATCGAGAACGGAGCCGACACGTATCTCTCCGCCGGTAATCCCTGCCTCGACTTCTTCTTCCATGTTGTTCCAAGCTCCTCCAAGAAAGATATAGAGAAGAGACTCGTCGCGGCTTGGGATCACGACCCTTTAACAACTCTAAAGCTTATATGTAACCTTCGTGGAGTCCGTGGTACTGGAAAATCCGACAAGGAAGTGTTTTACACGGTTGCTTAATGGCTCCATGGTTGTCATCCCAAAACCCTAGCTTGTAACCTAGAATCACTTCCCGGAGATTCTCTACCGTATTCTTGAAGGCCAAGATATCCGCCAGACGCAGAAATCGGAATGGAACGAGCGGAAAAGCGGAATCCAGAGACGATCTAGAGGTAGCAGAAGAGCTCCTTTCTCTAATTGTGGTCGTGGAATTGGCTCGAAAAGCCGGAAAAAGAAGCCGACGGTGACGAGAGAGCTGACTTAGGATAGCGAACGCAGTGAAAAGGAACCAAGTGGAGAAGGAAAGAGCGAGTTTGGATCGGAAGGACAAGAAGATAGAATTGGGGATGCAAGCAATCACTAGATATGCTCATGATCCAGACTACAGATTCCTCCACGAACGAGTCTCTGATCTCTTCTCTAACCACTTGAGAAGAGACATGGAGTTTTTGAGTTCCGGCGAAACAAACAAGATCTCTCAAGCTGCTAAATGGTGTCCGTCGCTTGATTCTTCCTTCGACAAAGCAACTCTGATCTGCGAAAGCATCGCTAAGAAGCTCTTCCCTCGTGAATCCTTCCCTGAATACGAAGGTGTAGAAGAAGGTCATTACGCGTACAGAGTTCGTGATCGGTTACGGAAACAAGTTCTTGTTCCTCTCCGGAAAACTCTGCAACTCCCAGAGGTTTACATGGGAGCTAAAGATTGGGAATCTCTTCCTTACAATCGAGTAGCATCGGTGGCGATGAAATCGTACAAGGAGCTATTCCTGAAACACGACGCGGAGAGATTTCAGAAATATCTAGAAGACGCGAAATCAGGGAAAACGACGATCGCCGCCGGAGCTGTGTTACCTCACGAGATAATCGGAGAATTGAATGGAGGAGACGGTGGACAAGTCGCTGAGCTGCAATGGAAACGAATGGTTGATGATTTGAAAAACAAGGGCTCTTTGACCAACTGCATCGCTATCTCCGACGTATCGGGATCTATGAACGGTACTCCAATGGAAGTTGCCGTCGCTCTGGGTTTACTCGTCTCTGAGTTATCCGAAGACCCATGGAGAGGAAAGCTTATAACTTTCAGCGAAAACCCAGAGCTGCAATTGGTGGAAGGAGACGATCTGAGAACCAAAACAGAGTTTGTGAGGAAGATGAAGTGGGGAGCGAACACTGATTTTCAGAAAGTGTTCGATCTGATTCTGAAAGTTGCAGTGGAAGGGGAACTGAAACCGGAAGAGATGGTCAAGAGGGTTTTCGTGTTCAGCGACATGGAGTTCGATGAAGCGTCGGATTCTCCTTATCGTCAGCACTATCGACATGGATGCTATTCTGGGTGGGATTTTGAGTTGGATTCTGAGAATGGTGGATGGGAAACGGATTACGAAGCGATCGTGAGGAAGTACAGAGAGAAAGGGTACGGTGAAGCTGTGCCGGAGATTGTGTTTTGGAATCTGAGGGCTTCTAAGTCAACGCCGGTGACGGCAAGTCAGAAAGGAGTTGCTTTGGTGAGTGGGTTTTCTAAGAATTTGATGAAAATGTTTTTGGATAATGACGGAGAGATTGATCCGATGATGATCATGGAGGCTGTAATCTCCGGAGAAGAGTACAAGCAGCTGGTTGTCATCGATTGAAAACAAAACACCCTGCCTTTTGGGTCGGGTCGGGCCAGGCCGGTCGGGTTGAATCCTGGAGCATCTCTTTATTAGAGTTTTTTGGGCTTTGACCCTGTTGGGTTATTGTCACTTTTGGTTTTGGTTTTGTTGATCCTAGAGATACTTAGAATTCGAAGCAGAATGCTTTGTAACCAAGTAATTACTTGTAGAAACTTTCCAAGAAAGTTAAAAAAACCTTTTTTGTTTCTCGAGTTTCTCTCACAATCTCTCTGTTTCTTCGATGTTTGTTCACTCGTGTGTATGAATCAAGAACATAAAAGCATAAATGTAAGGACACAAGAGAATTTTACCAGTTCGGATCCTTAAGTAATAAAGATCCTAGGAAATCCACTAAGCTTTTAGTTAGAACACCTAACCCTTAATTCTTCCTCACACGCACAGTACTACTCAAAGGAACTACATCATATCTACTTATAAGCTAGTACAACCAGGTTAATTACCGAGAAAGACTTACCACGATTCTTGTCTCCTCCAAGCACCAATTGTACTGTGTACGGTTCTGCATCAATACAGGGAGAGAGAGAACACATGGTGTCGTGATGAAGATATGCCTTATCCTTAGCACCCTCCAATTCCATTAGTCTTTGCGTTTACATTGAGTGGTCAAGACCCTCTGCTTGCGGCAGAGTCTTTGCCTTTGAACTTGCATACTCTACAGTCTAAAGCTGTTGTCATTCACCACTCCAACATCTTGGTAAAACACACTCTAAGGAATTCAAACTAACCTTCACAGTTTTGATCTTTTTATCTTAAGAAGAGATTGTTTTGGCTTTTATCTAATTCTTTATTTTTGTTTAGATTCGAATAAAGAAGAGATTGTTGTCCTCTATGTTGGAATCTACAGAGTCACCTTTGAGCCATTTGAATATATACACATTTCTTTTCTACTACCAAAACGCAAAAACAGATATTACCAAAAGTGTTTCTCGTTGATATTAAACTTAAATCTGGGAAACCATTCACATGAGTATTATTACGCTTACTTACTTGCAACAACAACAACAACAGTTTGAACGATCAAGGAGATGGAGGCGGTTGCACGCATCCGCAAAACGCAAGCCGCTTCTTTATCCTCTTCCGTCGTTCACCTCTCACTCCCCCATAAATATAATCCCGAAGAAGAATCCTCGTTTTGCTATCTGATATCTTCGCTTTTGCTTTATCCTCTCTTTCTCCTTCCAATTTAAGTAGCAGAAACTGTAATCTCTGTATCTCCAATTGTAACCTTCCAATCTTCTCTGATCCTCTTCTTGCTTGTTCTGAAATTCTCCTCCTTCTGGTGCTCTCATTCTCATCAAGATCCATTGATGATTTGCTTCCATCAGATTTCTCAAATCCGCTTTGGACTTTTGTCACTAGTTTCCTGTTGACGCTTAAAAGTTTCTCTAATGCTTCCTCTGCTTCATTGATCTGTCCTTTAATTGCTTCGTACTCGTCTTCTTTTCCTTTCTCGCCTTTCTCCTCTTTCTCCACTTTGCATTTCAAATCTTCTACGGCGGTATGAATGTTTGAGAGCTTCTGTAAATCCGAGTGAAGTCTCTCGAGAACTTTTCTCTTGTTTACTTCTTTGTTTGGATCTGTGAATCTATCGGAGATCTCTAATTTGTCCACAACCAGAGATTCTTCAGACAAGGATTTACCTTTCTGATGATGTTGTGGCTTTACCTCAAAACTGTGATCATCTTCTATCTTCAAAATGTCTCTCTTACTTATCCCATAAGATGAGCAATCAGAAACCTGATCGAGTACGATATCTTTTGTGATCATCTCGCTTTCCTCTGCATAGAAGATTTCATGGTTCTGTTTCCGTAGGCTTCCACTTCTCCGTCTGCTTCTACGGGCAGAAGAACTTTTTAATGCTTCCATTGCAAGTTTTTTGGTTACTGCCTCCTCAATAGCTTTGATTCTCAAACACATTTCTTGCAACTCTAAGAATCCATCATTGTTATCCACCACTGAAGCAATGTCCTGGTAAGAAATAACCACAAAAGATTGGTTACTCTCCGACAAGGAAAATTTCCAAAGAAACAGATGCAACATCAGTTCAACAGAAAAATGACTTACCTTGACTGGTTCATTCTCGAATTCGTTAGGCATGGCGAAATGTTTTTCCAGAGATTCTATGCTTTCCTTCAACAAGAAAATAGCTTGGGCGTATTTGCTCATAAGATCGTCTTGTCCTTTGTTCTCACCCTCTAAGTTGTTCACTCGTCCTTTAAGCTGGTCAATCTCCACGTCTTTTAATGTGCTTCTGTTTTCAAGGGTTTTGCAGGCTTCAGTAAGCTCATTGGTCAATCCGTGAAGCAATGTTTCATGAACAGCCGAAGTCTGCAAATCTCCAAACGATATTGCAGCTTGAGACTCCCATAATTCAGATTCACTTCTTTCTTTGACAAGCTCATGATTCAACTTTTCCTTCTCTACTTTGATTTCTTCGAGTTCCATGAGTAGGTTCATCAAATTAGCTTCTAATTTCAGATTAGCTTCGTTCGCATGATCATTCTTCTTAACCTGCTCATCGAAATCTCCACGAATTTTCACAACCTGCTTATCTTTATCTTCTTCTATGGCTTTAGCTTCTTTGTATCTACATTCTAAATCCTCCACTTCCGTTAATAACTCAGATTTTTCATTTTGCACGACGGAGATCATCAGCATTGCTTCTAGAAGCTCTTTCTCCTTCTGACCCAACTGATCCTTCACATCAGCAATTTCATGTTCCAACTGATCATTGGCTGATCTGGCAGAGAGCAGTTCGGCATCCGATTTCTCTAGCAAACCTTCAAGCTGCGAATTCTCAATCTCTGCAGATTTTAACTTATCACCAGCATCCCTTACCTCTTCCTCGAGCTTACACTTAACAAAACTGAGTCTTTCCAGATCCTCGTTTAGTTTCACCGCTCCTAAAAGTTTTTCCACGACAACATCCTCCAAAAGAAGAATGAGATTGCTTTGGTATATAGTTTCAGAAAGAAGGAAAGAGATGTCCTCTTCTAGTTCACGTTTCTCCTCCTCCAATCGCAATGTCGACTTTGTCAGGTGTGTTTTCTCATCCAACGTTTTGTAATTCTCTTCCTTCAAAATGGTGTAGTCATCTCGAGACTGCAAGACCTGCCTGTGCAAATCCTCAATTTCCACCTTCAAGACTTCTTCTCTGCTGACTCCTTGATTAACTTTTGTGGTTAGTTCTCTGTTCAAGTAGATAAGTTTCTGGGTCTCATCCTGCGAAAACGAGAGCTGCTGACACTGAGATTCAAGTTCTTCCTCAAGGGTTTTTTTCTCTGTTGCAATACCTACAGCTTCTGATTTAAGTTGTCGAAGAAATTCAACAAGGACGAGGTTCTCGATGACAGACTGCTGGTTTTCATCCCGCATCTTCAAAAGCATAGTTTGCATCTCATCAAGTCTACTCAATATGTCATGCATGTTCTTCTGGTCTCGTGAGTTCTCATCACCGGAATCTATACATGGAATAATTTCAAGCTTCATCAATACCTGGTATATCCCGGTTCTCAGTATTTTAATGCAGTTAATAGAGGACTCAATCTGCACTTGTTTCCCAATATTTTCCTGTTCTAGTTCAGAGACTAGCTTCTCTAACAGTTTAGAAGCCTCTTTGATATACTGATTCTCAGCAATCAGAGTGGAACTCTTCTCAAGCCAGTCCTGCAAACATTTCTGCAGAACAATAATCTCAACGTGAGCATCATGAGCTCGATCCAGTTCCGCTTGATATTCTCTCTCCCGGCATATTTTTTCATCTTGAAGGTGATGGATCTTTGATTCCATGCCATTCATCCGACTCCCGGAAAATTGCACAAAACTAGCATACTCGCGGTCCTTGGCATCTAAAGACACTCCCAATTCTTTGATTTTCTGAAGGTAAGATTCCCTCTCGGTCACTAATTCCAAAATTTTCAGTTTTAACTCTGCCTGTTCTTTTTCCAGATCTTCAATGCTTTTTCTCATTAAATCCATATGAGAGAGTAAGCTTTCTCTTTCAATAACTAAACTGGATTTGTCATCATTCAGCAGGTTGCATGAGTCTTCTAGGCTTTTCAATTTTGACTTGAGTTCTTCAAGTTCTGCATTGACATCAAAAAGAGAATTCTCCAGTAACCTGTTTTCCTCAGAGAGTTTTTTGCTGTTTTCTGTTGCACTCTGCAGACGGGAAATCAACATGTCCTTCTCAGAATGAAGGCCTGATTTCTCTTCTGCGAGTGACAGACAAGCTTCCTCCAATGTCTTCAACTTTTCTCTGATTGTTTCCAGCTCAGAATTCAAATCTGATATGGAGTTCTCCAGAAGAAGGTTTTTCTGAACAAGTTTTTCCATCATTTCTAACTTCTCAAGCAGGGCCTTCTTTTCGATACTTTCTCTTTCCTTTATTTCCTTTAGATTTAGGTTCTCCTCTTGCAACTCCTTGACAGAAGACCCAAAGCCTTCTGGATGTAAACCAACCAACTCCACCTGTTCTACCATGGACTGGTGTTTCTTCCCTATCTGACTTAATTCCTCTTTAAGACAGTAAATTTCTTGCTGCAAAGCATTTCTCTGGTCCATTCTCAGTTCAACTTCTGCTTCAAGTTTCTGTATTGTCTCCCGTAATCTTGAGACCTCCTCCTGCAAACTTTTAATGGATGCAGCCGAAGAGAGATTGAGCTCACTAAGGCTTTTGTTCTGATCTTTGGCTTCCTGGACTTCCTCCAGTAAACCATTGTTACGGGCCTCCATATCTTTCAGGATCTGAGACCTGTTTTGCAGTTCCAATTCCAAAGTGCTTAGCTCCTCCTGAGACTGAGAGTGCAATTGCTGAAGGGTTTGAAAAGCGGTCTCAGCCTCCATGAAACGCAAGTGTTCTTCTTGTACACAGGTCCACAATCTTCCCATCTCTTTCTGTTTCTCTGTCAGCTCATGACTTTGGTTCCCAAATTTCTCTAATAAATCGTCCAGTTCAGAGTGCAGATTTTGATTAGATCTCTCAAGCACAACACATTTTTCCTCTGCAAATTTTAACTTAGCAACTCCATCCTCTATTTCACGGCTAAGCCTTTGGGTTTCTTCTTGAGCATGAAACAACTTGAGCTTTAAATCTGCAATTGTATCCAGACACTGTTGGTACTGGATTTCATAAGCCTCGTTCTCTTCAATTAATTTGGAGACCTTTTGCTTCAAGCTTTCAACTTCACCCACAGCATTTTCTGCCCGCTGATTGACTAACATCGCATCTTCCTCAGCCTTGCGCAATCTCTCTTCCAGATTAGATATGGTTTCCAAGCATTGTTGATATTGAACAAGAGCAGCTTCCTTGTCAGTTTCGGATCTCACAAGGCTTTGCTTCAAGGCTAGAGTTTCAGCTTCGGCTCTGCTGGCTCGCTCATTTTCTTCTCCAGCTTCCTTTTGGGCTAGAGAAATGCGGTCCTCCAAATCAGCTATGTTTTGTAGACATTGCTGATACTGAAGAAGACTAGATTCCTTTTCAACATCTAGTTTGCTGAGGGATTCTCTGAGTGTTTCAACCTCAGCTTCGGCTCTTGTGGCTCGTTCAGTAAGCTCCTTGGAGTCCTCTTGCGCACGAGATACCTCAGACTCCAGATTAGAAAGCCTCTCCAAATTCTGTTCAAATTGAGCTAAGTTAGCTTCCTTTTCAGCCTGCACTTTAGAAAGCGCATCTTTTAAAGCCATGATTTCAGCCTCAGCTTTGCTAGCGCGTTCAGATTCTGAAAGAACCTTCGCATTTCTTCCTTTTTCATCAACATCATTGAAATTCAGTCCTTTTCTTGCCTTTGCAATTTTCAAACCTTTACCGTTACTCGCAGACTGAGGATCTTCCATGAAGGCTATATTTCGCTTTACGGTACTCATATGAGACATTCCCAAAGCATCTTTTGGTAAGTCACTGGGGTAAACGGGAGCTCTGATAGGAGGATAATTCTCAGGCGTATGTGGATCAAAATCATTGGTGGACGAGCCAACAGGTGACTCCTCACCAAACATCATGGGGTCTTGGTTTGGGAACGCTTCTGCCATGGTCTGCTGAGCATGACGAATAACACCGGTCGCATGATCATATCTTTCAGCTAATGCACGATATGCTCGATAAAACTCTTCAACTAATTTCATAAGTTCAGGCCGCTTTTTGTAATACATTTCAGCTCGCCTAGCAAAGGAGTCTGCATCTTCTTCAATAACCTTGATCATTTGCTTGACTTTACTATCCATATCTGTAAATAAAGAGAAAACATATATGTAAATTGTAGACAGAGTTCCCCACATGACACACTAAACCAAGATATACTAGTAGCTTCTCTTACCTGTAAGATTCTCTTGAAGCCATTTAGAATTCTTGGGGCTTATGTGACTGTCCCACCACCAAGAGTACCGCTTCGTATTGCCATTCACAACAGCCGTCATTTTTCCAGCAAAAACACAACCACCACCAAACTATGGCTCTCTCTCTCAGAATTTGCAAATTCAATGGCTCTCTAAGAGGAATCAGCCTTAAGACACCAAATTCCTCCGTATCAATTCCTAAACAGAACAAAACAAGTGTTAAGATCTTATAAGAATGAAGAAGCTCATCAATCACATAAAAACAAATATAGAAAACAACAAAAGAAATAAATAGAAACGAATTACCAAGTCAATGAAGACAAAAAAACAATATATTTCACTTGGCCAAAGCAATCGATAGTAACCTGTTCACAAACATATCAAGCAATTCGTTACAGAGTGAAAATCGGATCAGACGATTCTCATGCTCCTCTAAGAAACGAGAAAAACATTTCGTCTCAGGAATTTACAAGATCACACCCAAAATCCAAAGGAAGATACCACATGAATAGTACACTACTTAGCTTAGCCGAAACTAAAATTCGATACAGAAGTTGATCTACCAAGCGAATCAAATAGCACTGAAATCAAATATTACCGGAGAAAAGAAGCACTTCTTAAAAAAATTGTTCGGATCAGCTTCCGCTTTCACTTCTTCGTCTTTTTCGCATATTTCTCATTTCATCTTCTTCCTCTACAGATCTCTCTCTTTCTCTCTCTACAGGCGTTTCTACTCTGTACCTGCTTGCTTTTTACGTTGTGAAGAATTTGTTTAGGTGTGGTGGACTTAGAGAGAGAAACAATGGAATGACGAAATCACCCTCCTCTACAGTTTCCAAAAATGTTTTTATTCGAATTTTTTTATAATTCGCAGTTGCGTGACTTTGCGTCCTCGGGATCGCCTTCCTTGCGGACAGATCTGCAATTAAAAATACAAAAACTTATGGGACTTTTCAATGTCTAAAATACAATAAAATAAAATCTTCTGTGATTTTATTTAATTTCTTAATATGTTTTTTTGTTAGAACAAGTTTCTTAATATGTTTATGCCATAAGATTCGATCTAATACTTTACATTTCCCCATGCGAGTTTTTTTTTATCAATTGATTCTTTTCTATGTTCTAATTTTCTTTACCGATTTGTCTATAAAACTATAGATCTAAATAATAACAGTCTGTAAATATGTTTAGTTTCATGTTCCAAAATTTTGTAACAGCAATAAAAAATCAGTTTGATGTTCCAATTTCTTTTTTTTTTAAATAACAGATAAAAGATCAAAAAAATAATAATTACACATTCTTCTTCTTTCGGTTATATAAAGAATTATATAGTATTAATTAATAGAGAATTTGCATCTCATGACAAGAATAATGTGGTAATTGGCAAAATAACCAAAGCATGTGCAAAACCCCCTACTATTTTTCAAAGAAATCCCACAATTTAGTTAGTTTGCCAATTTATATATAATTTTTGGTTATCTATCTAATTTACTCTAATAATAAGTTAGATTTATCACGATTGTATTGAATAATAATGATATAAAAAAAAAAAACAATGAGAGAGTGACAAGTGATAAAGACAAGATGTCTTGGACGGTGTGCTTTCGGTCCACTTCCGTCACCCTTTGTTTATTTCTCCACGTTGGATTTTAGATTCTCGACCTTATTGCGATCTTTGCGTGTCGAAATTTTCCAATCATTTAAAGTTGTCTATTAAATTTGAGTTGGAATTGTTCATGGCTTTTTTTCAAGTTAAATATTGTATTCGTGTGTTAAAAATGGATTACTCTTTTGACAAAAAAAAAAAGAAGAAGAATACTTCTTTGACGCAAATTGTATGTGAAGACTGATTGTTTATTCTACTCAAAAAATGAAAATTATTCAATATTTATATACTGGAAACAATTTGACTTCTAAGCATCATAAAGAGGTTATATTTGTTTATACGACGTTTCGAGTTGGTTAAGATTCATTTATTGTAGTTTGTAAATTACATTAAAAACGTGACTTGAAATCAACTGTTTTCTTACAAGTTTTTTTTAAATGAATATTCTTGTTCAGTTCGTTGCCAATATTGAATTAACTCAAAGGTGTTGTATTTTTCTTAATTTTATATTTGTCGGTTCTAGAATAGAGGCATTCGATGCAAAAGAAACAAAAAATTGAATAGAGGAAGTCAACACTCAACAGCCACCTACCTAACAGATTAATAGTTCCAGCTCTATTTCATGCCCCAATCGTTTATAAATTCATAACTAGCCTCCACATGCCATTTAAGTTGTAACATTCATACTTGATCTTTTATTAAGATCTAAATTAATCTATTACTAATAGTTTGACCAAGTGAAATTAAAAAAAATACAAACATCACTGCGATTTAGATCAATTATTGAAAAATATTTATATTTCAACATTGAAACAAGGCTTTGTAGCTGTGTTTTCAATTTCTATTCAACACGTTCTCATTTACTTTTTTTGTTGGCCGATATACATTTGCAACTTAATAGTGACTCTTTTGCCATGACCCGAAAACGTCACACAATAGTCACAGTTTTGGGACTGATTTGCAACTACGTTACTAACTAAAAAGCAAGTCGCTAAACAGTGTCAAATTAAGTGACGCTTTTACGACCACACGTAGACAGTCGATTAACAGTCTCAATTCAATCACTAATAAGTGATTCTTACAAGACTATTTTAGTCGGTCGTACATGTGCGACTGTTTTGAGAATGTATAGTCGGTAGTCACAATAGTGTGACTAAACAGTCTTAAAAGAGTCGCAAAATTATGTGACTAAAAAAACAGTCACACTCATAAAACGTCTTTTGGAAGTGAAGTGATCAGTGTCGTCTTCTTCTCCTCTTGTTGCTTTTCGCATGAGCTAATTCTCGAATTCATATTAGCCTTCATAGATAGAATCGAACAAGCGAGAGACTTTATCAGAGAGAGTTATGGTTTGGTTTTTGAGCCCTAATGCGACAATTTCCTTGTGTATATTATTATTATGTCGGTCGATTAGGGTTTTCGTTTTAAGGTCATGGGTCAGGTTAATATGAACGAGCCTTTTTTAAGCCCAAAACCTAATGCAAGAAGATAATTTTATGTAAATTCTTTTTTTTTTTTAATGGAACAAACAAATAATTTCAAACCAAAAAACGTTTTTAATGTGATTTTTATGAATTCTTGATAATTTGGATCACAATGTGGTTAAAAAAAAAACAGAGAAGAGATCAAATTCTTCATCGTGAACCAAACCAAATCACCAAATCAGTTAATAGTTTGACCAAGTGAAATTAAAAAATACATAAACATCACTGCGATTTAGATCGTTACTGAAAATAATTTCAAAATGGAAACAAGGCCTTGTAGCCGCATTGTGAAGTTAGGCCCATTATTAAATATTGAAGCCTACAGGCCCATACTTGTAAAGTCAGAGAGAGGGTAAAGACGCAACGCAAGCGGCACATCAGACGCATATCCACTTCGAGGACCAACTGCCACGTCACTAGCCATCGTTGATTAGTTTCTTAAAAATGACCAAAAAACCCTCGCTTTTTCGTTTTATCTACAACTACAAACAACGCAGTTGCTGAGTCACTTGTTTTTTTCACTCACTTCGGAAAAATCGAAATCGAGATCAATGTCGATGACGGTATGGGCATTTCGTCGGAATGTTCACCGGAAAAATTACTCGATGCTCCTTAGATATATCTCCGACGCTGCATCTTCTGGCGGAGGCACGATCAAGCCCAAGGAACGGTGTATTGAGAAGGTTTTGGTGGCGAACAGAGGCGAGATTGCTTGCCGGATCATGAGAACGGCGAAGCGTCTAGGGATTCAAACAGTTGCGGTTTACAGTGACGCTGATAGAGATTCGCTCCATGTGAAATCGGCCGATGAAGCGGTACGGATTGGTCCGCCTCCGGCTCGGCTCAGTTACCTCAGCGGCGCGACTATCATGGAGGCAGCGGCTCGTACTGGTGCACAGGTGTGAGTTCTGATTAGTCTATTGTTTAGTTCTCGAGGAAAATTCAGTGGAATTGGAATTTGAACGTGGTGCTTTTCATGCGTGATGATAAAAAAAAGGTTGGGGGATTAGGAATTAGGATCAACAGAAATGAGCCCAAAAAATGGATGAATAATTGCTAAAATTGTCTTAGTTTAGCTATTGTGTGTTCATATGACTGTTTCTTGCTTCTATTTATTTCAGATTCCATGAAAAATGGGTTATGGCTTCTCTTTTTTTTTTTGTAGCTGATGTTTTCTTTGAATCATAAATAGGCAATACATCCTGGCTATGGATTCTTGTCAGAAAGTTCCAACTTTGCCCAACTTTGTGAAGATTCAGGTCTAACATTCATTGGACCTCCAGCGTCTGCAATTAGAGACATGGGGGATAAAAGGTAATGTACCCTGCTTACTATTGCTTCATGATTCTTTGTACAAGCTGTTTTTGATCATTGTTTGAATGATGTTTTTGACGATGTGTCTCTCGTACGTATTTATTCAGTGCATCCAAGAGAATAATGGGCGCTGCTGGAGTTCCTCTCGTGCCTGGATATCATGGCCATGAGCAAGATATTGATCACATGAAGTCAGAAGCCGGAAACATTGGTTACCCTATAATAATCAAGCCAACACATGGAGGTGGGGGAAAGGTATGTTATGATTTACGACATTGATTTGTCCAATAGATAGCTTGTTGTCACATTACTCATGTCACCTTGAAAACACTGGTGTGTGTTTCTATTTACTTTGATCTCAGCTGTAGTACTGGCTCCGGAAACATTTAGTCGCGGAAATAAAGATCATTGATCAATAAGTTTGATGCCCTTTCAGCGTTCATTTTTTTTAAGTAAGGTTTTGTTTTTAGGGAATGAGGATAGTGCAAAGTGAGAAGGATTTTGCTGACGCGTTTTTGGGGGCTCAACGTGAGGCTGCTGCTTCTTTTGGCGTTAACACAATTCTTCTTGAGAAATACATCACTCGACCAAGACATATAGAAGTCCAGGTAGTGGGTCATGACATCCATATTCTGTTTCTTTTATGAAACTCTGGTTATAGCGCCTTGAAACCCAATTAGTACACATACAAGGAAGACAAATATTGTTACTTTGGTTGAAAGCGTCAACTACTATATCTACTGCCATGTTCTGTTTAAGCTATATGGATTAAGTTAAACTTTTCTGGCATATTCTTAGAGGAACTGTTTCTGGCTCTTAAGTATTTCTAGACTTTTAACTGATCTTACTTATGTGTTTCCGCTGTTTTTAGATATTTGGTGACAAACATGGGAATGTTCTTCATCTGTACGAAAGGGATTGCAGTGTGCAAAGAAGACACCAAAAGATTATTGAAGAAGCTCCTGCGGTAATGACTCTGTCTCTTTCTGTTGTTTGGTTCATATCTTTTCTAGTATAAATGGATGTGAATCTGAATGAAACTCTGCTGGTGCAGCCCAATATATCTGAAAAGTTCCGCGCAAACTTAGGCCAAGCTGCTGTCTCTGCGGCACGGGTATCCCTTTAAATCCTGCTTTCATCGCTTACAGATTTAATGGTTTTCTGTGAAAAATCTTAGTCTAATTTTTTTCATTACCATGCTCTGTCTATTGCATTCATTCATATATCATAGTAGACTGTATGTCCAATGTGTCTCTTTTTTCTATATCTACGTTGTGTATTAATAATATCTGATCATGCATTATTTGATCGATGTATACCATTGTTGATTTGAGTTCGATTGATGTGTAGTCTCTTATAACCTCTTCTTGCTAGGCTATCTTTCACTTCAACTTCCACAAGAAGCGCTTATATTCTGTTACCTTCTGATATTAAAGGCAGTTGGATATCACAATGCTGGAACAGTGGAATTTATCGTCGATACCGAGTCTGATCAATTTTATTTTATGGAAATGAACACCCGCCTTCAGGTGCTTCTTTGATCTAATGAGTTTAATATAATTAACCTCAATAACGTTTGATTACATAAATGAAACACTGATGATCCTTCTTAGGTAGAACATCCTGTAACAGAGATGATTGTTGGTCAAGATCTTGTGGAGTGGCAAATTCGGGTTGCCAATGGGGAACCTCTCCCCATAAGTCAATCCGAGGTGCCAATGTCAGGTATCACTCTTCCTCCTTAACAGAAATGGAAATTAGTTTCTTTCATTCTCATCCCTTAAGTTGTTTTTCCTATTGATTTTCCAAGATATTACTTCTGACAAAAAAATAGTACAGTACCAATAAGTTTTTCTGAAAGTATATCTATTATATTGCAGCTGTTAATATATATTTGATCCACATATGTATCCTTTTGGCAGGTCATGCCTTTGAGGCTAGGATATACGCTGAAAATGTTCCAAAAGGATTTCTTCCTGCAACTGGAGTCCTCAATCATTATCGCCCTGTTGCCGTTTCATCATCAGGTACAAAATTGTGTATACAATATCTTTCCATTCAGACCCTGTTTTGTCCTGCTATGAACATCTTTCGTGTTGAAATTTTCTGTTGCAGTTCGGGTTGAAACTGGAGTTGAGCAAGGAGACATTGTTAGCATGCACTATGATCCTATGATTGCAAAGCTTGTTGTCTGGGGAGGTAATCGTGGTGAAGCTTTAGTGAAACTGAAGGATTCCTTGTCTAACTTTCAGGTAAACTGTAACAATGTTTTGGAGTTCTCTGCAGCGGCAATTATATCTCAGCATAACTATAAATTGTCAAACTCTTATGGTTATGAATTTCTTAAGAAACTTTCTTGAGATTCTCGTACACATTTCTTAGTTACTGCAGCATTTTAATAATCACATGGTATTTTTGTTGGCAGGTAGCAGGTGTACCTACAAATATAAATTTCCTTCAAAAACTTGCTAGTCATAAGGAGTTTTCAGTGGGGAATGTAGAAACTCATTTCATTGAGCACCATAACAATGATCTGTTTGCTGATGAAAGCAATCCAGCTGCAGCAGAAGTGGCATACAAGGAAGTTAAGCATAGTGCAGCATTGGTGGCTGCTTGTGTCTCCGAAATTGAGAATTCTGATTGGAATGAAAGCAATCATGGTCAGTTCACATGAGTCCAGTCTTTTTTTCACAAGTTACATGATTCTCGAGCATGCATTAATCCATTGTGTGTAAACTCATGCAGGGAAACTTCCATCGCTATGGTATTCTCATCCTCCTTTTAGGGTCCATCATGAAGCCAAACAAACGATTGAGCTAGAGTGGGATAATGAATGCTACAGCAATGGCTCGAACCTTATATCATTCGGTTTGATATATCAACCAGATGGAAGCTATCTCATACAGGTATGAACTCGCAATGAGATTCATTCAAAAAGAAAGTGCTGAAACCCATTGCTGTATCATATTCATACTTCATTTATTGAGTTCTATATAATTGGGATTTTGATGTTCTGACAACATTCCACGAGACAGGAAGGCAATGATTCTCCAAGTTTAGAAGTCAGAGTGACTCGAGCAGGAAAGTGTGAGTTTAGAGTTGAAGCGGCCGGGTTGAGCATGAATGTTACTGTAGCTACGTACTTGAAGGTAAGCAACTCTTCACAGCTTTATGTCATGCTCTTTCTGTCTCTCTCGATACTCCTGCTTACGGTGTGTTTTTGGTAACAGGATGGTTATAAGCACATCCACATATGGCACGGTTCAGAACACCATCAATTCAAGCAGAAGGTAGGAATCGAATTCTCTGAAGATGAAGAAGGTGTCCAACACAGAACCAGCTCAGAAACATCATCACACCCTCCAGGAACCATTGTGGCTCCCATGGCTGGTTTGGTAGTCAAGGTCCTTGTCGAAAACGAAGCCAAAGTAGATCAAGGTCAACCTATATTAGTCCTAGAGGCAATGAAGATGGAGGTAAGTATACAAACCTTTTCTTACACCAAAGCCAGATACCATTAATATATCAAACCGTAAACTAATTATCATTTTATTCTCCTTTACTGTGGTGGTTCAGCACGTTGTGAAATCCCCGTCTTCTGGAAGTGTACAGGACCTCAAAGTTAAAGCAGGCCAACAGGTTTCAGATGGTAGTGCTCTGTTCAGGATCCAAGGTTAGTGATAATTTCGTACTAACCTATTTCTCCTCTATACATTCATATCTTCCTTTGAATATTTCATCCAACATTCCAACTCAACCAGTTTCACAATCTTTGCAGGATAAATAACATGATTGGTGATTGATCGAACCCATCCGCTGGCTTACTCGAGATCTGAACTAATAAGCATTTGGTTGTGTATATAAATCGAAATCTTACAAAAGATAAATACATCCAAAGCTTTATCAGTGTTTATACTTCCTCTGTTCAGATCTGTGCGATTGAAGGTAACTCCTGCTTATTAGTATACACTGCAAATTTGATTACAGTAATAATCAAGATAGACCGAGCCATTTCTTGAAAGTTAAACCAGCTTCTCTCTTCCTGAGCTGAGACTCGCTCTGAACTTTTGGAGCTTTGCCTTTGTAAGCAGTCTTGTGATACTTCAAGAAGAGCATCCGATACTTGTACTTATCAACAAACATACTATCTTTCTCCATAATCCCCACAACTTCATTAGCCCGCGAGAAAAACCCTCCTCTAACAAAAGTGTAGAGCACTGAATCGAGTAACTCTTGATCAAACCTCATCGATGAAGTAGCTGCGGCTATGGATTTCATTTCTCCCCATAGCTCAGTGACCTCTGTGTATTTACTCCCTATGGCTGCATATCCTGTGACCATAGAATGAAAAGTTTGAGCATTAGGCGAATGCCCGAGACTTCTCATCCTCGTTAATGCCTTCTCTGCATCTTGCATCAGACCTTTTTTGGTAAAGAAATGGATCACGTTGTTCCAATCATGAACACCAGAATCCAAACTCTGCCCTTCTCTGATTTCTCTCAAGAGTTTCGACATAAGTCCTGCTTCTGCGTTTCCTTCACATCCCTTTAGGAGCTTCTCGAACTGTTGATTTCCGCCTCTCGATAATTTCGCTTCTTTCATTTCCTTGAACACATTGAGAGCTCCATGAGTATCGTTCTGAATCACTTGAGATTGAATTAAAGCTTCATAGCAGCTTGAGTCTAATTGAATCCCTGCCTTCTGAGCATCCCTTAGGAGTGATGTCACTTCTCTAGTTCGGTTTGTTTTGCAGTAAGCCTTGAGGAGCGAAGAATATACAGAAGCACCGGTTCTTACCCCAGCCATACGCATCTCGTCGAGTAGATCATGCGCTTGATCCAACATTCCTAGAGAAATACATGCATTGATAACATTCACCAGCATTGAGCTATCACTAGAAACAGGGGAATCTTCATGTTCTGCCTTTAACAGAAACTCTGCTAACTCCTTCATCTTTCTACTTTCCAGGAAGGCCTTTGCTAATTTCACATAAATCTCTTCCGTCGGCTGCAGAACACCACGCTCCGAAGTAATCAATTCGACTTGTACATGCAACTTAGCCAACAATGCACCAAGAACATCCTTTGCCTCAGCTTCAAGTTTCAAAAACTTCCTGTCTCTAGAGAAATCTTCATAAGGAATCATACTGTGAACAGAAAACACTCGAGTCTCGGGAGTTTCGTGTTCTTTAACCTCTGATCCTATTTCAGTAACTTCTATGAGCTTAAACCTATCATCATTATCTCCAGTATAAAATCCAAGAATGGCGGATCCAAGTGAGTTCCTTGCTACCTTTCCTCTTCTTAGCATTTCTAGAACCATTTTCGAAGCAGATTCGAGATCCCCAAATTTGAGGTGACACATAAGCAGACAGTTATAGAACTGCCAGAACTGAGAATCAGTCAAGTTACAAGCTTCATCTATATGCCTTTGAAGCTTCCTCAATTCCTCTCTCCTCCCATTTCTTTCGTATATATGAGCCATTATTACTAACAAATTAGCATCAGCTTTAACACCTATCTTAGGTATCATATCAAGAAGCTGTTCAGCTTTTCGCGTTGTCCCAAACAACAAACAACCTGCCAAAGCAATGTTCAACGCCTGAGTATTAGGCTTCATTGCAAGCAAAGGTGCGTTGCTCTTCTTCCGTGGATCAACTCTGTTATTCTGAAACAAGTAACCAATCTCAAGAACCAACTCAGCAGAAAGATAACTTCCTGATCCTGCGAGAGACATATGCGCCAAAACCGCTGACCAAGCACTCACATGTGGATACTCTTCTGTCTCAACTAGCTTCCTCAAGATCGTTGACGCAGGAACAACCATGCCTGTCTTGGCGAGAGCTAAGGAGAGATACACAAGAGGTTCTTTCTCCAGCAAATTCTGTTTACTCTCCTCAAAAGCTTGTTCCACTAAACTGTAACCCTTTTGTAGCCAATTGGAATCAAGACTCTCAGCAAAAAAAACCAAAACATTGTTAACAACAGATTTTCGAGGAAACCCTTCCATTTGCATATGTTGTTCAAACAATCTCCAAGCTTCATCACATCTATGTTCATCAACTGCAATTTGAATTTCTTCATTGAGTTTTGCAGGATCTCTGGCTTGAAGCAAAATAGATCCAGAAATGGTTGAAAATGCTTCTGTTCTATCTATAGACCATACATCGAACCTGGTACTAGTACGAAGCTTAGATAACACACTGATGTTTCTTGCATTAGACAGAGCAGTTTTACCCGCCAAACTATGTTGTAAAGAAGCTTGAGATTGAGTACCTGTAACTTCAATGACTCCACGAAACAAAGAACTCAAACGACAGTGGTGAACTGAAACAGTCTGAAGCTTCGTTTTGCTCCATATAAACATCTTTTTTTTATTCTTCGATTGGTCAGATCAAGTTTGAAGCTTCTCAGTTAGTATGTAGAATAGATGGAAACTGTCTCCTAGTTTCTCTCAGTCATTTCATCGAACAAGTGGAGTGCGAACCGAATTGACAATTACAATCTTCAAGCTGAGGCAAAAACGCGGACACAACTGGGAGATTAGGACAAAAAGACAAAGTCTTTACTGAGCAAAGGCTAACAACATCTTAATTTCACATGCGCGATGGCTCTTTAACCATTTATGATGAGAGAGATGCGAAGAACCCATTAGGGGTTTAAACACATAAATTAAGGCTACAAGTAACTCTAGAAATTACTACCTTTTAACCGAAGAAGAAATAATTGGTTTACTAATTGCATAAACTATATTCTAAATAAAGCAATTTGTGAAATACAGAGTGTAACTATATTGTATAAGTTTTACCCTTTTTCTTTGGTAACGCTTTACCTTATATCATCATCATTAAAATTATTTATTTCATTAGTTTCAACTGTAACATTTTAACCAGTTTGAAATTTTGCTATTCTTGGATTGTTTTCATTAAATTATTTGATTACATTTTTGGTTTAACTTTAACAATACACATAAACAAGAAAGTTAATCCTTTAAGCAATGCATATATTCAGGTTGATCCAAGTCTTAACCGATTTTAACTTCTATATAAGTATCACCCTAATGGTCTTATACCATACAGTTTCATAAATCATATCCCCAAAGTTTCAAAACAAATTCAAAAGCCCCAAACAAAATGGTTTATGCATTGGTAGTCCTTATACTAACCACCGTTCTATACGGTGGAGCCATGGCTCAGTCTGGATGCAGCGACGCTCTGACCAGCCTTTACCCTTGTCTTGGTTACCTCGCCGGTGGCTCATCATCACCTACTTCGAATTGTTGTAATCAATTTTTCACGGTGGTTCAATCTTCACCAGAATGTTTGTGCATGGTGGTTAATAGCAAAGAAAACTCATTTTCGGGATTTAGCTTTAACCGAACTTTGGCTCTCAATCTTCCCACCGTATGTAACGTTCAAACTCCATCGCCTAGCCATTGTAAAGGTAACAAACTTATTAAACTAATATTTTTAGAAATTTTTTTCTTGTATACCAAAAATATTAACTATAAGTCCTTTGATTCAAATACTTTTTCTGTACACTTCAAAAATATTTATCTAATTTATTTGTTTCTTGATCCAGAGATTGTGGTTTTATAACATTTTTTTTTAACTATCTATATATTATCATAAATATAACATCATGGAATTTTGTATGGTAGACGGAAGTAACGGACCAACCATATCTCCAACGAGTTCTCCGGTAAATTCACCTCAGAGTGTTCTTTCACCATCAGGTACAATATATATATTCTTTAACTCACTCATTTATATATATATATATATATATTTTTCAAGAATTTAACTTTGAAAATAGACTGCTCAAAATTCTTGTTTTTTTGTGTGTGTAATCGATGAATTTTGGAAACAGGATCGAAAACGTTTCCATGGAGTAATGCAAGCTCAACGAAGAGAAATGTGATCGTCGTGTCTTTAGTATCCATTGTTCTGGTCCTTGCTCAAATATGAGTCTTACTCTTCTTTTTATTTTACTTTTAACAAATTTTATGCCACCAATCCATGTAATGTAATATTGTAGTGCTTCCTCGATGTATATTTATAAATCTATTAATTTATCATAAAATTCAGACTTAGTAATAAAAACTCCAAGGAAAAAAAAGAAGTATAAATGATTTTGTTTCGAAAACAGAAAGATAGTCTAATCTCTAATGGGCCTTGAAGCTTATAATGGGCCTTAAAGCTTTTTATTACCGGCCCAAAACCAATCTTACACACGCTCGATTTCTGAGTCAATTGCTCAAATGGTGTTAAGAAACACACCAAAAATCTCAATGGAGCTCAATTGTTCTCAATGGTGTTGGTGGGGTGGAAAAGTCTACTCTACCCTTAATGAATCTAATTTGTTTTATTTGAAAATCAAACAAATTCCAAACCAACCCAAAATCAAACCAAACCAATCTTCAATTCAATCCTCAACCACCAATTCAATTCTCAACCACCAATCATTAAATTTCGGATCTCTCTCTCTCTCTCCTCTTGTTTCCTCGTTTCCGACAGAAGAAAAATCGAAACTTTTTCTTTTTCATCGAATCCGGCCATCTCTGAGGGAAAAGAAAAATCGAAACCGGCCAGCTCTGTCCCCTCTTCATCGACGGCACAGCTAAGGTTTGTTCTTCCTTCTCTTCAATGTTCTTCCTTTCTCCTTTTTCTTCTTCTTCCTTCTCTTCACCATTTATTTGTTGTTTAAGAAACCGTTTTTCGCTAATTTAACTTGTATTTGAAGTGTAATAGCATTCACTAGCGTGTTACATTGATAATCTACAGACTGTATATTATCTAGAGTTGTGAAATCGAAGTTGAGAGGGATGGTACAACTAGGCAAGGTAGTACTAATACGATACTGAAACGAATAGTGTCGATGGTTGAACTAGTATAAATGGTCCAACTAAATGTAGTGAGAATGGGACGACTAGTATAACTAGTACGACTAATCTGAAGTACGAGTAGTGAGAATGGGACGACTAGTATAACTAGTACGACTACTTTGGTTCAACTAGTATAAATGGTCCAACTAAAAACTAGAACACATAGAATTACTAGTACGACTTTTATGAAGTACGAGTAGTGCGAATGGGACGACTAGTATAACTAGTACGACTAAACTGAAGTACGAGTAGTGAGAATGGGACGACTAGTATAACTAGTACGACTAATACGGTACAACTAGTATAAATAGTACAACTGAATCTTGATAATGATGTTTGTTGTTTGTTTTCAGGGGACAATGGATAGTAATCGTGGTGGCTTGGTCGTACATTTTGATTATGGGGGATATTATTCAGATGGAGTGGTATGGAATAATGAAGATGATAAGATTTTTAGTATTGTGATGAAAGGAAGTCTGGAGGACGTCAGTTATTCTCGGCTGGTTAATAGAATTTGTGGGAAGCTTATGGTAGATGCAGGTACTACGAAGCTTCGGCTGAGTTACATTCCAATGATCGTGCATCCTAGAAGTCCATCATATATCTTGGATGATGAAGATGTGTTAGGATATTTGATGGAAGTTAATCAGGATCAGTGTAGGAGTCTTTTGCATGTGGAACTCGATGAAGTTGTCTCAGAAAAGCAGAGTAATCAGTATCTTCTTACGAATGAGGAGCTTCTTAGTGATGGCAGAGTTAATGATGGTGATATTGTTGGAGCTAGTCATGTTAGAGTAGATGATGATGGTATTGTTGCACTTACTATTCGTCAGAGTTCAGATATTGATAATTCTTTCATGTTTAACTCTGGTGATCTTGACATTACACCTATTGAACGAGTAGAGGATGTAAGTGCTGAAAGGGAAGATGGTTTGAATCTGACCCTAGGTCAAGAATTTAGTACTAAGCACGAAGTGATGCAGGCAGTGGAGAGAGCTATGCATAAAAAGTGTTTTCAGATTCGTATTATGGAAACGAGACCTACGGTATATGCGGTAAAATGTCGTTCTGTTGGTTGCAATTGGTACTTAAGAGCTTCAGTTCCTAAGAATTCTAATATATTCTCGGTTGCAACATATCGGAAGATGCATACATGCTCTCGGTTGGAAATGGTTACAGTGAAAAGTAAATCGAGAGGCACACCACGCTTGGTTGCATCTGTGCTGCATGAAGAGTACCCGGGTTCATTCAAAACGCCAACTGCAAAAGAACTCATAGGCTTGGTGCAACGAAAAGTTGGCGTTGAAGTTTCATATTCTACAGCTCGGAGAGGGAAAATGAAAGCTTTCAGTGATGTGCGTGGCACTCCAGAGGAGGGTTTCTCTATGCTTCCTTCTTACTTGCACATTTTAAAGACGAAGAATCCTGGTACAAAGACAAAAGTGAAAGTGGATGAGCAGAAAAGGTTTTTGTATCTCTTCATCGCTGTGGGAGCTTGCATTGAAGGGTTTAAAGCCATGAGAAAAGTCATCATTATTGATGGAACTCACCTGAAGACTGTATATGGTGGAGTGCTTATTATTGCTTGTGCTCAAGATCCAGATCGACACCATTATCCTCTTGCTTTTGGTGTGGTTGATGGTGAGAAAGATGCTAGTTGGAGGTGGTTTTTGAAAAAGTTGAAAAAACAAATTCCGGATCATCCAGAGCTTGTTTTTGTTTCTGATAGACATCAAAGCATCATAAAGAATGTACACGAGGTCTATCCAGAGTCCGCGCATGGTTATTGCATATTTCATTTGTCTCAGAATGTTAAAGCGCACGTCACCAAAGGCCAAAGGAAAGACACATGTTCAAATAAGTTTAGACATTTGGCTCAGATTTACGAAAAGTCTGAGTTCATGAAATACTATGCTGATTTCAGAAACAGGTATCCTGGTTGTGCTGCGTATCTAGACGAGAGTCTTCACGTGAGCAGATGGGCAAAAAGCCATTTTCCAGGAGAGAGGTACAACATAGACACCACTAATTGTGTTGAATCAATGAACAATGTTCTGTTAGAGGCAAGGAAGTTGCCGCTATTAGCAATGCTTGATGTGATTTTGGGAAAGATTGTTGAGTGGTTTAACAGATATCGGAAGGAATCCGCAGCAGTACCAGAGGCACAGCTACTGGTGCCGCATGTTCATAAAGAATTGGACAGCATGTGTATGGAAGCAAAGTCGTTAGGTGTCATTGAGCTGAATAGCTTTCTCCTTGAGTACAAAGTGACTGGTGCTGATGGGAAAGGATATCTGGTTGATTTGAAAAAGAAAAGTTGCAGCTGTAACCATTTTGACATTGACAGATACCCATGTGTACATGCCATAGCTGTTATCAACTTGGTTACAGAACACACAGGGGTGCCGATTGATATACGTGAGTATTGCCATAAATATTACTGGATGGAGCAATGGAGCTTAGCGTATTCCAGGACTGTTTATCCAGTGCCACATCATACTACTTGGGATATTCCACAGGAGATTCTAGATAAGGTCGTCCTACCTAAATATTATCCTCCAAAGAAAGGTAGATTAGAAACGACAAGACAGCCATCCATTGGAGAACCTCGTAAAAAGAAGAAGAGTTCAAGACCATCCGATGGAGGTGAGAGCTCGAGATGCTGATTATTTGTGTTTTGTGTAACTTTTTACTTGTTGCGTATGTTGTTTGTGCTTTTGTACCTTTGTAAGACCTATTTGTGTTTGTAAGAACAGGTTGGAAAAACTAGTTCACATGTATCAGGAAAGTAGTCCCATTGGTCCTAGTATTACCCACTTAGTAGTACTAGTAGTCGTAGAAGTACCTCCAAAGTAGTCCCATTGGTCCTAGTATTACCCCAACATTGGTCCTAGTATTACCCACTTAGTACTAGTAGTCGTAGAAGTACCTCCAAAGTAGTCCCATTGGTCCTAGTATTACCCCAACATTGGTCCTAGTATTACCCACTTAGTAGTACTAGTAGTCGTAGAAGTACCTCCAAAGTAGTCCCATTGGTCCTAGTATTACCCCAACATTGGTCCTAGTATTACCCACTTAGTAGTACTAGTAGTCGTAGAAGTACCTCCAAAGTAGTCCCATTGGTCCTAGTATTACCCCAACATTGGTCCTAGTATTACCCACTTAGTAGTACTAGTAGTCGTAGAAGTTCCTACAAAGTAGTCCTATTTGTCCTAGTCTTACCAAGACAGTAGTACTAGTCGTTCTAGTATTTCCGATTTGCCGTATTGTTAGTAAAACGACGTAAAATTATATTTGTAAACATTATTCGACACCAAATAGGCCATTAAAACATCATAATTTACATAAAATACATAAATAAACTTAATTTTTTGGAATTGGTTACATGATCATCTAATGTGTATATGAAATGCCTTATACTTCTAAGGTTTGTTTTAAAAACTTAACCACACTAACATGACCAATGATTGAAAATAGTATTTTTATAAGTTTTATGGCCTGGGATTATGGTAAATGTAGTTTATATAGTAAATTTTGGAGGTACTACTAAAAATTTTAAATATAAAATATGGTACTACTAATAAAACTCAAAAACACCCAAAGTACAACTAGCAGAAAATAGTACTACTAGAAAACTGGTACAACTACAAAATGAAAATCCGGCGGCTGTCCATTAATAGGCGGTGCACGTTTTTTAAAAGGCGGCGCACGTTTTTAATTCATTTGTCGGCTGTCACGTGTTTAATTCATTATTGCTCATTTGTTTTATGCTAGTTGTACCAGTATTTCTAGTTGAACCGAAAATAAAATTCAACACATAATTTTAATAAAATTCATAGCAACATAAATTCAACACAACATAATTTCAAGAAAAAAAAAAACATAAATAGTTAATAAAGTCATACAAAAAAAAAAGTTCACAAAGTCACTTAGGAACATAAGGGGAAACCCTCGCACGAGAAGGCTTGCTTTCCCTCTTTGGCCTAGGAGTTTTTGCCCTCTCAATCCCTCTTTCCATCCATTTCTTCAATTGCTTCTTCATATTAGGCGTGATCTCCGGAGTTCCCGGAGCCGGTTGACTCGGCTGACCTTACAAAAAAAAAAAGTCATTAAATTTTTTGTTAAGTAACAAAAATATCAAAATGTTAAAACGAACCATTTCTTACCAAAGATTTCATCTGCAATCCTCTTCTCTTCAGCTAGAGCATTTGCAGGCTTCTTCGCTTCAGCTTGAGCATCCTTCTCCTCTTGCGTCTCCGGAACAGACTCCTGAGAGAAATATAAAACCGTAAGTTTGACGTATCGAACTAGTAGTCCTAGTATTATAAATACAGTAGTCCTAGTAATACTAATCCAGTAGTCCGAGTAGTCCTAGTATTACAAATCCAGTAGTCCTACTATTACCACATTAATTGTCCTAGTCGTCCCAATATTACCAACACAGTAGTTCTAGTATCATAAACACAGTAGCTCTAGTTGTCCTACTATTACTAACCTGCAATGCTTCTTCTTGAGTATATGGAGGTTGACTCGGAGGTTGAGTCGCATCATCATCTTCCTCATCATCTTCCTCATCCTCATCCTTCTTCTCATCCTCTTCATCCTCATCCGAATCCTCCTCCTCCTCCAGCCTTCTCATACTCATCTTCGCAGCCTCCTCCTCGGCTGCCTTCTTCTCCGCAGTAGCCTTGTCCGCAGCCTCCTTCTCCTCGGCAGCCTTCTTCTCTTTCGCTTCCTTCTCCTTGGCAATTTTCTTCTTCTTTGCCTCCTCCCATTGAGCCCTCTTCTTTGCAGCTTCCTTTTCTTTGGCTGCCTTCTCTTCGGCAGTCTTCTTCTCTTCGGCTGCTTTCTGTTCGGCAGCCTTCTTCTCTTTGGCTGCCTTCTCTTCGGCAGTCTTCTTCTCTTTGGCTGCCTTCTTCTCCTCAGCTGTCTTCTCCGCCAATGCAGCCAAAGACCCGGCAGCATTGAAGGCAGCATCTTCATTACCTACACACAAAAAGTTTCATTACTAACAATTGTGGGGGTCGGATTTCACCCCTATGAGATCGATATGGCGATGAGATCAACTCCACAACGTCTTGACGAAATCAAAGCAAGTCTACAAAGGCCCAGTCTGAATCTAGGCCCAAAATGATATTAAATCCATAAGCAAAATGGGCTTAATTGAATAATTGGCCTAAATTAGATATATTGCTTAATGGGCCAGGTCTATTAGCTGGCCCATTTACTTAGAAGTATTATATATAGTCCTTCATTATCACCCAAAAAGGGGATCAGAATTCATTAGCAAAAACTCTTGTAACAGCTTTCTTCACAGCTTAATAAAACCTCTCTTGAGATCTTTGCGTTTGGTTGCTTTACGTAGAACTTTACAAACCCTGAAGAATTACTTAGATCGTGATTGTGAGATTCTACCGCCACAATTTGGAGCCATCTAAGGGGACAGTAAAGTTTCTTACTCAACAAGCACCACCACGTTGAGATCGGAAGGGATGACCATCGACGGAGATAACAACGGTAGCAACTCGAAACAAATCGTCGCGGACGGACCTACAGCAGAAGACGCAGCAGCAAACCTCGCGAGAGACATTGCCAGGAGCGATAATACCAGTGACAACCGCATCGATAACACCGGTGACAACAGCGTCGACAGCAGCAGCATCGACAGTAGCAGCAGCAGCAGTGGCAGTAGCAGCAGCAGCGGCAGTAGCAGCAGCAGCGGCAGCAGCAGCAACGAGGACTCATCGGCATCATCGCCAAACAACATGACCAGCAGCAGCAACAGCAACAAGGATTCCTCGGCGTCGCAGCACAACACGACCACCAGGAGCAGCCAGACAGGTGACGACGATGTCGACGTCACCACGAAAAATCCGACAACCTTGGGCGAACTGAAGGATATGTTGAAGATGCTTCTCAAGAAGTCAGCGGAGCAAGAGGACATACTGAAAGCTCTCACGATAGCAAGTAAGGTGCGCAAAAAGGGACGAGCACGACGATCGCTTAGGCGGTTCAGGCTGCATAGCCTCCGCTTCGCAACACCATGCACTATACGGAGAACCAAAGGTGATATAACACGACCACTGTCGTTGCGAACTGCGAATCCAACTCCAAAACAAACCAACGGAACAACGAGCACAGGACCAGCAAGTTTAGGAGAGATCACGCAGGACCGCCAAACTGCTTCACGAAGGATCGCGCAGGAACGCCAAGCATCCTCGAGTAGGATTGCGCAGGAATGTCAAACCGCTTCACGAAGGATCGCGCAGGAATGCCAAGCTGCTTCAGGAATGATCGCGCAGACGATCGGCAAAGCTGCTTCAGGAGGGATCGCGTAGACGGTCGGCACGGACGACGACCCCCGCATGACACGCACCTCAAGAAAACGCAGCACACCCGTAGGGAGAGACCAATCCCAGGCTCGTCGAAACAGTGCGGACATCGAGCGCGACCAAGATCTCGCTGACGAAGAAAGAGACCTCTACTCAACCAAGAAGTTCGAGTTCGAACAGGAACGCAAGGCCCTGCTCCAAACTCAGAACGACAAGATGGCCAAGATGCAAGCACAGCTGGAGCGCGCCGCCTCCGACTTTAGGGTCTTGCAGTCCCAGATGCACAGAGAAATTATGAGCACTAATGAGCGCATTACAATGAGCGCATTACGGAACTTACAACGTGCCTTAACGTTACTATAATCAAAGCTCATAAAGCCGAGACAACGTTGAACAGAATAACCAACTACCGACACGATGCGAATAAGAACTACAAATTCGAAGTTAGAACGACACATTTTCATGAAGCAGAGTTAGTCTTACGGAAAGTCTCCCGAAACACGGTAGAACTCGAAGCCGACAAACTTGGAGCTCACTGGAAAGGACCTTACAAAGTCACCAAGGTGGTCACACCAGGTGTCTACGAATTGGCCAACATGGCAGACATTCCAGTCCCATGATCATGGAACGCTAGGCATCTCAAGAAGTACTACTACTAAGTAACTTCACTTAAACTACGAGGCGGCTTGATCCCTGCAAAGGGTACGTAGGCAACCCATTTTCGGATGGGTACAGCTGTCCCCCTCCTTAAAAGGGGGGGAGTGGGTACGTATACTCGTATACTTCCCTTTTCATACATGGCTTACCGTTCTGAATCAATCAAAAGCCAAGTGTTTACTTGCACATTTATCAAAAGCCAAGTATTTTACTTGCAAACTTATCAAAAGCCAAGTGTTTACTTGCAAATTTATCAAAAGCCAAGTGTTTACTTGCAAATTTATCAAAAGCCAAGTGTTACTTGCAAACTTATCAAAAGCCAAGTATTTACTTGCAAACTTATCAAAAGCCAAGTGTTCACTTGCAAACTTATCAAAAATCAATTATCAGAAGCCAAGTTGTCACTTGCATATTCATCCAAAGTCTTCTCAGAAACAGACTTCTTCTCCTTGTTAACTCGTTGCTGTTGGCCACAGTGACGAACTCTTTACATCCCCAGCGGATAAAGCGCGCTATATAAATTCAGTGTTCATTGCTGGAGCGGAGTTGTTCACGGGAACATATCCGTAAACCAGAATGTTCAACTCAGAAACCCAGCACACAACAAATCGCTGGTCTAATTTTAGTGTTCATTGCTGGAGCGGACTTGTTCACGGAAATATATCCGTAAACCAGAATGTTCAACTCATAAACCCAGTACACAACAAATCGCTGGTCTAAATCTTATGTTCATTGCTGGAGCGGACTTGTTCACGGGAACATATCCGTAAACCAGAATGTTCATCTCAAAAATCTAACAACTTCGTTGGTCATTATGCAATAACGTGTTCATTCTCGGAGCGGCCGTGTCAATAAAATACGTGGTCATAAACCGAAATGAGCATCCGAAAACCCAACAACTTAATCGTTGGTCATTACACAAGAACGTGTTCATTATAGGAGCGGCCGTGTCGATGTAATACATGGTCGTAAACCAAAATGATCATCAGAAAACCCAACTACTTAATCGTTGGTTATTACACAATATAACATGTTCATCTTTGATGCAGAATTATCAGCGATGAACTGCTCATAAACCAAAACGATCAAATCCACTTCACTCAAGCTCACTGGGCGAAAAGCTGAATTTGTCATCTTCGAACTTGTCATCAAAATGAGGTCACTTTGTCAACGTCAACACGATTTGACCTCAGCGTCAAGTCAATACAAGCCCGCTTTGGCTTCAAGTAGACATGACCACCTCGTCGTCAACATAAGTCTACCTCGACATAAAAAAAAGACAGCCTCGTTGACTTGTCCCTTATCTCAAATAGACCTCGTCATCACACCGCTTCGTCGTCGCATCGAAGAAGCTTCGTCTTGCTCTCGCATCGAACAAGCTTCGTCTTACCCCTGCATCAATCAAGCTTCGCCTCGCTGTCGCAACGATCAGACTTCACCTCGCAGTCGCATTGAAACTTGTCTTGCTATCGCATCGATCAACCTTTGCCCGGCTTTCGCATCGATCAAGCTTCGCCTCGCCGTTACATCGATCAAGCTTCACCTCACCGTCGCGTCAACTTCACCGACTTTGCCTCATCGTCGCGTCGATCAAGCTCCACCTCATCAACATCACCCCGTCGCGATAGAACCACCTCATCGCATCATCACCTCGTCGAGTCATCGGATCCACAAATTGACTTGGCTTCGTTGCATCATCGCCTTGTTACCAAATGTCTTTTGAGCTTATCGTCGAGTCTCTCGACTCCACTCCGAGCTTGAATCACCTTCATCAATTTTGCATCGTCAACTTCATCTTGGCAGTCAATCACGTCCTCAATCAATCACCTCGTCGACTTCGCATCATCGATCAATCACTTCGTCGCCACATGATCACGTCAAGGAGTCGATGCGCGCTTTGATCTGCTTGGGAATTCTCCGCCAGCAATGTCTTTGCCCCTGTCTTCTCGGGAACGCTTACGATTTGCCCCAACATCATCATCTCTTTCATGTGCATCATCATGACGCCTACACGAAGGTTCAGACCGATGATCAGTGATGACGACATCATTTCGCTCTAACGCTGGACGACGTTGCATGGATGCAAGGGTTCCAGTAGTGCTTGCTCTTGAAATTGACACTCTCGCGTTATATCCTCTTCTGGCCTCAGCAGCTCTCCTCTCACGAGCAGAGGTTTTCCTCACGTTGTCCGGCATCTCTGGCAAAGAAATTTGGGAAGTAACTCCGAAGCGACGAGCACGAGTTTCCCTGACTCTGCGCAAAGAAAAGTCTTCCTTCCAGCTACACTTCTCAGCAGCAAGTATATCGCGAAGAACGAATAAGTCACTCGGCAACCTCTCAATGCGACTCAGAACTGCAAAAACAACAACAAGAGAAAATGGTTAGAATCGCGAACCTCCGTTTTGGAGTTGACATGGTGGATCCAAGGCGGATCGGTTTCTCTCCGCTTTGCTCTCGGCTTCTTGGCAGCCGGACGAATATCAATCTCATCAACCGCGACTAGAGTATCAGAGTAGACCGGTCTCGACAAACTACCAGTGTCGGATGCTGGCAAAAGAACCATTCTCCTTCTAAGAAAGAAGGGATCGACGATCATCTCTCCAAAATCGTCGAAGTTTGAAATAGCCGCTGTAGTGTCCTTTGCGCGCGAACTGTCGAGCTGCGAGTCCACATAATCGGAAACCATCATAACTCGATACTGCCGAGCTGGGGGCTAACTGTTGGGGTCAGATTTGAAATAGCCGCTTCGTACAGAGTGAAGTAGCCCTCTGGAAGATGATCTGCTCGTGCATCTGAGGGAGGAAAACCAAAGCAAGCAGTGAGGGAATCCAAAAACCTCTGAGTCGACATGGTAGACCCAGGCAGATCGGGTCTTCTCCGCTTTGCTCTCGGCCTTTTGGCAGCCGGACGAACATCAATCTCGTCATCAACCTCATCAACCACGACTAGAGCGTTGGAGCAAACTGGTCTCGACAAACTACCAGTGTCGGATGCTGGAGAAAAAACCATTCTCCTTCCGAGAAGGAAGGGATCGAAGACCATATCTCCAGAATCATCTAAGTCGCTCGAACCATCAAGCTGCGAGTCCGTGGAATCAGAAACCATCTTCCTAAATTCACCTCTCCGCTGTACCAAAGATCAACGATCTAAATCAATTTCGCTCTGCAGAGTCAGCCTTGCTACCAAGTCCTTGAACCACAGAATAAAAAAAAAAAAAAAAAAAAAAAAAAAAAAAACTGGCCGAGTCAACTCAGTGGGTCAACTCGGCCGAGTCAACTCAGCGAGTCAACTCGGCCGAGTCGACTCACTGAGTCAACTCGCAAGATCTTGAACCATGGCTTGAAAACAGATTGCTTGGTCCAGAAGAAACGACTCTATACGGCAGCTCAGATGGAACCACAGACCCATCTTGATTTCCCTGGAAAGGTGAGAATGTCACGGTTCCAACGCAACTGACGACAAAGCCGTCCGATGTCCCAGTCGCCGCCGGCGAAGCTCCGAAGCAGCCGACATGATCTCTCTCTCCTCGCGACGCCAGACCTTGTCCACCACGAAACCTCTGTTGAAGACCACAGATCCCGATCGCGTCGCTGGACCGTCTCGAACCAACGGCTCGAACCGACGACAACACGCGAGCATCTCGAACCAACGACAACACGCGAGCATCTCGAACCGACGAGTAGCTTCTTCTCTTGTCACGAACGGCGGCGGCGAACAAAAAAAAAAACTACAAAAAAAAATAACAATAAAATAAGGCAAGAGAGAGGATTTTTTTTACCTTTTGCTTATGGAGAAAGCGAATTGGTAGAAAATAACTCTGAAAAAACAGACTTATTTATACTTGAAGGATTTCCTAAAATCACTTTGTTTTTGGGAAAATTTCTTGAAATTCTCCAGCAGGCCTCAAGGCCCACTAACGCATCAAGATCATCAACTCTATCAGTCCTCCAAAAAGAAAAAGAAAAAAAAAGATTACAAGCCCAAGAAAACACGCTGACATCGGCTCAACGCGGAATAAGAGAAACTTCCGGAGTTCGATAACTAGACGTCCACGCCTGGCAACTTCACCATGCAACATATCAATTTCAGATTTCAACAAATTTTACCTCGGCATCATCTTAACTCGATACAGCCAAGCTGGGGGGCTAACTCAAGACCCACTAGCGAAACAAGACTATCAACTTTGTTAGGCTTCTAAGTAAAAGAATAGGCAACAACGAGAAGTCAAGGCAAACACGCAGACATCGGCTCGATGCGGAATAGCGAAAACTTTCCGAGTTCGATGACAAGACGTTCACGCCTAGCGACTTCGCAGCCCAACATATCGATCCCAGAATTCGACAACTCTTACCTCGGCACCATCATAACTCGATACTGCCAAGCTGGGGGGCTAACTGTGGGGGTCGGATTTCACCCCTATGAGATCGATATGGCGATGAGATCAACTCCACAACGTCTTGACGAAATCAAAGCAAGTCTACAAAGGCCCAGTCTGAATCTAGGCCCAAAATGATATTAAATCCATAAGCAAAATGGGCTTAATTGAATAATTGGCCTAAATTAGATATATTGCTTAATGGGCCAGGTCTATTAGCTGGCCCATTTACTTAGAAGTATTATATATAGTCCTTCATTATCACCCAAAAAGGGGATCAGAATTCATTAGCAAAAACTCTTGTAACAGCTTTCTTCACAGCTTAATAAAACCTCTCTTGAGATCTTTGCGTTTGGTTGCTTTACGTAGAACTTTACAAACCCTGAAGAATTACTTAGATCGTGATTGTGAGATTCTACCGCCACAATTTGGGGGGGAGTGGGTACGTATACTCGTATACTTCCCTTTTCATACATGGCTTACCGTTCTGAATCAATCAAAAGCCAAGTGTTTACTTGCACATTTATCAAAAGCCAAGTATTTTACTTGCAAACTTATCAAAAGCCAAGTGTTTACTTGCAAATTTATCAAAAGCCAAGTGTTTACTTGCAAATTTATCAAAAGCCAAGTGTTACTTGCAAACTTATCAAAAGCCAAGTATTTACTTGCAAACTTATCAAAAGCCAAGTGTTCACTTGCAAACTTATCAAAAATCAATTATCAGAAGCCAAGTTGTCACTTGCATATTCATCCAAAGTCTTCTCAGAAACAGACTTCTTCTCCTTGTTAACTCGTTGCTGTTGGCCACAGTGACGAACTCTTTACATCCCCAGCGGATAAAGCGCGCTATATAAATTCAGTGTTCATTGCTGGAGCGGAGTTGTTCACGGGAACATATCCGTAAACCAGAATGTTCAACTCAGAAACCCAGCACACAACAAATCGCTGGTCTAATTTTAGTGTTCATTGCTGGAGCGGACTTGTTCACGGAAATATATCCGTAAACCAGAATGTTCAACTCATAAACCCAGTACACAACAAATCGCTGGTCTAAATCTTATGTTCATTGCTGGAGCGGACTTGTTCACGGGAACATATCCGTAAACCAGAATGTTCATCTCAAAAATCTAACAACTTCGTTGGTCATTATGCAATAACGTGTTCATTCTCGGAGCGGCCGTGTCAATAAAATACGTGGTCATAAACCGAAATGAGCATCCGAAAACCCAACAACTTAATCGTTGGTCATTACACAAGAACGTGTTCATTATAGGAGCGGCCGTGTCGATGTAATACATGGTCGTAAACCAAAATGATCATCAGAAAACCCAACTACTTAATCGTTGGTTATTACACAATATAACATGTTCATCTTTGATGCAGAATTATCAGCGATGAACTGCTCATAAACCAAAACGATCAAATCCACTTCACTCAAGCTCACTGGGCGAAAAGCTGAATTTGTCATCTTCGAACTTGTCATCAAAATGAGGTCACTTTGTCAACGTCAACACGATTTGACCTCAGCGTCAAGTCAATACAAGCCCGCTTTGGCTTCAAGTAGACATGACCACCTCGTCGTCAACATAAGTCTACCTCGACATAAAAAAAAGACAGCCTCGTTGACTTGTCCCTTATCTCAAATAGACCTCGTCATCACACCGCTTCGTCGTCGCATCGAAGAAGCTTCGTCTTGCTCTCGCATCGAACAAGCTTCGTCTTACCCCTGCATCAATCAAGCTTCGCCTCGCTGTCGCAACGATCAGACTTCACCTCGCAGTCGCATTGAAACTTGTCTTGCTATCGCATCGATCAACCTTTGCCCGGCTTTCGCATCGATCAAGCTTCGCCTCGCCGTTACATCGATCAAGCTTCACCTCACCGTCGCGTCAACTTCACCGACTTTGCCTCATCGTCGCGTCGATCAAGCTCCACCTCATCAACATCACCCCGTCGCGATAGAACCACCTCATCGCATCATCACCTCGTCGAGTCATCGGATCCACAAATTGACTTGGCTTCGTTGCATCATCGCCTTGTTACCAAATGTCTTTTGAGCTTATCGTCGAGTCTCTCGACTCCACTCCGAGCTTGAATCACCTTCATCAATTTTGCATCGTCAACTTCATCTTGGCAGTCAATCACGTCCTCAATCAATCACCTCGTCGACTTCGCATCATCGATCAATCACTTCGTCGCCACATGATCACGTCAAGGAGTCGATGCGCGCTTTGATCTGCTTGGGAATTCTCCGCCAGCAATGTCTTTGCCCCTGTCTTCTCGGGAACGCTTACGATTTGCCCCAACATCATCATCTCTTTCATGTGCATCATCATGACGCCTACACGAAGGTTCAGACCGATGATCAGTGATGACGACATCATTTCGCTCTAACGCTGGACGACGTTGCATGGATGCAAGGGTTCCAGTAGTGCTTGCTCTTGAAATTGACACTCTCGCGTTATATCCTCTTCTGGCCTCAGCAGCTCTCCTCTCACGAGCAGAGGTTTTCCTCACGTTGTCCGGCATCTCTGGCAAAGAAATTTGGGAAGTAACTCCGAAGCGACGAGCACGAGTTTCCCTGACTCTGCGCAAAGAAAAGTCTTCCTTCCAGCTACACTTCTCAGCAGCAAGTATATCGCGAAGAACGAATAAGTCACTCGGCAACCTCTCAATGCGACTCAGAACTGCAAAAACAACAACAAGAGAAAATGGTTAGAATCGCGAACCTCCGTTTTGGAGTTGACATGGTGGATCCAAGGCGGATCGGTTTCTCTCCGCTTTGCTCTCGGCTTCTTGGCAGCCGGACGAATATCAATCTCATCAACCGCGACTAGAGTATCAGAGTAGACCGGTCTCGACAAACTACCAGTGTCGGATGCTGGCAAAAGAACCATTCTCCTTCTAAGAAAGAAGGGATCGACGATCATCTCTCCAAAATCGTCGAAGTTTGAAATAGCCGCTGTAGTGTCCTTTGCGCGCGAACTGTCGAGCTGCGAGTCCACATAATCGGAAACCATCATAACTCGATACTGCCGAGCTGGGGGCTAACTGTTGGGGTCAGATTTGAAATAGCCGCTTCGTACAGAGTGAAGTAGCCCTCTGGAAGATGATCTGCTCGTGCATCTGAGGGAGGAAAACCAAAGCAAGCAGTGAGGGAATCCAAAAACCTCTGAGTCGACATGGTAGACCCAGGCAGATCGGGTCTTCTCCGCTTTGCTCTCGGCCTTTTGGCAGCCGGACGAACATCAATCTCGTCATCAACCTCATCAACCACGACTAGAGCGTTGGAGCAAACTGGTCTCGACAAACTACCAGTGTCGGATGCTGGAGAAAAAACCATTCTCCTTCCGAGAAGGAAGGGATCGAAGACCATATCTCCAGAATCATCTAAGTCGCTCGAACCATCAAGCTGCGAGTCCGTGGAATCAGAAACCATCTTCCTAAATTCACCTCTCCGCTGTACCAAAGATCAACGATCTAAATCAATTTCGCTCTGCAGAGTCAGCCTTGCTACCAAGTCCTTGAACCACAGAATAAAAAAAAAAAAAAAAAAAAAAAAAAAAAAAAACTGGCCGAGTCAACTCAGTGGGTCAACTCGGCCGAGTCAACTCAGCGAGTCAACTCGGCCGAGTCGACTCACTGAGTCAACTCGCAAGATCTTGAACCATGGCTTGAAAACAGATTGCTTGGTCCAGAAGAAACGACTCTATACGGCAGCTCAGATGGAACCACAGACCCATCTTGATTTCCCTGGAAAGGTGAGAATGTCACGGTTCCAACGCAACTGACGACAAAGCCGTCCGATGTCCCAGTCGCCGCCGGCGAAGCTCCGAAGCAGCCGACATGATCTCTCTCTCCTCGCGACGCCAGACCTTGTCCACCACGAAACCTCTGTTGAAGACCACAGATCCCGATCGCGTCGCTGGACCGTCTCGAACCAACGGCTCGAACCGACGACAACACGCGAGCATCTCGAACCAACGACAACACGCGAGCATCTCGAACCGACGAGTAGCTTCTTCTCTTGTCACGAACGGCGGCGGCGAACAAAAAAAAAAACTACAAAAAAAAATAACAATAAAATAAGGCAAGAGAGAGGATTTTTTTTACCTTTTGCTTATGGAGAAAGCGAATTGGTAGAAAATAACTCTGAAAAAACAGACTTATTTATACTTGAAGGATTTCCTAAAATCACTTTGTTTTTGGGAAAATTTCTTGAAATTCTCCAGCAGGCCTCAAGGCCCACTAACGCATCAAGATCATCAACTCTATCAGTCCTCCAAAAAGAAAAAGAAAAAAAAAGATTACAAGCCCAAGAAAACACGCTGACATCGGCTCAACGCGGAATAAGAGAAACTTCCGGAGTTCGATAACTAGACGTCCACGCCTGGCAACTTCACCATGCAACATATCAATTTCAGATTTCAACAAATTTTACCTCGGCATCATCTTAACTCGATACAGCCAAGCTGGGGGGCTAACTCAAGACCCACTAGCGAAACAAGACTATCAACTTTGTTAGGCTTCTAAGTAAAAGAATAGGCAACAACGAGAAGTCAAGGCAAACACGCAGACATCGGCTCGATGCGGAATAGCGAAAACTTTCCGAGTTCGATGACAAGACGTTCACGCCTAGCGACTTCGCAGCCCAACATATCGATCCCAGAATTCGACAACTCTTACCTCGGCACCATCATAACTCGATACTGCCAAGCTGGGGGGCTAACTGTGGGGGTCGGATTTCACCCCTATGAGATCGATATGGCGATGAGATCAACTCCACAACGTCTTGACGAAATCAAAGCAAGTCTACAAAGGCCCAGTCTGAATCTAGGCCCAAAATGATATTAAATCCATAAGCAAAATGGGCTTAATTGAATAATTGGCCTAAATTAGATATATTGCTTAATGGGCCAGGTCTATTAGCTGGCCCATTTACTTAGAAGTATTATATATAGTCCTTCATTATCACCCAAAAAGGGGATCAGAATTCATTAGCAAAAACTCTTGTAACAGCTTTCTTCACAGCTTAATAAAACCTCTCTTGAGATCTTTGCGTTTGGTTGCTTTACGTAGAACTTTACAAACCCTGAAGAATTACTTAGATCGTGATTGTGAGATTCTACCGCCACAACAATCAAGTGGCCCTAGTAGTCCTACTATTACCAATCAAGTAGCCCTAGTAGTCCTGGTTGTCCTCATGCAGTAGTTCTAGCAGTCCTACTATTACTAATCAAGTAGTTCTAGTCATTCGAGTAGTCCTACTATTACCAATCAAGTAGTCCTACTACAGTAGTTCTAGTAGCCCTAGTATTACCGAGCAAGTAGTCCTAATAAACCTAGTATTACCAAAAAACGTATTTACAAGAGATTTACCTTTGAAAGATGATCCACCGGTTTCAAATTGATTACCAGGCACGTAATCATCGGTAAAATCCACCGGTTTCAGTTGATTTTCCACAATTGTCAGCCTTTCGTTCATTCCCTCAACTGCCTTGTTAATCGTTTCCATATTTTCTTGAATTGGTTTCATCATCGACTCCATCATCTTCTTAATCTCTTCTTTCAATCCGCCTTGATGCTGTCCCCTGCCAATTGGCTCAAGTCGCCGTTGGCCTGCTTCTTGGGCTTCTTCTTCGCCTTCTTCTTGGTCTTCTTCAACTGGTCTACTTCGGCATTCAATGTCCCTGCGATAGAGATCCTCCCATCATATCTTCACTTCGTCCCTCATCAATAACTTGTTCCAATTGTCAATAGCAGCGTCATCCCTATCGTTATCATCCTTGAGCTCATGGTCGAACAAGTTCATTTCATCCAAGAGGTTGGACAGAAGCCTCTGCTCTGCGTCGTTGGGGACCAAAACCAACTTCAATTACTAATACAAATAGAACTACTAAAGCTAGTCGTACCACTATTACTAGAAATACTAGTACAAATACAACTACTAAAGCTAGTCGTACCACTATTACTAGAAATACTAGTACGAATGGAACTACTAAGACTAGTCGTACTAGGATTACTAGAAATACTAGTACGAATGGAACTACTAACACTAGTCGTACTAGGATTACTAGAAATACTAGTACGAATGGAACTTTTTACATACCTTTGTATCTCCAACCGTGCGGTACATGGCCTCCAGACTTAAATCAGCTGTCCCAGTCTTCTTGAACTGCTTTTTGCACATTCTGGGACACTCCTCACCGTATGATGTATCTGCTGGTTTTCGATACACAGCATCCAGAGCTGGGATACATTCGAATGCCAAAATCTGCACACATTGTTGAACCAATTATACCAGTTGTACCATAATATCAATTATAACAATTGCAAAAAATAATTCGATTTTTACCTCCAGACCGTTGATAAACCCAGGAAATGTGTAGCTCACACCGTCTGGAATCCTTCCGTTATGATACGACCGAACGGCGTGTATCTGATAGATGCAGTCTTCAAATGTGTAACGTCCCCATGGGAACGTTCTACATGCATCGAGATCATCCACAATTTTCAGAAGGAATTTCTCAATGGCTCCATTATGCTTTGTTCTCTCTTTTAATACGGTGGCTAGGAAGTAGAGGACCAACATTCTGAGCCGATTATCACCATGTTCTCTTGTCATCCCTCTAAGCGCAGTAAGGACATCTCCTGCATAAATGGATTTGTTGGCTTTCGCCACGCCAAAGTGATTCTCCACGAACCTCATCTTTCCCAGCCTCTCCTTATTCGCCGGGTACATGTGGCAGAACAATCCAGACAGTAATGCATGCTCCCTGATGGAGTATCGAATGGGTACTCCATTAACCACGAACCATGCCTGGTTCTTCTTCTCAGTATTCGCTGTCCTCTGAACCAACATGTTAACAGACTGCAGCTTTCGATGTTGCTGGGCAGGCATGTGCAGGATGTGCTTGAACTGCGGGTGCTCTTCAAACCACCTCTTCTCGTAGTCTTCCAAACCCAAACTTTTAAACAACTCTTGGAATCGGTGTACATGGCATTTCGCACCGAGCTTTAACGAACAAGAGTAGTCCTCGGGTGGAAAGGCAAAGCTTTGAGGTTTCATTGCGTCAACAACCTGAAAACAAATCAAACAAACAATTTTAGGACTTCTTCAATACGACCAGTTGTACTACTATTACTACTCTTACTAGAACTACTGGGACAAATAGGGTTCTAGTTGTACTGATTTAAGTAGTACTACTAGTAATATTGGAACAAATATTACAAATAGGAAGTAGTTGTTCTAGTTGTTCCAATATTACTAGTATTACTACTTAAATCAGTACAACTACACCTACTGGAATACTGGGACTTAAGTTGTGCTAGTTGTCCCGTTTTTATTAGTAATACTAGTAATAATGGAACAACTAGTATTACTGATAAAACCGATACAACTAGAACAACTATGACTCCTATTATCTCCTAAACAACCTCAAATTCAACAAATCATAAGTTTCTACTCTCCAAATTCAAGTCATTATGCCAAATTCAAGTCATTACTACAAATGAAACTATCCTACTAACTAGTACAACTAGTATAAATAGCAAATACAGTACAACTAGTGTATATAGCAAATATTCACAAAAATCCTATTACCCTTTGCGGAGCCGGCGTTGAACCTTCCTGACCCGATGCCGGCGCCGGAGGCTGAAGAGATGGCCGCGGAGGCGGCACATCGGTCGGATCTGGAAACCCTGGTTGTAACGTTGAAGACTGAGTCTGAGTTTTCTCCTCTGTCTGCATCGAACTTGGCGCCGCCGCACGAGTCCGAGGAGAGCCAGAAGTTCCCGACTGTGCGCGCGCCGGAGGAGAAGGAACCGCCGGCGTCCTCGACGGAGGATTGGTGCCTATCTTCCTTCGAACATTGCGGCCGTCCCCGCTCGACTCACCTCCTTTCCCTCCTTTAGAAGTCGAATCCGCCGCCGCAGCCGGACCTTTCTTCCCCGGAGGAGGAGAGCGAGGTCTCTTGTCGGACTTCGAACTCTCGGTCTTCGATGGGGATTTCCCCTTTTTGGTTTTAGGTGGCATGTTATCGAAGAATTGAGTGGATTAGAAGAGAGAAATCAATCGAAATTAGAGAAGAAAAGAGAAAAAGAGGAATCAGTTGTAGAAGAAAATGGATTGATGCAGAATTTCGAATTTTTTCAGAAGAAAAAAAAGAAACTGGTTTCTCGAAGAAGAAGATGATCTCGAACCGTCGATTCGGTTTTGGGAAAGAAACCGTCTCGGTTTGGATAACTGATTCGAAACCATTTCGGTCTGGTTTAGAGCCTGATTTTTTTGTAAATAAGTTAAACTAGTAAGGACAGAATTGTGTTTTCATTCGATTTTTATTATTAAAAAAAATAAAAATAAATTCTGTTTATATCAACACCATCTGATATCATTGTTCTCCTTCTCAACACCATTTCAACAATTGTTTCTCGATTTCTTGACTGGTTTTGTCGTGGCGGCTTTTTTCCCCGACGAACTGCTTAAACCCTAGCAACTTCTTTCCTTCCGTCTTGTGTGTGTAACAATGGAAGAATCTCACATCGAAGAAGGAGAAAACCAAAACAAACTCGAAGTTGCTCCTGCATTAATATCTGTTCATCCATCTCAGAAATCTGTCGCTGTCACTGTCGGGTCGGATCTTCGTGTATTCGATCTTATGTAAGCTCATTGGCTCCTTCAACAAAAATCAATCCTTTTCAAAGTTTGTTTCTTTTCTTCGTTTCATGGCCACATAGATTGAGTTAGGGTTCTTTCTGGGTTTCAATCGATAATGGGGTTTATGGATTTGTGTTTGACCTGAGAACCCTGAATTGTGTAAGATGATTCCGGTGAATTTCAGTTTCCAATGTTAAATCTTTGAACTTGGAATAGAGGAGTGTGTTAGTTTATCTATCATGGTAATAGTTAACCAATTGCTTTGAATGTTTTATCGACAGAGAGAAATGTCCAGTTACTTTGGTGGATGAATCTGATGTGCCTTCTCGTAAAGAATCCATTAGAGCTATTCGCTATAGTACAAGTGGAAAGCTTTTTGTATCTGCAGGCGATGACAAGCTCGTTAAGATTTGGTCTGCCGAGTCTTGGCGCTGCCTTATCACCGTGTAAGTTAGTAACAACATATCTTAAGCATTAGAGGCTTCAAGCATTTCACTTCTCTGTTTCTCCAAAACCGGTTTTATGCTTCTCTCAAGTTGTATAATCTTTATATTACAATGTTAATGGCAGATGCTCTGAGAAGAGAGTTAGCGCAGTTGCAATAAGTAGTGATGATTTACATATTTGCTATGCGGACAAGTTTGGTGTTGTTTGGGTGGTTGAGCTGGATGGGATCAATGAGGGTGAAGTTGTAGCTAGTAAGAAGGGTGCATCACTGCTGTCACATTATTGTAGTATTATTACTAGCCTGGTAAGATGATGCCGCAAAATAGCTTTCTTTCACGGTGTCTCGTTTTTGTTAACTTATGATGTCACTCATTCTGATCTGTGTTCTTGATCTTAGGAGTTCTCCCCAGATGGTCGATATATTCTTAGTGCAGATCGGGACTTTAAGATAAGGGTAAGCTAGTCGAATCCACTCATGTACGATGTCATGCCTTTCTTGTGCGGGTTGCTCTTATAGTGATTACTTTTCCCATCACAGGTGACTGTTTTTCCCAAGAAGCCTCTAGAAGGAGCTCATGAAATACAGAGTTTTTGTCTTGGACATACAGAGTAAGTGAGAGTTTAAAGCAACATCCCAAATATTGTGATTTTCATTCTAAATATTTGGTTTCTAGGATGTTTATCAAGTGTTGTTCAGAATGAAAAAATATCGTAAACAAAGACTGGTTACTTAACAGCTCATTTAACATTGTCTTAAAACCCTCGATAGGTTCATCACTTGCATAGCGTTTATCAGCACTCCAGAGCTTACTCAAGGATACCTCATGTCTGGAAGTGGAGATTCAACTGTAAGTGATCTTAAAGTCTCCATTCATTTATTTTACGACCAGTGACCAATGCTTGACTCCTTGTTATTGGTGTTAAATTTCAGGTTCGACTGTGGGACATTACTTCTGGGTCTCTTCTCGACACATGTGAAGTTAGTACAATGGTAGAAATTGCATTCCTACATTCTTCTGTCAATTTATATCACATGGAACTCTTGGTTATCTATCTTCTTCGACATTCGTGGTAATTGGTTCACTTTTTGATTGCTGTTTGCTTACTGAAGGCAGGACATTTAGTTTCGAATGAAACTGAACCACCCGCCCAAGTTACAGTTACCGATATATGCGCTATTCCAAATTCTTCTTTTGCAGCAGTGGCTATTCAAAGGTAACTCCAATATTTCACCTGCATATCTTTCATCCTTAAGATACCAAATGTTTGATTCCTTTTATTATTGTAAAATGTAGCTTTCAAGGAATATTATTGTTAAGCTGTGATTTGTCAGCCTACACTCTTTCTATCACAAAGGTACGACATTATTTCAATACATACTTTGAATATTCTGCAAAACCATCATTTAACCGAGTAATTATCTTGTAGGTGATAAAAATCCCTGGAGAAAGTTTCATTCCCACATGTATCTCTGTGAGCACAACGTCAAAGTTACTATGGATGGTATCAGGAGCCTCGAACCTACCTGGTTCAAACCATCCTGGTTTTTCAAGGGTTCGGGTTATGTCATGCATTGATACCGAATCATCTGCGATCCTTGAAGACGAGCAGATTCCCGGAGGGACAAAACTGTTGGAGCAATTGCAAGGTAAAGTTGCAATTGAAGAGAGTGTGATGAGTGCTGCAGCAGAAGCAGTGAGAGCAGCAATGTCAAGCTTATTAATGAAGAAGCAATATTCTGAAGAGAAGAGAGAGTTCAGAAAAAGAACCAGAAATGATAAGAAAACCACACAATGATTTGCATTTTGTCAAATTGTCTTTGTAGCAGTATCATTATGTTCTACTATACTTCATCAAACAAATGTTATTTATTTTGAAAATCTAATGCCTCTTTTTAACTCTCTTTTCAACTTCGTTTTATTTACTCCAATTAAAAAAAAATTGTAATAAATCAAGAATAAAATACCATATTTATGTTTTTCTTTGAAAAATTTGTCGTAATAACAGAAATATCATGAATTCGCTTTACAGACTGAAAGCATGGATCCATGATCCATCACAACAACATGCAGCAAGACAAGTGTGAAATTCACGTCCACGTGTCAAACAGACATCTAACGAATAGGATCTTACTTTCAAGATCCCAAAAATACAAAACTCCAATAAAAAGAGAATAAATCCGAAGAAAACAAAAACACAAATAACAAAGCAATGGCACATCAACAAGATTCCTCACAAAGGCCAAGAAATCAGAAAGATTACTCACGTACACATGATGATCAATACGGCAACGTTTTCATTGTCTCCGGTGCTGACGTGGTGAGAGATCAAGGCGCTAGTACCTCTCGACCTGATGATCCAACGGTTGTGACGATCGGATCCGTAGATACGGTTACGATTGGAGAAGCTTTGGAAGCTACGGCTTTGTCACTTGGAGATAAGCCTGTGGACCGTAAAGACGCGGCTGCGATTCAAGCGGCTGAAACTAGAGCCACCGGTGAGTTCAAGGCTCGGCCTGGTGGTCTTGCGGCAGCGGCTCAGGCGGCTGCTGCGACTAACGAACGGACGGTCAGGGAGGAAGGCAAAGTGACTATTGCAGACATTCTCACGGTAATGACCTATTTATTTATTTCATAAACTAGCATATCAAATATTCACCATAAGAAAGATGAGATATAGGAAGAGATTGTTGAATACCGAAATGGTTAATCTATGTTTTGTTATATACCAACGAAATTAATTTAGTGGCTATTTTTTCTAAGTTTTGTGACGAATTCTTGGTTCTTAGTAATAACAAGGGGAATCTATAAAGTGATTGTAAATTTCATATTAGCCAAGACTAGATAGATTATTAAGTTCCGCTCCAAAATATTCGTAATTTCAAGGTACAAGAAAATTTGTTGGATATGAAAATGTGACTAATATTGTTTTGACGATGAATTCAGTTTTACGATGGATTTTTGTTTTTTGGTCGTTATACAAGTGTCTTAACTAGGAATCAATTTATATGATTAAGAAAGACGATTCAATCTATTCATAACCAGTTGATTTTGAGTTAGAAGTCCATAAACCGGGACAATCTAACAGTCTAAATTGGTGCCTATGGATTGTTTGGGTTGTGTAGGATGCCTCAGAGAAGATTCCAGGAGACAAGGTGGTAACAAGTGAAGATGCCGAGGCGGTGGTTGGAGCAGAACTTAAAAACAGTCCGGAGATGAAGACAACTCCTGGTGGAGTGGCAGATTCAATGTCTGCAGGGGCAAGGCTTAATCAACAACTCTAGCTAAGTTTTCTCTTCCTTTGGTCTATTGACTCCAAATGTTGGGCTCTTAATTAAGTTGTATAGAAAGGAATAAGAGAAATGATTTCTTATCTATCAAGTGGCTCCTTTAAAAACAAAAACAAAAAATCTATTTATGCAAATTCATAAATTGACTCATACAATCATGGCAAGAAATTAACTTGGTATCATCAAATATGGTTGGTATCATCATCATTCCCTGATCTCGCTACATATATAATAAACTCACCATTAACAGTAAATCGCTTAAAAGATAACCAAGATTCCCAATAGATGAAGCCATTTGAGAATGCAAGTCTTTGCATGACCATTTTTCTTCAACAACATTTTCCAGTATCCATAACTTTATATGAGATTGATGACGTGATAAGCAAACCAATGCTAATCTTCCCTCGTAACTCAGCAGAGAATGATTCGCCTGCCCGTAACACGTACAACATGGTAGTTGAATTGGTTTAAAACTTTTCATACCTCACATTAAAGCTCACTATTGTACTTTCCAATCCGTTGGTTTCTGGTATAAACACTTGAAAATATTGAACTCCATCGATGCATTTCCAATTAGTACTTGTGGAGCCATACATAGGCGTAGGACTCTCTTTAGTCATTCTCCATGATTTTTCAACTCCCAACGTTAAAACTTGAGTAACATAATCGTGACATTCATCGAACTTATAACTGTATATATATGGTATGCACAATAATTTATATGTATCTCCAATAGGATCGTATCCTATATAGCTTGTTCCATGACTCAAGTTTTCGGGTTTGGGTAAGGTTACCTGTTGTCTTATGGATGGATTCCAAATTATAACACGGTCCAAACGATGATTGAAGGAGATTAATCCATTGACCGACTCAAAAATGGACATGTATCCATTGTTTTGGGGGAGTTTGATATGATAATTGCTATCATCATGATCATGGAATAAACACTTTTCATCAGGTATCTCATGTTGTGGTAAGGAGAGGAATAATATCTTGTCTTCTTTGGTGAAGCTGAGAAGAAGACGAGGCCGAGCTGAAGAATGAGTATACTCAAATGATTTGTTGAAATCTGGTTGAGTTGTGATGGATAACCATTGCTTCGATACGCAACGAAACCTTACCAAAGATTTAGTAGGCAATCTCAAAAGTATCTCTCTCGTTATATCAAGAGGAATCGAGATTTCATACGATAATAGTACATCAGGAGGAGCTTTCTCATCGTTTCCTCGGGAAGAATTCAGTGAAAGTTGTGTTGTTATATGCATGTTTTTTATCCTCTCTTCTTCCATTTTCCATTTCTGCTAATTAGAAACACTATCATTTATCCTTTTTGTCTCTATGGGCTCACTTTAATCGTTTAATTTCACAATATATGTGAATACCTCAATATATATACTAAAGAAGGATATGAGGTATACAAAAATGTTATCCAATTAAAGTTTTTCATATAGTTAACCTTTTTGGGTTTTATTTTTATGCTAGTTTAAATTATTATTAAACAAATATCATAGTTATATTAAGATATCTCCACAAATAGTGATCTTAAATATGAAATAAATGAATTTACTTCTCTAAAGTAAGATTTGGTAATATATTTTGACACCAAAATTGATTTAATTATTAATGTAAGCTTCCAACTTGAATGTAAATTTGACTGTAATATAAATTTTAGGATATGTGGATATGTACATTTATTTATTGTTTAGATATTATTTTGTGTTACTTACTGTCTAGATATTACTTTGTGTTTATTATGTGGATTTATTAATTTACATATACGTTGTATACATTTTAAAGCAGAAGTTGATAAAGAAACTGTAATTTTTGGGGAAAAAATATATTTGTTAAAAAGTAAAAAACTATTTATTTCAGCATATAGGAATTTAAAAATACACACCTCTAGTTTGGGGATTATTATAATTTCAAAGGGTTCTTATAACATTCACAAGATTTCACATGACAAATATAATGTTTTTGTTTGTTTATGCAACGTTAATTGAAATACACGAATTATATGAAATCTTACAAATCATAAGATTGTTTCCCAGTGAATTTAACTTCAATGGGACTAACATTTTTCCCAATAGATCTCATGTTTAGTCCAACACCTTCTCTTCCTGGATTCGCTTTCTCTGGATAAACTCCATCTTTTGGGTGAAGATACTGAACCTCTCCATTAGGAAACACTCTGTAAAACTGGTAATTGATCTTGTACTTTGATCTCAACCTCGTACCTAAAGCCAAACACTGTTCTTTCCTCGCTAGTTTCAACAAGTTTGGTCCTTCTCTCATTATTGCAGCTCCTCCTGTTGGCATCTCAAAGATTTGTTCTTTCGGTGAGTTCCATGTGATGACGTAGAATTCTTCTACTTGAGCTTTACGGAGAAGACCTCCAGTGCTTCCGGCGAAGATCGGTGACGGTGTGTTTGGATCTAGCTGCGGCGGAGTGAATCCAACCGGAGCTTCTTCTTTCACGGCGGCGGAAGATGCAGAGGACTCTGTTTTCTCGGCGCGGATTGCGGTGAAGGAGAGAGATTTTGGACGGTGGGTTGTTGAGAAGAGGTTGAGTTTCTTCACGGCGGAAGCGGTGGTTATGGCGGGGCTGAAGATTCCGGCGGCTTGTGCTGCCATTTTTTTTTCCTTTCTCTAAATCTCTTTTTGTTGAAGTAAATGGATTGAGAGAGATACGTATGGCTTAATAGACTATGATCACGAGAGAGAGAGAGAGAGAGAGAGAGTCGAACATATTTGGATAAGGTGATAATACAATTTGGACCAATGAGGTTCCAAAATTTGATTCTTCTCTTACCCTTACCAGATCTCTAAGCGACGTCATTTTGCAAGTTTTTGATATGTTCCTACTTTGTACCTGCCACGCGCTGTGTAAGAATCGGGAATCAGATCAACGAGTAACTTAGAAAGAGTCAACGTTTCATAATTATCTGATAAGATTTAACAAAAGAAATACAGTGAAACAGAAACAGAAACACTGTCAAGACTAGCTTTCGTTTTGGTCCTGAGGAGGCATGAGGCAGAGTCTTTCCTCCGAGACTTTTTCGCGATTACCACCAAAGTATCTCTCTTCGGCTAGCAACGACTGTAAATCGCTTCCGTTGGCTAAGCTATTGAACTCAATGGCTTTAGAAGGCATAGTTGGATAACGTCTTTGACAGAAAGTCATCAATCTTTTAACCGACTGAAGATACTTGCGAGTGGTTTCGTCGTTCATGATGTGAGCAACACTGTTGGTGTGAATCTTCTCTCGAGCTGAACGTTCGTGGATACCAACCATAGTCACACCAATGGGCCATGGCGCGTTCCCTATAGCTAGTTTGATGTAGTGGTCCGACGCAGCCAGGTAATCTCGCTTTATGCAGTGGTTAACCATCACCATTAAAGCTTGACGAATGTCAGCTGATAAACCCTGCCAATTTGTAAGCCATAACAGAAACACTGAATTCATTAGAATTTGTAAAACTTCAATGTAAAGAAGATATTAACCCTAGTAAGACAGAACCTTGTATTTCTCTTCATCGAAATGGGGATAACAGAGGTCTCAATGGCAAATTCAAAGTGCACCTAGAGTTTACTAATGAAACAGATTGCCTACTTTGATACCTAATGTTCTAAATGTCTATGTAGCATTCGAGTTATTAAAAACTCGCTCTTGTCACCATATCCAAAATCAAAGTACCCTAACTAACGAACCGAGGAGTTGTGCATCTGTCTTCCTATCCAAACTAAGTTTATTCACAAAACTGAGATAGTCTATTTCCAATAGCAGAATCTCCTTTACAATTTGCTACCTTATATACAACGTCTACGAATTGTCATTAGCAAAATGATTCACACCCAAACAAGCAAGCAAGCAAAAGCAAGAGTTTTTAGAAAAGGAATTGTTTTTTTTTTGTTACCTTCTTCCTGCATAAGTTGAAGAGAGGAGTTAGATACCTAGCACACTGCTTAAAAGTGGCTACCATCTGCTTCCCTTTTGCAGTTCTCCTCTCAGTGTTCTCCATAGCATCAAGCTCTTGCTTCCATTCAATCAATAGCTTCTTATAGAACACAAGGATCTTGTCTTCATCGCATAGATCCTCAAAATTCGATTTCAAACGCTTCATATCCTTATCAGCATCAACATCACTCGATTCACCACCACTTAGTTCATCATCTCTAGTTTCTCCTCTATCACCATCCTCTTTCCCTCTTTCATCTCTACTCTTCCTCTTCTTATCTCCCATTCCACTCTTTTGCCGTTTCTTCAGCTCAGAAATATCACGCAAGAAATCATTCGTTTGCCCATCAGTCATATCGCTATCGACCTCAAACAATCCTTCCTTCAATACATACTTGAGTCGATCGAGCCGGGCTTGATCATCTTCTCCGAAGAGAGTCATAGGCTGTTTAAGGAATCTCAGTCGGCGAATCACTTCCTGCCTTGGGAGAATTAGGGTTTCGTTGTTCTTCTCGTTGGTTAGGGATTTGGAATCAGCGACTGTAGCCGCGTCAGATGCGGATGATTTTGAAGACGCAGAAGCGGAAGAAGAACCACGAGCAGATGAATCACCGGAAGATTTTCCACCTCCACCGGCTGCGGCGGCGGCTCTCCGCTGGGCTTTGAGCTCTTGCTCGCGTCGTTCTTCCTCTCGAAGCTTCTGGATTTTCTTCTGCTCGATATCGGATCGCTTGAAGAACTTCTTTCCACCAGCTTCCTCGGCCAAACTCTGCCGTTTCTTCAGAATCTCTTGCCTGAGAAGATCCATCAGAAATCACCGTCGATGAATCGGATTCTATCTGTGTTGGTCGCGACGACACATACGAATTTAAATAATTGTATATATGACGTGATAATGGCTTGGGCTTAAATTAAAAATGGGCTTTTATTAAATTTTTAATCGGCCCATTTAAATAGCTTCGTTGTTAATTGTCTTCTCCTTCTTTTTTTAACAGATACAGCTCAAGGGATTTGCGAAAGGAAGATGACGACGATTCGTAGATTCAGCTGCAACGATCTTCTCCGGTTCACTTCCGTGAATCTTGACCACCTCACTGAAACAGTTCGTAATCTCTCTGGTTCTTTCGGATTTTTTTTTCTTTGTTATGGCGATTTTGTTGATTTTTGTTCAATGTTTCTTTCATGAAACAGTTCAATATGTCCTTCTACATGACCTACTTGGCGAGATGGCCTGATTATTTTCATGTTGCTGAAGGTCCTGGTAATCGTGTCATGGGTTACAGTAAGGAATCTTTTCTCTTTGCTTTGGTTTTCGTCTCTTTGAATTTTGTCTTTGTTGGTTTTATGAATGCGAATTTGTGGAGATTTGCGTGTTTTGTTGATAGGTTTTACGTTAGATAATGAAATGTTAGTGAAAATCCACTATTGGATATTTTGGTTATCAAATGGAGCTAGCTGGAATGTAGTAAAACCAGGAAGAGTGACTGTGTTTTGGCTAAATTTCTTGTTGTTCTTTATCGAGTGTTTGCATTCCGCTAAATTTGGAAAGGGGATTCTTGAATATGCCTCTAGTAGCTCTAGCCTCTGTAGTTAGTTGTTTTTCTGTAGGAATCTAGATGTGGTACAAGAGGCATGTGAAGGATGGTTTGAGATTGGTTGTTCTAAATGTCCATAGAATGAGCTATGAGGACCTATGAATTATATTTTCCTTTTGCTATGAGTTATATCAAGGGCCAACTTGTTCTGTTTGTAGTATTGTTATGCCACATATTGTTGGTTCGAGATGTGAATTGTTTGAGGCTTCATCTGTTTTTCTTTTCTTTTCTTCATGTACAAAATATGCTACAATATTGACCTGAATCTTTGCGATGTTCTGTTCTTCTGGTGCCCTGTTACTTGACTGGATCAAATCGTTTGGCTTTGTTTGGAAGATCTAAATTTGAATGTGGAGGAGATACTTCACAAATTTGGTTTATGGTATAGTTTGGAAAGGAACCTTGGAAGCATAGTGAATCCATTGAATTGGCCGAGAGCAAAACTACACCTTTGGATTTTATTTTGCTATTTTTGAAATATTATGGTTGATATTTTTGAGTATCCATGCAAGTAGTTTTGCTGGTTGTTACTGAATGATCCCTATTTGTACAAAACCTATAAACTAGAGATGTAGGCATCACATGAAATCTTATGTTTTTCTTTGTGCAGCTTGTATTCATTTTAAATGCCTGTGTCTAATCTTCAATATGGTTTCAGTTATGGGTAAAGTTGAAGGGCAGGGTGAATCCTGGCATGGTCATGTGACAGCTGTCACTGTCTCTCCAGAATATCGCAGGCAACAACTTGCAAAGAAACTGATGAACCTTCTGGAAGATATCAGTGATAAGATGTAAGTCCTAACAGAAACAAGCAGCATTATTCTAGACTTGAAATTTTGTGTGTAAAGTTCTCTTCCATATTCTCGTCTTCTTAATCACCATTTTATTCCTGGTTATTGATCGCAGTGATAAGGCCTACTTTGTGGATCTTTTTGTGAGAGCTTCTAACACACCAGCCATCAAGATGTATGAAAAGGTAAAATATTAGGATTATGAAATGATGAGAATCGTAAAAATCTCGTAATCATGATGACGTTGTGAAGGAAAAAAGTTCATAACTTTTCAAACCAGATGCACCATTTTGCATATGTCCGTTTCTTATTGTCAAAACGCCTTCTTAGCTTCTTCATTATCGCTTCATTTTGATGAAACAACCCACTTCTCCCTCTTTTGCAGCTTGGGTACATAATCTATAGGCGGGTTCTACGCTATTATTCAGGAGAGGAAGACGGGTTAGGTGAGGCTTGATTCATTCCTTCTCATATATAATCGCCTTTACTTTTCTATTTCACCATCTTTAGATATATAACTAATAAATGGTTTGATCTTCAATAATCAGATATGAGGAAGGCATTATCAAGAGATGTAGAGAAAAAGTCTGTGATCCCTCTCAAGAGACCCATCACTCCTGATGAATTAGAGTATGATTAAGACTCTAAACTTGGTAACTTTGTAGCTTCTAAAGACGATGATGGTACTGATTGTTGTTTTCATATTTTCTAATTCACATTATAAACATGATTATGTTCAGTGGTTTCGTACCTGAATTTTTTTTTTGGGAATTTTTCCACACAAATTTATAAATTAATCAGATAAACAAATTATATATGTTTTGAAAGAAAAAAAATAATCGCGCCGTTATAGCTTCGGATGGGCCAAGCGGATATTTAAGAGATAAGAAAACTAATCAGAAACACAGAAGAAATCTCTCACTCTCTCTCCATGAGAACTCTAATCTCTCACCGGCAATGTGTGACGTCACCGTTTGTCATCTCCGCCACATCTCCGCCGTTTCCTCGCCGGTGCTTTCGGTTATCTTTGTCGTCGTCCTTTTCTCCTCCACGTCACAGGCGTATCTCTTCTCTCTCGATCAGAAATGAATCCGCCGATCAAACTTCTCCCTCTAGGCCGCGAACTGTTTATCCTGGCGGTTACAAGCGTCCCGAACTTGCCGTTCCCGGTCTACTTCTCCGACTAGACGTGGCTGAGGTTATGAGCGGGAATCGTGATGAGACTCTTGATTTGGTCGACCGTGCGTTAGCTAAATCGGTCCAAATCGTCGTGCTTGATGGCGGAGTTACCGCCGGTAAGCTTTACGAGGCGGCTTGTTTGCTGAAATCACTTGTCAAGGGTCGTGCTTACCTCTTGATCGCTGAACGTGTTGATATCGCCACCGCCGTTGGTGCCAGTGGTGTTGCTCTCTCCGACGAAGGTAAAACTAATTTCTGCTAATTCATTCAATTTTAGCTTTCTGGATGCAGTTTTCCAGAAGGTGTTATTCATGGTGAGTTCGTATTGCTGGATGAGATGTCTCAAAATGCTATGTACAGGTCTTCCGGCGATAGTGGCAAGAAACACATTGATGGGTTCCAATCCCGACTCGGTAGTTCTTCCTTTGGTAGCTAGGATTGTGAAGGATGTTGATTCTGCTCTGGGTGCCTCTAGTTCTGAGGGTGCTGATTTCCTTATACTTGGATCTGGTGAAGAAAAGCAAGTGGGATTATTGGCAGATTCTTTGTTGAAGAGTGTGAAAATACCAATTTTTGTGACTTGCAGAAGCAAAGGAGAAGCTAGAGAAGAATTGCAGTTACTGAAATCAGGCGCTTCTGGATTTGTGATTTCGTTGAAAGATCTGCGCTCTTCTAGGGATGTAGCTCTTCGCGAGTGTCTTGATGGAGCTTATGATGTGAATCATGAAACACCGAATGAGAATGAAAGCATTCTTAACGAAAAACCATTTGTTGAGGCTAGTGACCTGCAGGGGAAAATGAATTCTGCTGGCTTCATAAAATTAGAGGACAAACAGAAACAAATAATAGAAATGGAGAAATCAGTGTTAAGGGAGACGATTGAAATTATCCAGAAGGCAGCTCCACTGGTGATTATTTAAAACATTTGGTAGTTGAAGTCATTTTTTCTGAAATGGTTCTAAACTAGATTTTATGCTTTTATAATATGGTTTAATTTGTTTCCTGGACTGTTTTTCAATAACAGATGGAGGAAGTATCCCTTCTGGTTGATGCAGTGTCCCGGATTGATGAGCCGTTTTTAATGGTTATAGCGGTAATTCTGCACTCAACTCCATCAAATTGTGGTTCCAGGAATATGCATTGGTATTAGCTCTATTTCATGAAAAAACATTATTAGTTTTAATTGTTGTTGATAAAACGATTTTTATTTACTTACATTCGCTAGCACTAGATAGCTTGAGATAGATCTTGTCTAAACGATGAGCATGCTCCTAGTCACTTCCTCTCTCGTTTTTCAAAAACGAGTTTGCTGTCTATGATTTATTATATAATCCTCTCTGATGTTTTTGTTCTTCTCTCTGTCTATGCTTCTGTTCCTTTTTTGCTTTTGGATCTGGTAACAGGGGAGCTGCAGTTTTCTTAATTGTGATATCTACTCATGGACATAGTTTTGTCTCTTTCTTGTGAGTATGCCATTCCCCTAGTTATTTGGCGATTAGAAGTCCAAAAATCATCAACATGTTTCGAGTAAATTTTTTGAAGCATTGCATAGAGGATTCCAACTTGTTTTCCATCTATTCTGCTTTGGGGATATTAGATTTGGAAAAAGATTAAAGCGGGACTAGTAATTTTATGATATAAAATGCTTTTTGTATGAAAATGCATTTGATTGGAATTCATAATTTGGTGGTACTAGGGGGAATTTAACTCCGGAAAATCAACGGTTATCAATGCCCTTCTTGGGAAGAGATATCTCAAAGAGGGGGTAGTCCCCACTACCAATGAAATCACTTTTCTGTGCTACTCTGACATGGAATCTGAAGAGCAACAACGTTGCCAAAGGCATCCAGACGGCCAATACATCTGCTATCTTCCTGCACCAATACTTAAGGATGTGAGTCATTCAAAAGTCTAACATCTCAGACCTTAATTGTTTGTATGATTTGGAGGAATTTATTTGAGTTATTCTCCTTTCGAGCAGATAAATATCGTTGACACACCTGGGACCAATGTGATACTTCAAAGGCAACAACGTCTTACAGAAGAATTTGTTCCACGTGCAGATCTGCTTGTTTTCGTTCTTTCTGCTGACCGCCCTTTGACTGAAAGTGAGGTAGAGATTACTGTTTTTCCTGGCATGTTAGTTGTTGTTTGTTTTGCTCAATATATATCTGCCTAAGTAGCTGGTTATCTATTTTCTCATGAAAGTAATCGGTAAAGTCATGTGTAGAAAATCAAGACCTTGTGTAGGGCAGGGGAAGTTGTCACTCGGTTGAATGCATATATCAAGGTTTTCATGTTTACAAATTTGAATTGGACTAATTATCTTTTGAAGTAGTGGATGTCGTAGCTATTGCTGGTAAAGCTTAGGCCAAAACACATGAGAGGTGGGTTGTTTATTGGTACACCAAACAGATCTTGTATCTGTGGCAAAATATATGTAAATGATCATCTTTGAAAGTAATATGTTTATAGATTTTTTTTTTTTTTTTTTTTTTTTTTTTTTTTGGTGAAAATCCAAAGAAGTTCACAAATTATGAAAAAGCTTCTCAGTGTCATACCAATGTCAACTCTATCCCTACCTCTGCAGTCTTCTGCTGTCATAAATGTACTGAAGGATGATATACATCTCATTGTGTTTGTCAGGTTGCTTTTCTCCGGTACACGCAGCAGTGGAGAAAAAAATTTGTGTTTATCCTGAATAAATCTGATATCTACCGTGATGCTCGTGAGGTTTATCAGAAAGAAGATTTATGTCCTTTCCTAGGTAGTTTCTGTAATCGTTGGATTGTTCTTGACTCAGATTAATTTTTCTGATGCAGCTTGAGGAAGCTATTTCATTTGTTAAGGAGAATACGCGGAAGTTGCTTAATACAGAAAATGTGATATTGTATCCTGTGTCAGCACGGTCTGCTCTTGATGCGAAGCTTTCATCAGCCTCTTTGGTTGGCAGAGATGATCTAGAGGTCTCAGATCCTGGTTCTAATTGGAGAATCCAAAGCTTCAATGAACTTGAAGAATTTCTTTACAGCTTCTTAGATAGCTCAACTGCTAACGGGATGGAGAGGATAAGACTTAAATTGGAAACACCCATTGCGATTGCAGAGCGTCTCCTTTCTTCTGTGGAATCTCTTGTGAGAGAAGATTGTCTATCTGCTAGGGAAGATTTGGCTTCAGCTGCCAAGATTATCACTCGTACTAAAGAATATGCGCTTAAGATGGAATATGAGAGCATTTCATGGAGAAGGCAGGCTCTTTCGTTGGTATAAATTATATTAGATATATCTTGTTGAATCACATGGGATGAAATTGGATTGTTCTAACTTTGGTTTTTTGTGTTTTTTCTTCTGACTATAATTGCAGATTGATACTGCCAGATTACAAGTTGTTGATCTAATAGGAACTACCATGCGACTATCAAATCTCGATCTTGTGATCTCTTACGTGTTTAAAGGGGAAAACACAGCATCCTCAGTAGCAGCTTCATCAAAAGTTAAAGGGGATATACTCGTTCCAGCACTCTTGAATGCTCAAGTAAGTCTATTGCTATTTTTTTTAGTGTTGTCCTAACTGTGGATATATCAATCAGATAATCCCAACTTGGACATATCCATCATCTATTCAAGGTCTGAGATATAATTTCTATTCATGCATAAAATTTAATGACTGTCCAAACCTGTCTACTGACTTTAACTTCTACTTGTAACCATTACCTTTGGCCTGTTTGGATGTGAGGAATTACTTATTTGTAACCAACCCCAGCTTGTTTTTACTGATGTGCAGGAATTGCTTGGAAAATATGCTGAGTGGCTACAATCAAATACTGCACGTGAAGGGAGTCAGTCCCTAAAATCATTTGAAAACAAATGGCCAAAATATGCCAATTCAAACACTCAATTGGGCATAGACACATATGACTTGCTTCGGAAAACTGATAAATTCAGCTTGAAAATAATACAGAACTTGAGTGCCGGAACCACATCAAATCGATTGGAACAAGATATTCGAGAAGTGGTGAGTCTCGTGTTTTGATTTTCTATCGTTGTTTAATTGTGTCATCTGCTCAATCTGAACTTAAGATCTGAAGGGGATGTTTATTCAGTATCTTATCTTCCCAGATTCTTCGTTTGGTTATTAAAGAATCAATTTAACTGATTTTTTGACATTTGTTTGCCTTTTCTAGTTCTTTGTGACAGTTGGTGGGCTTGGAGCGGCGGGACTATCTGCGTCACTTCTGACCTCAGTGCTACCCACCACATTGGAAGATCTTCTTGCTCTTGGCCTTTGCTCCGCTGGAGGGTATTAATACTTCTCTGGATTTCCCCTCGTTCCCATTACTCCAGCTTCTTATAGCTCGTTGCCTAGTGTATATTTTCTTGCAACCAAAGGCATATTATGATGCTTTAGACGAAATACTAGTTGTATATGTAACAAAATCTATGTGGCAGGTATGTGGCTATAGCAAACTTCCCATATCGTAGGCAAGCTATAATCGGTAAGGTGAATAAAGTGGCTGATGCATTGGCTCAACAGCTCGAAGATGCTATGCAAAAGGATCTTTCAGATGCGACGAATAATCTAGTAAACTTTGTGAATATCGTTGCCAAGCCTTACCGAGAAGAAGCTCAGCTAAGACTTGATCGGCTTTTAGGGATCCAGAAAGAGTTATCAGATATTAGAAGTAAATTACAGTTGCTACAAATTGATATTGATAACCTTCATGTATCACGAGACGAGATGAGACTTTAGCTGTTCCAGGGACAGTGTATGAACTTTGTCGTAATGAATAAGACCTGCCAGTTCCCAATTCAAATGGACTCATTGATGGTTTATCGCATGCGAATTCAAAAGATTGGAGAGTTTCATGAAAGGAACCAAAAAATAGCATTTATGGGCATGAATCTCTAGGATAATGGTTTTTTGACTTCTTTTTCAGATTGTTTCTGATACAAATAGCTGGAGGGAATTGGAAGCTCTGGAGAGTTTTGGACCTGCACATATACGGTATACCTCACATCGCAGTTAAGTATATTACTTGACTGATATTCTATCATTGAAATTTATATATTCTTCTGGAGTCCATGACGTGCTTGAATACATTCATATGCAATCGCTTTTCCGCATAGAGCATCTAAACTTTGTTGTCAGTGTACTAATCTTTTGACTTCACTGACTTAAATATGGGAAAATAATTCTTAGTATAGGTTTCCATGAGGAGTAATCCTCAGCATATGCTAGCTATGATTTCTAAAGATAAAAGCGCACAAACTTCTTTTCTAGGTAAGAAAAGCATTTTAAATCCAAAATTGGTAGAATAAACCTTGGTTAATGCTTGATACTGGAAATTAATTAGAGTTAATGTTAGACTAATAAAAGCTTGTTCATAGGTTCCTTGTTAGTTTTCTAATCAAAGTCTAGCTGTCAGCTAATGACATGTATGCTTGATAACCAAACCTTTTAAATTCATTAAAAACAAAGAGTGAATATTAAGTATGGTCAAAAGTTAGGGAAAGAGAAAATCCTCAGTTGACATGTTTTTGTGTAAGCGTGAGATAGATTCCACCTTCCTTTGTTGCTAAAGATTATAAAGTTGAATAGACTAACAATATTAAAAAAAAAAGGTTACAGAAATTTCGAAAACAAAAAGAAATTTGAGAGGATCTAGCTTTGGATTGTCCTTTTCATTTGGGGACCAGAAGTGGGATGATGATGCAGAGAAAGCCCACTTTTTTTTTTGTTCTTGTTTCAAAGTTTCTCTTCTTCTGATTGGTGTAGACAAATCCAAAATAAAAAGGGGAAAACACACAGAAAAACAACGATTGGCGAATGCGAAATTCGGATGGTAAGGGCTTATTAAAGAGAGAAAACAAGGTACAGATTCTGGTTTATAACTTTACTTACCACTAAGTTAGTACACACGTTTTTAACTCAGCTTTGTCGACATTTCATTACCAAAAAACTTTTGTTTTCACAACACATGAAGCTTTGAAAAGTTTTTCCCGTTTGAAATGGAAACTTCTTTTGCTACCCGTAGCTTTTTAAAATATTGTTCCATTAACTAAATCATTGTAATAGACATCACTACTTATTATCCCTACTCGTATGAGACATGCTTATTGTCTATGTTCCTTAACTGGCCCTACATTTGTTACCTCTTTGAGAACCTATGGTCTATAGGAGGATCATCTCTAGCCCGAGCATTGATTCGTGCTCTGAAACACGTAAAGACAGAAACATATCACCATAAGTTTTCTATTACAAGGCATTACATGTTTTTAATCATTCATTACATTTGAGGTGTAGATTAATCATAAGAAGAAAGCTCGGTTTTCGCATGCTGTACTTTCTTTTTCTTTGAATCTGGTTAGTGGTTGCAATGTACCAAGAAGTATTAGGAAACTGTCAAATGTGATCTTGTGATGCTGCAATATCAGAAACACAATCTCAAGGATTTGGACATGAAACTGATTTCGAGCCATCGGCCATTTCTACTATTGATTGGCAAGTATGTCACCGCTTTTGTTTGATTCTAGACTTACTCTAATCATTTTCGAAACATAAGTAAATACTCGGTAATATCGCGGATTTGGTTATAATTTTATCCGTATAAAAAAGTGGGAAAGATTTGTCTATATATTGATTCTTATTATCTATGGTTCAAGTCACTTTGCATCACGGTTGCAAGTTGGTACTTTGGTCCCAGGAAGCTATGGACTTGGAAGTATGGTCTTTGTGATTTCTTTATCTTCAATTATTGGGTTTAGAAACTTTCATCACTAGGGGCATTTTGGTATTTCAAACCATTTTTATGGGTTAGCTAAGCATTGCATGATTAATTATTCAAATCAAGGTGTAAAAATCATCTATTCCCTAACAAATGATTATTTTTCCAGAAGAATTTTTGCTCAAGGAAATGAACAATCTTAATTGGATTTTATAAATACGATTTTTAGGCCGATGAAAATGAGTTACCAGAAAATAAGTATACGTTTTCTATAAGAATGCTAACGTACAAGAATGCAATAGAACCTATCAATTCTTGTAGACATAGAGGCATTTCAACAAGACCAAGTTGTAGCCACAGGTTGAGGACGAAACTTAAAATAAATTTTGTCAAGTGACTATAGGTTAGGTAAGCCTCTTCTATAGGATACTTTCACCAAGTTTTACGAATAAAAATATAGTATTTTTACTTTGAATTACTATACACTATTATTTAACCTTTTTAAGCACGACACAAAACAATTAACTTAAAGTCTTAAACTGCTTACGCTTAATTGACATTTGACCATAGTTTATTTCCAAAACAACACCAACAATATTGTGTTTCTTCCATTTTTTTTTTCTACTATTGAGAAAAAATATCATTTCTCATTTAATCAAGTATAGCAAAAAAATTCAAAATATATATGTCGATACATTTATATAATTTTTTTCTTAATCAACAATAAGCATTAATGCAGCGACGAAGTTAGCATAAACCACCAAATTCACATTATTTGGACAAATAAAAAATCAAGAAAATTGGAAGCCGTTTTCTCCATAATGGTGCCGCTTAATAGGACGAATATGCGTTTAAGGGCTATTGACATTGTTTTATTATGTCGACGTTCTATGTGCAAGTATCATCTTTTTTATTTTCTCTTTAAACTTTCTTCTAAGATTATTTAATTAGTAGTTGCCATTACATAAGCTTATACTTTCATGTCCCAAATGAGATATCAACATTTGGATGTTATGTTATTAATTAATTGTTCTATATGGTTAAAAAATTTTAAGTAAATGTTCATATAATGAAAGTTGAAGAATAATAAAAGCCTAAAAGAATCCAATGCCAAGTGGACTCACCACTATAAATACTTCTTCACCCCCTCCCTCTTCCCATTCACATTCATTCCTCTTTTCTTAATTACCTCTTAACTCAATTAACCAACCTCTCTCTCTCTCTCTAACGAATTAAACCGAAAGATCTCAATAACAATCACTCATTTGCATTCCTCTGTTTTGCTCAAGAAAACAAAAATATCCACCACTGTTTGTCGAGGTCACGATCAAACCGATACCAAGAATCAAGTCAACGAAAGTTTCTGTCCAAAAGGCGACATGTGTGGGTTGAGTTTCTTGCAATCTATGTCCGATATCACCGCCATTGTCGGAAACAAAGATGATACAGCCTATGTTCATCCAACCGAGAAACGCTCTTTTTCTAAGCTCAACGAGAAAAGCTTAGAGATGTGCACTGAGAGCCTCGGGACCGAAACAGGAAGCGAGAGTGGAGACGATTTGTCCTTGCTTGCGTTTGAAGCAACCATTACTTCTAGGGTTCCTTCTCCTCCTCTTCACCCAAAACCTCAAGAAGAAGAAGACACTAACTTGCTTGCCAAGAAATCGAAGATGAGTCGCAATAACAGTTTCCCGCCACCGATAAAGTTCGTTGAAGGATCAAAGTATAATCGTATGGTGAGATCTTTAGGAGAAGATGGTCGTCTTGTTGTTCAAGCTATTAGGGTTTCTTCTCCACCTCCTTGCTTTTTAGCGGAACGTGGTGAAGGAAGGCTTCGTCTCTGTTTATCGTCGGAAAGTTATTTAATTTGCCACAATCACGAAGAAGAGGAAGAGGAAGAAGAAGAAACAGAGGAGGGTATGGAGGAGGAAAATAGTGAGAGCTTTGAGGGTAAAAATGGAAACAAAAAGTTTAGCAGATTAAGCAGCAGATGCAAGGAGAATGGTCGTGAGCCTAAACCAATGCTTACTTGGAAGCAGCAGCAGTTTTGGGTCGCCACTTAAGAATTAACTCGACTCCCATATTTAATTAAATAATTTAAATTAAAATATAAGTATTTAGTTTTAGTACTAAGTAAGTAAGTATAATATGTTTTCTTGTATTTTTTTTCCTTTTCTTTTTGAATATGATTTCATGAGGGTAGTGGAGTGTTTTCTAATTCTGTTGTAATGGTTAATGAGACTTATTATTGTTATATATTATTATTATTTTTGAGTATTATATTATCTTCATTTTGTACGTGAAGAAAGAATAAAAAAAAACTCCGAAAAATGTCCTTTAGGAAGCTTCCTAGAATGATTTTCTTATAATAACTTTTCCCACTCATGTTCTCTTTCTTTGATTTCCGACAATTTATAATCGTAGACAAAAAAATTTGTTGTAGTTGAAAATTTTGTGAGTGGTTCATTTCTTTCCAAAACAAGAAGTAACTAGAAGAAAAAAAGGACAATAAAGACTTAGAAAATGTTATAGGTTTGTATATTTTAATGGATTTGTAAATTTTATAGGATTTGAAGATTTTATAGGATTTGAAGATATCTAAAAATCTGAAGGTTTATTTTTGGATTTAGTTTTTTATATTTTTTTAGCTTCTAAATCTATTAAAATTCAGTTTTAAATCAAATCCATAAATAAATCCGTAGATTGAATAACACGTGACTTAAATTAGTATTTATAAATCATGGAACTAATAACACTAAATTTGAACATGAATTTTAAAATTACAGAACCAATACTATTAGATTTGGTGTAGATTTCCAAATCCATTAAAATGCAAAAATCAATAACCCCCACTAAATAAACAACAACAAAAATACATAATCTCTAAGACTCTAACCCATCTCTATAATTATAATTTTGTATGTAAGAAAAAAAAAACAAAAACTGCAAACCATATACATCCTTATGAGCCAAAATGATTTGGACCAATTACGTTAATCAAAACTATGTTTCTATGTTAATGAAAATGAGGTCTAACAAAATACTAGGAAGACAACATCAATAGTTAACCAATCACGTTAATCAACATCTTTAGTACCAAAGGCATAGTGGTTTAGTGGTAACACAAGAAAGTTGATTCACTTGTATCTCAAATTCAAATCTTTTTTAAGACGGAAAGTTATTCTTTAAATCAAAATATTCAAAAACTATTTCCAGTACCGAAGAGATTATGAGACAAAAATTCAGAACTTCTACGATTTATCAAAAAAAAAAAAAATCTTTAGTAGTTTTTCTAAAAAAAAAAGACAAAGTCAACAGAACAATTAATTTGAAGAAATCGAAACTAATTAAAACTTTTTATAATATTTTTTTATCAAACTAAGGTATATTGGAAATCATAGATATGTTCGTAATAGTTCAAACGACTGTCGACTATGCAACAGTTTCTCTTCTCTTTTTTTTTTTTTTTTTTAGGCAGCAACAACAGTTTCTTTCTTTATGCATTTTTGTAAGGGAATTATCTAAGATAAAAAAAAATATTCACTAAAATGGTTATAATGCATGTTTTTTTGGGGGGTTAAATTGCTATGAAAAAAATGGTTATTGTTGCAAATCAACCTTCTTTTAAAACGGCTATGCACATATATGTTTCTCAAAAAAAAAATGCACATATATGTATATGCAGTTGTTTAATAATTTTTTTTTTAAAATTACATGCAGAAAAACACACATGTGGTACTATAACGCCCACATGAACATATGAGAGATTGTTCCCACACGCCCACATGACCATCACATGCAAAATCTTTTCGTTCCCAACATTTTTCTTCTTTAATTTCCTATTTGCTCTCATTTTGATTCTGTTTCTGGATTTTCCTTGTACGAATTGTGAAGACGCTCCTCTATTTTCTTTCTCCTAACTTTCTTTTTGCGTTATCATATCGTACCAAAGTGCATGCATGACCTCACTAATATGCACATTAATAAAAACCAAAAAAACTCATCATAATTCAAATGTTATTGTTTTGTTTTTGTTGTCGGATCTCATGGTTGAATTAGATACTGCGTACACACTATTCATAGAACCGGTAAAGTATCGTATATTTTTCAAGTAATCTATAATACGTATAACGTGCATGCATCAATTGAAAATCGATACACCAACAAAAACTACTGTATTTTTCAACCGTCTTTTTGTTTTATATAGCTTTCATTTCAATAATCTCTAGTAAATGAAAACATCAAATACGAGCATTTTCCTTATAGTTCAACTAATATCATAGAAGATGCTAAATTCTGAAAGCGAATATATTCGAGAATCAGGATGCATTTTCATTAGGGTTCACTTGAGCATAGATGACATGGAAAGTGAATACACATCTTAAGAATTTTTGTTTCTAAAAATTTCTTTTACAAACACATTCTCTCAAGATATGTAACAATATTGATGAAAAGTAGTTTACTCCACTTTGGACATGAGTAAACATTTGAAATTTCGAAATTAAGAATACATTTTTCTTAGACATATACTGTTCTTTTTATGTATATAGTAATATAGATCGATGTTTAATCACGGTTATGAATACACAAACTGTTTCTAGTTATAGGTGCATATATATTCTCCGACATGGACGAAGGTTTGTGACAGAGTATCCGTAAATATATATTTTAAATCCCTGCATATATAAATGTTAACCAATGAGAATTAGACAAGCCATAAATGTAATGTCCAATCCAAGGTCCTCAAAAGAAAGTAAATATATTAAAGAGTACTTTGTTTCTCTGCAAACGAATATCGAGAGAGAGAGGACTCTATTTCTATGGTTCTATGTGCCACTTGATTCTTATTATTGACCACTATCTCCTGCGGCACCCATTTCTGTGATTTTTCAATCATTCTTTTTCTATATCAAACATTTCTTGCTCCTTTTAGTTGATTACTTACTATTTTGGTAACCCTAATCGCTTAAACCAAAACATTAACTAATTGTCTATTCGTAACCACTATATTAGTTTTGCCAAAAAAATGTGGAGAATAATTTTGTGGTTACTCATGTGCACTCTTTATAATTTTGACTACATTGTAATGTTTCGACTAATATATGTACATGATGAAATTATTCATCGCACACAACAAGATGTTTTAACAGTTTTAGTTATGTTTCCTTAATGGAATGAAACTAATTTCGACAAATATATATGCATGATAAAATTATTCATCTATTTAATTAGGTAGATGGTTTTTTTTCCAAGTAGTTACCCTCAAATGGATGGGATGAGATTATATACATAGCCTCTATTATGTCGATGGTTCCGTGCGAGTTTTAAAAGATAATAATTTATTTTTTCGACAACTTGTTATTTAATAAAATAGCATGATTATTATACGCGATGCTCTTTTCATATTTCACGAGTAAAAAAAAACTATTGAAAATTATGAGTTATTTCTTAAGTTTTTTTTCTAAGACTTGGGTATGTTGTATTGTCCTAACTAGGTGAAATAATAGGATTATAATTAGCTAATTTACACAAAACAATATATATATATATATTACTCATTCCGTTTTAAAATGTAAATTGTTTTAGAAGTTTTTTTTTCTTTTTTAAAATGTAAGTTGTTTTGACAATACTAGATACTTTTTAACTTTACAGAATATTGTGTGACCACTAGCATTTTACAGTTTTTTGTGTGATTGGTCAAATTATTTTTATTAAATATATTAAATAATATTTTTTAATAAAAAAATAGTTTTTTAATATCTGCGTTTTTAGCTAAAATAACTTATATTTTGAAACGGAAAAAGTATTATTTTTGTTGGTCAAAACACTAAACAATACTTCATTACCAAATCATTAAATAAAAATGATTAAATTAAAAGTTTTAATTACTAGCTTAGGTTGACACTTGATGATAGAGTCAGAGAGTTGGGCCGAAACTGGGCCAATTATAATTAATGAATAACGTGAAGCGAGACATATTTGTCCCCTCCGTTCGGCCCAACCCTAGCTACCGAAATCAAATAGGTTACATTTGAAATTAACAAAGTTTAGGGGCTGATTTATTATTCTGAATCTCTATAGGGGTTGGTTTGTCATTTGTATCTTTTTATTTTCCGGTGATTTATCTATTTTCCTCCAAAAAAATAAAAATGCTTTGAAATTCACGAGCGATCTGTTTCTCTTCTTCTTCTTCTTCTCTCTCCCCCGCCTACTGACTTTTTTCAAATTTCTTCAGCAACACAACAATAATCTCTCTCTCGCAGGTTTCTCATCTTCTCATAGCTTTCGATGACAATGGAAATGGCGGAAGGAGAAGGAACTACAGAGGAGATTTACGACGTAGACATCGTGACCACCGCTTCTTCACTCGGCGGCTCCGGCGTCTTCCATATCATCAATGACATCGTCGGTTTCGTCCTCTATATGCACCAGCAGATCCCTTCGTGCGTTAATTTCCTCTTTTTCTTAATCTATATGCTTCGATTTATCCTAGTTTGATGTTCGATCTGGTGCGATTAATTGTTCTTCCATTTCTCTCGATTAATCTCGCGGATTAGACTGTTTATTGCGTTCGAATTCACGCGATTCGTTGGTTTTGTTAGAAGAATAGAAGATTTCTGGTTATGGATTAGTATGAGTTTAGATATCAAGTCTTAGTAGGTGAATTATGTTCAAATTCTAAAGTGAAATTGAAAAGCTTTAAGGAACTTTTCTTCACTGGGATGTGTTCATTATATGCTAAATTCAGCCTCTTGCGAAAAAACTTGTGAATATAACTTAAGAAGCTTATCAGATTGATCAATTATGCCACACTACTTTTACTTGATTTTAGAACTAATGAACATACTGCAAAACAAAGCCAGAGACTTAAATTTGCAGCTTTTGGTTTTGGCCTCTCAAAGCTCTTTTACCAATTTGCTTCTTGGTCACATCTGTGCAGGGTGTTGCAAGATATGAGTCTTGAATTTGATGGATTGCAAACAGAATATTTGGATTTGGTATGTTTATTGTACAGACGCCATTTTCGCTTTTACCATTAATGTATTTTTTTCACATTGCTAAGAATATTAGGTTGTAGGAGGCGAATCTTACGCAACCTGAAGTGAAGCCACTGGTTAGAAGAAAACTCGTCAGTAGAAAAAGAGAGGTGAAGCATGAAATTAAGAAACTGGAGAAACTGATGAACACCATCTCTAGTCTTCGAAGTGCCCTGCAGTTAATGATCCGTGAAGCTCCTCGCATTCAGAGAGTTGTGTTGATTCTTGGTGGTAGTCCATTAAGACCTCAAAAAGCTTATGAGTTGTTATTCGCACACAATGATCATGTTCTGAGCAATGAAGTCGACTTTGCTAAATCCAAAGCTGCAGAAGCACTTTCAAAAAATGTTTTTTTCCCTTACCTCTGAGTTCATGTTACTTGGAATTGTTCCTTTTCTCTTTTTATGTACTATAACAAGTGATATAAGGTTAGTAATCCCTCAACTCATTTTGGCTTTATAGACTATCCGAGCATTGATCTCGACTGGTGCTGGGTCAACTTCCTGCCCAGGTAACTTTTGCAAACCTCACCAGTTTTGTATGCCATTGCATAAACTGTAAATGATTCATATCGCTGCTTCTGAATTACAGGTCCGATGAGGCTCTTCATATTGGTTCATGCTCCATCTTCTTTGAATCTTCCCCAACATTTCCTTCCTAAACGTGACTTCAGATACAATAGGAAGGTATAGACTTGTGCTTATTCTGTTCACTCAGCCAAGTAGAAGATCTCTACTTCCATCACCTGAAACATATGCCCTTTGTTATTTGCAGTTTGTGCCTCTAAAGTTGCGATTCAAGTGCAGAACTCGAGATAGCGAGACAAATTCTCCTCTCAACTGTGGCTCAAATGATCGAATATGGTATACTCATTTTCACCTTTCTCCAGTTACAGACTAAACAAGTTAGTTATTCACCGGATCATGATAATGCACTCGTAGTCATTTGCAGGTTTCAGTGTCGACATGTAATAAAGGGATTAGCTTTTCAGCAAACAGTTGAAGAATAGTAAGGCTTGAGTTTTTGTTTCTGTCTACTGTAACTAACACCTTCTTGCAAGATTGTTAGATTAAATGAGCATTTTGAGTAATCAACCACCATGAGAACGATTCTAAGCCATAGCTACTTCTCAATTACTACATAGGGATTGATTTTTGTTTGTTTTACTTTACTTGCAAGTGTACCTCGACATGAAATTGTTAACTTGGTTCCGCACAAAGACCCAATCTTACGATCATGTGTTGTTTTCCATCTCCTTGCTCTTTAAGCTGCAAATTTTTAGCAACTAATGTGGCATTTGTTAAACAACAGGCTACTGAAAACTTGCTGGAGCAGCCAAAGGTAACTAACTCTTTAGAGGTAAATGGTTTATAATAAATAACTCACAAATCAGTTATTGGACAAAAACTAAAAACAAAATGAAAACCATACTGGTTTATTGATAAAATGTTGGAGACTGCTTCTAGGCTCGGGTAAGAAGACTCTTCAAACACACGAGACTCTCGATATGATTCGGAAAAGATACATAACTGAACCAGCCATACTTGATTCCTTCGTATGTGACTTTTCTTGTAATCTCTGTCTTCAAATCATAATAATTTAAATCAAAATATAGTCCATAATTCCTTGACACTAGTGCAAAAATCAACTTATCATCACCAGTGTCACCACTTACTAGCCTATAACTTCCCCAAGGAACTTGAAATTCTCTACTTGACCATTCTTGTTTTTTGATATCCTCTAAAACCCATAGTATGAAAATCTTTTGGCTTTTGGCTTTTGGCTTTTGCTTGTTTTATCTTGAAAATCTTTTGGATCTTGTTTTATCTTGGTTGTTGCTTTTGGCTTTTCTCCATGATTCTTGAGCTCTCAGTGTGAAAATCTGAGTGTCTTCCCCATTTTTCCTTGCATCTTCACAAAGTGGCATACACAACACTTTGTGTTCACCGGAGATTGGATCATATCCCAAAAGGCTTGTTAAAGGTTTAGTGATCTTAGGCTGTGGCAATGTGATATGTTGTCTCAAGGTAGGATTCCAAATTATGATGCTGTTACAATTTTCAAAAGATACCAAGCCGCATATGGAGTCACGAACGTCAAATATCTGCCTAAATCTATCAGTATAATAAGCTGGATAAACGTCTTCTTTGGGGCAAATCATCTCATAATTATCTACACAAGTATGTTGATGGTTTTCAGGATCTTGTTGATGCGGCAATGAGAAGAAGACTCGCTTGTCGCCGTCTTCTTTCGCGACGAAAAGAAGAAACGGCCGAGCTGAAGAGTGAATAGCGAAAGATTTGAAGAAACCAGAGTTTCGACACGCAACGGAACCTCCTCACGGATTTAGCTGGTAGTCTTGAGAGAATTTCTATGGTCACATCAAGAAGAATCCATGTAGACGATCTGGTGCTATCTTCTTTTTGTGTTTCCATGGCCTTTTGCTTCGTCTCTTTTGCAAACTCTTCTAACATTCTCATTGTCTTCTATGATAATATACATTTTCCTATTAGTTAGATTTCTATCACCAAGATTTATATTTTGGAAATATATTGTATTGTTCTAAATTTACAATTTCATGATATCAAAAAAAGAAATCTTTCCTACAATTCACAAATCAAATCTTGAGAATGCATACATGTACACTTTTACGGGCTCATTGTGTAATATTGCACACTCTATTCCAAAAAAAAATATTTTCTGAGAGTTTCGATTTTTTCCTAAAATGTACTCCTAAAGTTAGGGGTCAAACGCATATAAAATAAATAAATAGGGGGTCAGACGAAAAATAAATAAATTTGGGTCAAAACTAAGAAGTTTTTTTTTTTTTATATTTACTCTTCTACTTCCTTCACCTCTCTGCTTACTTCGGCGAACAAATTCTCAGATTTTCCTTCTCCTTCAAAGCTCATACCGATTTCTCTCTCACTCTCGTTAACAACACCGAAGCTTCCCATTCTCTCTGGTAATCTTTCTTCTTCTAATTTCAATTTTTCCTTTTTTTCTCGATGTTTGGGTTTATATATATACTCGAACTCGAATACCTTGTTTGATTTGATGAAGTGAATTCGAGTTTTAGGGTTTTTCCAAGTTCGTAAAGTTATTCCACGAATCTCGTTTTTTAGGTCTTCTCAGGAGGTAGAAGATGATCTTCAAGATCGAAGACGTAACTGTCTACTTCCCTTATGAGAACATATATCCAGAACAATACGAATACATGGTTGAATTGAAACGAGCCCTAGATGCTAAGGGACATTGTCTTCTCGAGATGCCTACCGGAACTGGTAAAACCATTGCCCTTCTCTCTCTTATCACCAGTTACCGACTCTCTCGACCTGATTCTCCGATCAAGCTTGTATACTGCACTCGTACTGTTCACGAGATGGAGAAAACGTTAGCTGAGCTTAAGGTGCTTCATGACTACCAAGTAAGCCAACTCGGTGCCCAGGCTAAGATCTTAGCGATCGGTCTTTCTTCCCGGAAGAATCTTTGCGTTAATCCTAAGGTTTTAGCGGCGGAGAATCGTGATTCTGTCGATGCGGCTTGTAGGAAAAGGACGGCGAGTTGGGTTAGAACTTTGGCGGCGGAGAATAAAAATGTAGAACTCTGTGACTACTTTGAGAACCATGATAAGGCTGCTGAGAATGCGTTATTGCCTCCTGGTGTTTATACTTTAGAGGTAAGATTAAATAAGTTTGGGTTTTCCTGGATCATTTTTACGTTTCAGCTTCGAATGGTGTTTGAATTCAGAACCTGTTTCGAGGTGTTTTGTACATTTTGTCTGATGGTGAATGATTTTTGATGTTAGGATTTGAGAATGTTTGGTAAGAATCGAGGATGGTGTCCTTACTTCCTTGCGAGACATATGGTTCAGTTTGCCAATGTTATCGTTTATAGCTACCAGTATTTACTGGATCCTAAGGTTGCTGGAATTATATCAAAGGAGTTACAAAAAGAGTCAGTTGTAGTGTTTGACGAGGCGCATAATATAGATAATGTGTGTATTGAAGCACTCAGCGTCAGTGTGAGGAGGGTTACACTTGAAGGAGCTAATCGAAATCTTAATAAGATAAGGCAAGAAATTGATAGGTACGCTATTCTTTTCCTACATAGCAGATACTCTTGACCTTCGCTTGAGCATGCCACTCTTAAGTACAGTAAAAACATAGATGAAATGGTCTTTTCTTTTTCAGAGTTTCCTGATAGTTCTTGAATCTCATATGGGTGTCTGCTTACTCTAAGAACTAATCTTGAATTGCGGGCGTTTTTCTATTTGGTTTTCTTATGGAATTTTAAGTTAGTAACAAAAAGATTTGCATCTATGAGATTGCTTCTTCTCAAAGAACTGAAAGTGGGAAACATAAAATTGCAATCACTATTGTCAGTAACTTGATGCACATGACTATCTTGTTTGGTGGTCCTATGGTGCATTATTGTCTTGGTTAAATAGAGAGACTGGCCTGGTAGTTTACTGATACTTATTTTAAATCATACTATTAAAATTGTCTAACTGGTAGGAAGGTTCAAGGCTACAGATGCAGGCAGATTGCGAGCTGAATACAACCGGCTGGTTGAAGGTTTGGCACTGAGAGGGGACTTATCTGGTAAGTATATTGTCAGAAATGTGATACGTGGTTTGGTTGATTCTATGAATGTGACGCAACAAATATGTTTCCCTGCAGGAACTGATCAATGGCTTGCAAACCCTGCACTGCCCCATGATATTCTAAAGGAGGCTGTCCCAGGAAATATTAGACGGGCCGAGCATTTTGTGCATGTTTTACGCCGATTACTTCAGTACTTGGGAGGACGGCTGGATACTGAGAACGTGGAGTAAGAAAGCCCTGTTAACTTTGTATCGTCGCTTAATTCTCAGGCTGGAATTGACCAGAAAACACTGAAGTTCTGTTATGACCGGCTCCACTCTCTCATGTTGACCCTTGAGATTACAGATACAGATGAGTTTTTGCCTATCCAGACAGTGTGCGACTTTGCAACTCTTGTTGGGACATATGCAAGGGGCTTTTCCATCATCATTGAGCCTTACGACGAGAGAATGCCTCATATTCCAGATCCTATATTGCAGGTTAGTATGTGTTGTTCTGGTTTCAGAAATATTGTGACTAAAATGTAAATTGTACCGTTCGAATGTTTGTTGAGAAATATATCTGAAACATATCTCCTTTTGTATCTTAGTTGAGCTGTCATGATGCATCTCTGGCTATTAAACCGGTGTTTGATCGTTTCCAATCAGTAGTGATTACATCAGGCACCCTGAGCCCAATTGATCTGTATCCCCGTCTTCTTAGTTTCAATCCTGTTGTTAGTCGAAGCTTTAAGATGTCAATGACACGAGACTGCATCTGCCCTATGGTTTTAACTCGCGGAAGGTATGCATGTTTATAAACACAAGGATCCTAAACACTGACCTAATTGTTTGTCGTTTATGTATCTACAATATTGATTATTTTTCTTGCTTTATCAGTGACCAGCTTCCTGTTAGCACCAAATTTGACATGAGAAGTGATCCTGGTGTTGTGAGAAATTATGGAAAGTTTTTGGTGGAGATGGTATCCATTGTTCCTGATGGAGTTGTCTGCTTCTTTGTTAGTTACTCATACATGGATGGCATTATCGCTACATGGAGTGAAACTGGAATTCTGAAGGTAACAGGATTATTTTCACAGTTTTGCATGAAGTGAAAATCTTTATATGATATCTTATATATTTGTAGTTGCTTTTAATGTAAACTTGTTTCCCACTATGACCTTGATGCTACAAGCATTACTGTATACTTGTTTTCACAGTTTTGCATGAGCTGAAATTAGTTCTCGTGATTTTATGTAGGAAATAATGCAACAGAAACTTGTCTTCATTGAAACGCAAGATGTTGTAGAAACAACATTGGCACTGGACAATTATCGCAGGGCTTGCGATCGCGGACGAGGTGCAGTTTTCTTCTCTGTAGCAAGGTAAACTAATGATTTTGACTGCGAGATGGTTTTGGGAATTCATGGCAAGAAACTTCTGGTTCTGCTTCTTTTATTCTGTCTTTATGTATTATATGGATCCATCTCGTTTGGAAATTTCAAAGAGAGTGATCACAAGTATTTGAACGGCAGGGGAAAAGTTGCTGAAGGTATTGATTTTGATCGTCATTATGGAAGACTGGTTGTAATGTTTGGAGTACCTTTCCAATACACATTAAGCAAGTAAGTTTTACTAAAAACACATGTTGATCCCTTTCCAAGTTTTTTGCTTCCATACTTTGTCATATGTGATCAGTGGTAAATTCTTAAGCAAGATTGGGAAACTTTCAGGATATTACTAGCAAGATTGGAGTATTTGCGTGATACATTTCAAATAAAAGAAGGCGATTTCCTAACTTTTGATGCCTTGGTATGATTCTAATTCTATGATCTTATCATGTTTTAGTGCAAATGTTACACCTGGCTGTAACTGCTATTTACTATTTTTGCCACGAAACAGAGGCAAGCAGCTCAATGTGTAGGACGAGTAATCCGGTCAAAGGCTGATTATGGGATGATGATATTTGCAGACAAGAGGTATATACATGGTCCTTAAAAGGCTCTCTCTCCGAGTCTGATCATTAGGTTCTTGCTATTTACTAAATGTGATTCTCTCTATGCATTATCTGTATTTACCTTGAGATTAGAAGATCATGCCACCTTGTTACTTAGAAATGGGAAGAAATTCTTAGGACAGAGCAGAGACAAATATGCTCATCTTGGTCTAATAATAAAGTGCCATTGATGTTTAAACTTGCAGATATAGCCGCCATGATAAGCGGTCCAAATTACCCGGTTGGATACTTTCACATCTGCGTGATGCACACTTGAATCTAAGCACTGACATGGCTATCCACATTGCCCGAGAGGTAAACCTAAAATTCATTACTACATTATTTCAAACAGATAAAGAAATCATAAGAATTTAGAATTTAGTTGTCAAGAAGTTTGGTTTGTTTCTGTAGTTTCTAAGGAAAATGGCTCAACCGTACGATAAGGCGGGTATGATGGGCAAGAAAACTCTGTTAACACAAGAAGATTTGGAGAAGATGGCTGAGACTGATGTGCAAGACATGGTTTATTAGTAAAGAGTTTTTTTTTTGGGTTTAGGTCTCAAGAATTCTTCGATAATTTTTTCACAATAGGGTGCCATAATGCTTGGGTATTCTTTTATTTTTGCTTTTTGGTTTGATATGGAGAAGATTGATCAAGATAGTAGCAATTTGATATGACCTAGTTTTGTAAGTCTCAGTGACATTGTATGCTACATCTCAATATCATATATGACTGAGAAGATTGATGAAGTGATTATTCGCTCGAGAAGAAATGTCATCACGAGTATTCGAATAACCGCAACCAGAATAAGATGGTCCATTCCGGATATCCATGTAGTGCAAATCACTTAAAAATCATGAACTTGGTGATCAGTGTGTTATCACGAGATATAAAAGTAGACTAAATCTAGAAACTATCAGCCTTTATGCTTTAACAAGTTTGTGTGCCAATGTTAGAGATAAACAAAAACTAGGCAAGAAGGAAGCTTGATACCATGTAATTTACAAAGTAAAAAATATTCTACAGTTTACAACAAATATTTACCAAATACATTCTGATTTTTAAACAATCAAGAGCCATAACCGATTGGACCCTATTACATAAGCCAAGTACTTGAACATGTTTGGATCAAATCTTCAATGCGTTTCTTGATCATCTTTATATCAGGCTGCAAAAAGAAAACCAAAATATGAAAGTTCCTTCTTAATCTTAATAGATTACCTTAATTCTCCGCATTCTATCGGTGAACTTGGAGTTGAACTCGAAAACATCGGTTCGTGAGATGCTTTTTGAGTTTGGTTCCTTGTTAAGAATCTTGTACTTTGCGCATGACAGTGAGTGAAGCAGCCTCACAAGATCTTCATGGCTAAGGTTAAGCTGTTCCAACATCTCATTAGCTTAATTTTTCCGTGTTGTTGAAAAGCAAAAGCACTGCAGCCTGGAACAAAAATAAATTAAATGGGCACAATGGAAATATGTAATGCTATCAAATACAAATGAACAATATCACTATAAGTCACGACAAGACAAACCAAAAACAAAAAGATACCTGGTAGGTAGAGACGATTAATTCAATTGGTTTTTGATCAAAATTTCCCATAATGTGACAAGTTTCTAGAGAATAAATCCATTGGTTTTCGTTTTCGTTTCATAAAATGCCTTGAAAACTTCAACACATTTGGCCTGAAACAAAAAGAGAATCAACTAAGTTTAGATCTTTTTACCTAATCTTTTTCTCTTTTCTATTCCAAGACCTGAAAAATAAAGAGTTACCATTTTAGTGGGTAGATTAAGGTCACACGTTCTGTAACTTGGCCAAAACCCGGTGGTAAGAACAGTCGGTCAAATCAATCCCCGGGTTTGAGGTCATGTTAGTGGCCAGATACTCCTCGTAGCTGTTCTGTTGTTCTCTTGCCAATGTCATATCAGCCAAAACAGAGTAAATGTACAAAACAAAGCATCATTAGGCTTGACTATCACTAAACAACTCTTTTTCAAGGGAAAAACAAAATGACATCTAACTAACCATGCCCTCCATCTTAGAAGTAAACTCTCTACCGAATTGTTCTTTGAGTTTTGTAAGTATACTTCTTTCATGACCTTCATTACCACTGCGATCAAATAAGAGTCTACGGGCTTGCTTCTTCCTGCAAACAACCATATTTAGAAAAGCATGGATCTCGTTAATCCGAGAGAAGTCATTCTCCAGAGGAAAACAAATATTTTAGGCCGAGATGTACCTGAAAAACTCAGCAAAAAGATCCTTGTCACTTGTATAAACAAGGAACTGAACTACATTCTCAAGCGTAGCTTCAATAGCGTCATCACTCAGCTTCTCACTTCTTCCCTTCTTGAGGAGATTATCGCATAACGTTGCACGTAATTCAGCTATGGAACTTCCAGCCACTTTTTTGTTACAGAAGATTTCAAAAGCCTCTTGCAATGGCTACAATGAAACTAAGGTCACTAAAATACAAAAATATTGTGGAAGAAGATAGACACTTGAACACACTCAGACCTTATGGAAGAGGATATGGTTCTGAAAACACTCAGTGACATAGACCATGTATTTATCGCGCAGCTCAATTACTATTCTGATGAGCACCTGAAGCCAACTTACCTGTTCCTGCACGCCACGAGTATTTGCAGCCTGCAGAATGAAAAAAACCATCTTAGCAATCACAAAGGGAGTAGACTAGCATCTACATTTTTCGATTTACATAAGAATTCTCGACAAACATGGGCAAAAGATATGAACCTGATTAGTAGCTGCGTCTTCGGCTTGTTTGATAAGGATATTGCCCTCTGCGGTAACATGCTGTATATATATATATTTTCAGTTAAAAGTTATGTCACCTAAAAGTTAGAAAAGAGATTTGAAAACAAACAGGAAGCAAGGTACTAGTATATCCATTAGTTGTAAGCAAAACTGAGTGAAAGGAATAAAACAAAAACCTTCTTGAATAAGTCTGCAATAGATTCCAACCCTTGTGGAATTAAATGATAAAGCCTGTACATCCTCGAGAGATCATCCATCTGAAAACATACGTCAAAGATTGAGTTTAAGATGATCAATTGTTTAAGAATTAAAAAAAAAAAAAAACTCGCATACCTTGTCATCTCTTATTAATGCTTGGAACCCTGAGTGCTCATTTTCTAGAAGCTGTTTTGCAACTACTACCAACAGTTCATTTAGTACTTTCTGCATTTAGAAATAAACAAAGAAGCTAATCACTATCAGTGTTTCACATGTCCCTCTAACCAGATCAGAATACTGACATAAATAAGCATATCTCTAATAAGTTTAACCGCTAAAACCTTCCCTCGTGAAATTATGAATAATTCCAATCATTACATATCTCAGCTAACATACAGAATGTATCATAACCAACCTCAACCTCAACCTCTTCGAAGATAGTCTCTTTCCCTCTCCTTTTTCAGACACTCCTCCGACTGCAAAATATAAAATCACCGGCATTAGTATATATATAAATGAAAACACAGTCCCATAGTATGATATCTGGATACATGTTACCTTTAGCATGTATTCAGGGCAAGAATCATCCTGTATCCAGGAATAGTAAGCTGTGGTATCTTGAAGCATGAAGGTTTCAAAATCCTCTTCATATGTTTCCATACCATTCTCAACAAAGATATTTAATACGTTTCTCAATAGTTCCCTATCAATCTGTTCACCCTCACGTTCTTTAAAAATCTAACAATAAAAAAGTTTTGTGTTAGATGAAACCGGAATCAGGCAGAAGCAGAGTTATTACTCAATTAATAATTGCATTAAAGAGATGTCAGACTCACAAGATGTAGTAATACTTTGATAAAGAAAACTCAAAAAACACTCACTGTGGGCTTAGCATAATCTTCAATTATTTCACAATACCTATGATAAAGCTGGTGTGAGTAATCATGAGGAGGTTTCTGGGTACACATATTGTAGACAGTCGTGCAAAGACCCATCAATTCATCAGCTTCAAATGGTGGCTCAGGCTTTTGTATGTAGATAACAACCACAAGATGTTACGCATCGAAAGCAACAATGATTCAATAAATTGTAACCCTAAACACAGAAGAAACAGAGCTACAATTACAAAAGACAACGACTACGAATTGACAAATGTCGTCGAGAGTCTTTAAACCCCTGAACCGTTACGTATCCGAATTGTCGTATCCGGTTTGTTTTTGTTTTTTAGAATAGAAGAAGTGAAATTTAAAACTCGTACAGTTGGGTGGTTTTTGTATTGTAATTTGGCAAAAAAGTTATGCTTAATTTCAAAAAATATTCAACTCAATCCATTATTGGTATACCACTACTAAAGCCAATTAATGCAAAATACTCTTGAACATCTTCATTTTAAAAAGCTATGGACAAAATTCTACAACAAAAGCCACATACATTATTGGGTAATTGAATATTGATTTTGATTAAGACTTAAGCCAAGTACTTTAAAATGTTTGGATTTTTGTTATCCCTCTCCAAATAGTCTCTGCTGATCAAATCTTCAATGCGTTTCTTAATCATCTTTATATCAGGCTGCAAAAAGAAAACACACCAAAATATGAAACTTCCTTAATTACTTGATCAGGTTTGTTGTAGTTATTGTGTCCATCAGTTTTGTATATACCTTGAACATTCGGCTAAGATGCTCAACACACTCAGAGACTAACTGTTGATGGCCCAACACTTTTCTACTCTTCATGATCCTCACAACTGCTGCATCAATCGCATAGCGTCGATCTCTATCAACATCCTCAATTACTTTCTTCCTCTCATTCATTGGAGGAAGAGGGATCTGTTTTCCCAATGCCACACCAACACAAGAAGAACACAAATCATCATCATTAGTCTTAATATATATTGGCAAAGATGAAATAATACAATGATGCTCATCAATCATATATTACCTTAATTCTCCGCATTCTATCGGTGAACTTGGAGTTGAATTTGAAAACATCCGATCGAGAGATGCTTTTTGAGTTTGGTTCCTTGTTAAGAATCTTGTACTTTGCGCATGACAGTGAGTGAAGCAGCCTCACAAGATCTTCATGGCTAAGGTTAAGCTGTTCCAACATCTCATTGTAGCTTAATCTTTCTGTCTTGTTGAAAAGCAAAAGCACTGCAGCCTAAACCAACCATAAATGGTGACAATCAAAATATGTTATGTAATCAATTTATATATCACTAAATCACAAGAAACAAACCAAAAAACAAAAAAGATACCTCGTAGGTAGAGACGATTAATTCGATTGGTTTTTGATCGAATTTTCCAATAACGTAACAAGTTCCTAGAGAATAAATCCATTGAAGTCTCCTCTGTTTGGTTTTCATTTCATAAAACGCCTTGAAAACTTCAACACACTTGGCCTGAAATATAAAGAAAATCAACCAAGTTTAGATACTATATCACCTCGAGCTGAGAAAAATAAAGAGTTACCATTTCAGTGGGTAGCTTGAGGTCACATGTTCTGTAACTTGGCCAAAAACCAGAGGTAAGAACAGTGACAGTCAAATCAATCTCCGGCTTTGCGGTCATATTAGTGGCTAGATACTCCTCGAAGCTCTTCTGGCTTTCTCTTGCCAGTGTCATATCTGTCACCTATACAAAACAGATTAAATGCATAATTAAACTTTATTTACCACTAAACAAATCTTCTTTTATGCAAGAACATAATTCATCTAACTAACCATGCCCTCCATCTTGGAAGTAAAAACCCAGCCAAATTGTTCTTTGAGCTTTGTAAGTATACTTCTTTCATGATCTTCATTACCACATCGATCAAGTAAGAGCCTACGGGCTTGCTTCTTCCTGCAAAACAACCATATTTAGAAAAGTATGGATCTCGTTAAACCGAGAGAAGTCATTCCAATACTGCCATCTCAAAAAAATATTAGTGCAAGCAATAAAATTAAGAGGAAAACAAATATTAGAGGCAGAGATATATACCTATAAAACTCGGCAAAAAGATCCTTTTCACTTGAATAAACAAGGAACTTAACTACATTCTCAAGCGTAGCTTCAATAGCTTCATCACTCAGGTTCTCACTTCCTCCCTTCTTTAGAAGATTATCGCATAATGTAGCAAGTAATTCTGCACTGGAACTTCCAGCCAATTTTTTGTTACAGAAGATTTCAAATGCCTCTTGCAATGCCTACAACAAAGAAATTAAGGTCATAGAAAAAATGTGGAAGAAGATATAATAAAGTTGAACACACTCAAACCTTATGAAAGAGGATATGGTTCTGAAAACACTCGGTGACATAGACCACGAATTTATTGTGTAGCTCAATTACAATTCTGATAAGCATCAGAAGCCTTGCTTCTTGTTCCTGCACGCCACCAGAATGAAAAAAAATCATCTTAGCAATCACAAAGGGAATAGACTAACATCTAAATTTTACGATTACATAGAGCTCTCAGGCCAAAAATGAGCAAAGAATATGAACCTGATTAGTATCTGCATCTTCGGTTTGTTTGATAAGGTAATTGCCCTCTGCAGTAACATACTGTTATACATATTTTCGGAAAAAGTTAATGTCACATAACAATTAGAAAAGAGATTTGAAAACAAACACGAAGCGAGGTACTAGTATCCCATTAATTGTAAGCAAAATGAATAAAACAAAAACCTTGTTGAATATGTCTGCAACAAGTGCCAACCCTTGCGGAATTGAACGATAAAGCCTGTACATCCTCGAGAGATCATCCATCTGAAAGAATCCGTCATAGAGAGAGTTTAAGATGATAAAACACGTTTAAGAATTAAAAAAGAACACAAACATAAGTCGAGTACCTTGTTATCTCTTAACAATGCGAGGCACCCTGAGTGCTCATTTTCTATAATCTGTTTTGCAAACACTACCAACAATTCATTTTGTACTATCTGCATTCAGAGATAACAAGCTAATCAGTGAGTGTTTCACATGATATCCCTCTAACCAGATCAATTTACTGACATAAATAAGCATATATTTCTAATAAGTTTAAACGCAAAATATGATTGGTTCCAATCATTTCATATTTCAAGCTAACCTCAATTACTTTAGGCTCAGTCTTTGAATGAAGGTAGTGAGTAGCTCTTTCCTTCTCTTTTTTCAGACATTCTTCAGACTACAAAATATAGAATTACCGGCATTAATGTATATACACACTTTCTTGAAATAAAATGAAAACACAGTCCCAAAGTTACCTTTAGCATGTATTCAGGGCAAGAATCATCCTGGATCCAGCTTGACGCTTTGCGGGAATAGTAAGCTAAAGTATCTTGAAGCATAAAAGTTTCAAAATCCTCTTCATAATTTTTCATTTTCCCATTCACATTCTCAACATAGACAGCTAAAGCGTTTTTCAATATTTCCCTATCAATCTGTTCGCCCTCACGGTCTCTATGAATCTGACAATAAAACATTTGTGTTACAAGGAACCAGAATCAGGCAGAATTACTCATTACAGATTCTATACTTACTAGTGCTAGTATAGCATCTTTGGCCTTGGACCGCAACTCACAGTAAACCTGAAGTAGAGTAAATAATTGCTTTGTGAGGAAATGCAAAACAAAGAGGTAGAAGAATACATGAAAATGACATATACCAGGTCGCGGAAGCAACTCATGCCAACTTCGTTGAGTGGTGGAAGGGATCTCCGTGCAATGAAGTAACGGTCAATATAGAAGAAGATGCGGCATAGCCATCTAACCATAACTTTATGATTAGACCACCTCTGAGCAAGCTCTTTCAACATATATTCATCATGCTTCTCCTTTAAAGATACTAACACCTAACCACACATCAAAATATCAAACTCTCTGCTCAAGTTCTAAAAAAAAAAAAAAAGAGAAGACAATAAATACCACAATACTCACCGTTTGCTTAGCGTAATCTTCGAATATTTGACGAAATCTATCGTAAAGGTGCTGCGAGTAATCATGAGGAGGTTTCTGGACACACATATTGTAGATAGTGGTGTAAAGAGAGATAATTTCGTTAGCTTGAAATGTTGGCTCAGGTTCTCCTTGTAGAATGTTTTGTAGTTTGGTCACACAAGTAAGTATACAAGACCATCCTTCCTCTAACTCTGTAATCTTGGAATCTTCCAAGTCAATAATCTTTCGCTTCATTTTCAAGATAAACCCTAGCTCTCCTCAACCAAAATTCTACAATAAAACTAGTAACACAAATTTTTGAGAGCAACACATCAATCTTTGAAAGTAATGTAGAATTGCGAAAGCACAGAGAAGCCAACGCAAATCTGATCAAAATCGCCTACTCAGAAACAGAGGCTGAAGAAATGATACAAACAACGTAAATGAGTGAATGAGTGATTGTGCTATCTTTAAACCCTAAACCGTTACCTAACCCCAAGTATCTGAACAGTTTCGTATCCGGTTTGGTTTGGTTTGCTTTTTTTGGTTAAGGTCTATAACAGTATTCTTCCATAGCAAACCAAAAAAAAAACAAATTACAATAATTTGTTCGGTTTGATTTTTTGTTTTTTGGGAATTTTAGGAGGGAGAATCAAATTGAAATTTAAACTTGTTCTTATGCTTAATTTATAAATTTAAAAAAAAAAACTGTATTAACGAAAATCGGTATAAATATGGTATTGGTTTGGTTTGAAATGAGATCGAGAAAACTGAAGTATATTTCAGTTTTGTTTTCAACTAGTAATATTTTGCTAGTTTGGATTATCATATTAGAAGAACGATTAGCCTTCTTTAATCATAACGTTTAGAAAGCAATAATTTCACCTTAATGATACGCTTTGCTTCATATCCATGTAATGCAAAACACTCTTGAACATTATGACCGATCAAGCTTTCATTTGAAAATGTTACCGACAAAATTCTACAACTAAGCAAACTAAGAGCATCTCCAATTTAAACTCTATAGCCAAAATCTTGCAGTTAGTTTTAACCGATCTTTGCTCTATAGCATTTTTTTAAACCCCTTTCGCTCTATATATTGATTTTGGTTTTGACTAAGCCACATACTTTAAAATGTTTGGATTTTTGTTATCCCTCTCCAAATAATCTCTGCTGATCAAATCCTCAATCCGTTTCTTGATCATCTTTATATCAGGCTGCAAAAGAAGACGAAACAAAATCAAAACATAAAAAACCTCCTTAATCATTTTTCTTGTGTCCATCGAATTTTGTATAGTTATTTACCTTGAACACTCGTCTAAGATGCTCAACACACTCAGAGACTAACTGTTGATGACTCAACACTTTTCTGCTCTTCATGATCCGCACAACAGCTGCATCAATCGCATAGCGTCTATCTCTATCAACATCTTCAACTACTTTCTTCCTCTCATCCATTTGAGGAAGAGGGATCTGTTTTCCCAATTCCACACCATCATTAGTCTTTGTTTATATAATCCGGGATAGACTGAAATAACACAATGATGCTCATAATCAGATCTTACCTCAATTCTCCGCATTCTATCGGTGAACTTGGAATTGAACTCGAAAACATCGGTTTGTGAGATGCTTTTTGAGTTTGGTTCCTTATTAAGAATCTTGTACTTTGCACATGACAGTGAATGAAGCAGCCTGACAAGATCTTCATGGCTAAGGTTAAGTTGTTCCAATATCTCATTGTAGCTTAATCTTTCCGTGTTGTTGAAAAGCAAAAGCACTGCAGCCTGGAACACAAATAAAATTTAAATGGTGACAATCAAAATCAGGTCATCAATATATATATATATATATATATATATATATATATATATATATATGTCACTAAATCACGAGAAGACAAACCAAAAACAAAAAGATCCTGTACCTGGTAGGTAGAAACGATTAACTCGACTGGTTTTCGATCGAAATTTCCAATAATGTGACAAGTTCCCAGAGAATAAATCCATTGAAGTCTCCTATACTTTGTTTTTGTTTCATAAAATGCCTTGAAAACTTCAACACACTTGGCCTGAAAGATAAAGAAATTCAACTAAGTATAGATACTATATCACCTGGAGGTGAGAAAAATATTTTCTACTACGTTCCAAGACCTCAAAACTAAAGAGTTACCATTTCAGTGGGTAGATTGAGGTCACATGTTCTGTAACTTGGCCAAAACCCGGTGGTAAGAACAGTGACGGTCAAATCAATCCCCGGGTTTGCGATCATGTTAGCTGCTAGATACTCCTCGAAGCTCTTCTGGCTTTCTCTTGCCAATGTCATATCCGTCACCTTTATAAAACAGAGTAAATGTACAAAAGATTAAAGGATACTTATTACCAATAAACAATGTTTTTTAAGCAGGAAAATAATTCATCTAACTAACCATGCCCCCCATCTTGGAAGTAAAAACCGAACCGAATTGTTCTTTGAGCTTTGTAAGTATACTTCTTTCATGATCGTCATTACGACATCGATCAAATAAGAGCCTACGGGCTAGCTTCTTCCTGCAAAACAAGCATAATTAGAAAATTATGGATCTTGTTAATCCGAGTTAAGAGAAAAACAAATATTAGAGGCAGAGATGTACCTATAAAACTCGGCAAAAAGATCTTTTTCAGTTGAATAAACAAGGAACTGAATTACATTCTCAAGCGTAGCTTCAATAGCTTCATCACTCAGCTTCTCAGCTCCTCCCTTCTTGAGGAGATTATCGCATAACGTTGCAAGTAATTCTGCAGTGGAACTTCCAGCCAATTTTTTGTTACAGAAGATTTCAAAAGCCTCTTGCAATGCCTACAATGCATTCAACGAAACTAAGGTCATTAAAACATAAAAATATTGTGAAAGAAGATTGAAAGTTGAACACACTCAAACCTTATGGAAGAGGATATGATCCTGAAAACACTCAGTGACATAGACCATGAATTTATTGTGTAGCTTAATTACAATTCTGATAAGCACCTGAAGCCTTGCTTCCTGTTCCTGCACGCCACCAGCATTTGCAGCCAGCAGAATGAACAATAAATCATCTTAGCAATCACAAAGGGAATAGACTAACATCTAAATTTTACGATTACATAGAGCTCTCAGGCCAAAAATGAGCAAAGAATATGAACCTGATTAGTATCTGCATCTTCGGCTTGTTTGATAAGGATATTGCCCTCTGCAGTAACATACTTTTTCGGAAAAAGTTAATGTCACATAACAATTAGAAAAGAGATTTGAAAACAAACAGAAAGCGAGGTACTAGCATCCCAT